>KB666176.1:2126225-2150835 GCA_000349065.1 Anopheles quadriannulatus | reverse complement strand
GTCAACACACATACTCTCGTTTTTGAACTTGCCTGCGTTAGGAGAGCTAAGCTTGAGCCGCTTGCTCTTGGTTCTTCCCCTGCCTCCCATTCTTGGAGGAGAGGTCAACGCACATTTATACCTAATTGTAATTGTTTTCTGTTTGGCGCACAGTCCGAAAAATACGTCCTATCTCAACCGAGGCTGATTGGCGAGTGCCGTTTGATTTAATATGTTTGCTTTTTTGTGTGTTTGTGTGTGAATTTACTCTTTTTTTCTCTCTCTTGATTTTTTGGTAGTATGTTTTTTTTCTAAATAGTGTTTGCTCTGTTTTCGAAAACAATATGTTCGTTCCCTTCAATAATGTTCCTCTCGCGATGCTTTCACCAGATCTCTCATCGTTAGCCATCGAGCCGCAGCTGCCACCGCCTTCACCTACCCGCGGACGGTCGAAATCCCGCGAGCGCAAAAGTCTTGGCCCGGAGCAGCTACGGCCACTGCCCGAATCGCTCGAGTTTGACATCCGGTATGTGGTTGCAAAAAGGCATTTCTTCCAAAAAAAAAAAAAAAACCTAATTCCCATTTCGATTTACTTTCCTCTTCTCCAGCAACATTCTCGCAATGACGGACATTAAAACGCACATCGGCTACGCTCGTGCCTGGGTACGGTTGGCGCTCGAGAAGAAGGTGCTGTCGCGCCACCTTCGCACCCTGCTGTCCGATGCCGCGCTGCTGCGCCAGCTGTACAAGCGGTCCGCGTTCGTGCGCTGCGACGACGAGGTGGAACAGTTCCTGTACCATCTGCTGACGCTGAACGCGGTGGACTACTTCTGCTTTACCAACACGTACCCGACGACCAAGCTGCCGTACCGGGTCGTTATCTTCCCGTCGAAAAAGTCCAGCGCGGCGACCACGTCGGCGAACGTGTGGATAGCGATATCGGGCAGCCTGGGCGAAACGCAGATCATCAACGTGCCGCGCCACTCGCTCGAGTTTGTGTTTCATGTAAGAATGGTGGTAAAGCGAAGAGATTAGCTTTTACCTCAATTGGTTTTTATTGTTAATTTTGCAGCACAAAACGCTTGGCATCTTAACGTCGTTAAGAATCGGGCACGACGATACGGGAATGTCCTCGAAGTGGTTGGTGGAGCATGTCGTTATCAGGAACGAAGTCACTGGACACACTTACAAGTGAGTGTTCTCTTTGAACCAGTTCTGCAAAATGTCACTGTCAATGTCATAAAAAATTCTGACTGAAACAAAATCCATGTCAGCGTCACGTACTCAATTGTGATGATCAGAGATGATGCTCAAACAGTTGGTGTGTCAAATACATGCTGGGTGACATTTTAGCTACCAACGCTTGGTCAGTCACACTTTGCCATGACTTTTTTTTACTGTGATCAGTTCTGCAAAATGTCACTGACATAGTCGTGACAAATTCCGACTGAAACAAAATCCATGGCAGCTTCACAAGCTCTACTGTGATGATCAGAGGTGAGACTCATACAGTTGTTGCGACCATCACATGCTTGGTGACATTTTGTGCAATCAACTCTTGGCCAGTCACTTGGTAGCGACATTTTCTGTCGGTGATCATCACGATGCGAGTGGCCCCAAACAAAATGAGCATGTTGTCTCGCTCTCTTTGACCCGATAGAGCGAGATAGCATGCTCATTTTGTTGCTTGGGATAATGCCAAGCATATTACAAAAATGTCATGATTATCACCAAAAGAAAATGTGAGTATGATCAAGTGAGTAACCAAGAGTGAGTGCTAAACAAAATGTCATCAACCATGTGATTGGTCCACCAACTGTTTGAGTCTCACCTCTAATCATCTCAGTTGTGTAAGTGAGCTGATTTGAGCTTCGTTTCAGTCATGAGTGTTGGTGACAGAAACAGTTGCCAGCCAGAAAAAGTCATGATAATGGTTGCGACGACATAAAGCTCAGCTTGTCAAAGTTACGCGATGGACACAAGCATTCGCATGTCGTGTTCGGCTTGCCATAACGCACTTTCATTGAGTATCAGCAATGAACATCAAGCTACCACGGATATGTTCGTGGTGATTATCACGTGATGCTCATGACATTTTGCAGCACTGTTTTTACACCTTAAAAAAACAGGCAACAGCTTTAATGCAATCTGCTCGCTCGCTCCCTTTCCTTTTCCCGACAGATTCCCGTGCGGCCGTTGGCTTGGTCGCGGTATCGACGACGGTTCGATCGAGCGGCTACTGATCGGCCAGCTCGTCCCGCGCACCGTCGACAGCGAGGAGCTGGTGGAGGCGTGCCGCACGCCACCGCGCACCCGCAGCCCCAGCATCCAGCGGCCGGAGGTACGCCCGTCCGACATTCAGCACATGCTGGGCGATTGCGTCAACGCGATCGTCAAGTGGCACTACCGGCCGAGCCGGGACCGGGACGCCAGCTCGCTAACGAACCTGCTGTGCGGTGAGAACGGGCTGGTCAAGTGTCTCGAGCAGGCGTTCCTGTGCGGGTTCCGCTCGTCCCGCCTGTTCGGCCGCAACTTCTACCTGTGGGACTACTTTGTGCGGGTGAAGGAACAGTTCGAGATTTGCTTGGTGGAGGAATCGGTCGAGACGGTGCGCGGTGGCGGCGGCGGTACCTCCAGCTCACCGCCCACCAGTGGCTCGAGCCCGGAATCGCCGCCCCAGGGAACAACAAGTCAGCTCGGTGGTGGTGGTGGTGTTGGTGGTGTTGCCGGTGTCGCCCTATCGCCCGTCGCACGGCAGGAGCTATCGGCCGTGTGGCACTGCTACTGTCACCTGATGGACGAGATCAATAACGTTAAGCAAACGCTCGGCAAGGACGGTCGGTTCCAATTGTTTATCTGTTTGAGTTTGAGGTAAAGACAACTAATTTTCTTATCAGTTTTTGTGTGTGGTTAGCTATGTTTTTCCGTTTAAGATTTTGCTGCTTTTTAATATGTAAAAATTGCTTTAAAATGCTAATTTCATGCAATTAATCTCACACACACACACACCTCTTGCAGGGAACATCTCCTGCACCGGATGCTGGTGCCGATGGCGTGCACGCGCGTGACGGCCGAGATGTACGAGGAGCAGAGCTTCCTGCGGAAGAAGGGTCTGCTAACATTCCTGCGCCAAATACTGGAACCGTTGGACGAATTTCACATCGTGTTGGAAAATTCGATTACTCAAGGTATCGGATCTCACTGTTAGGCTGGATTGGGTCCATATTCGATTTCGAGCGGTGAGCGGCATCTGCCAAAACCAACAAATACTCTACCTATACCAAATCATACCCCAGTGCGAGCGCCGCGTAGTAATCGATTCGTCGCTCGATGAAAGCTCCCGATGGAAGCTTAAAGGGGCTTGTCTCAGGAGAGAGGAGTTTGAATTTCACGGGTTAAAGTGTAAGCGTTGTACGTACGTGTCGATTTACTGTGAATGCTCTAGCAAAAGCACAGAATAATACTACTGCAGGATCAGTGAAACGGAAGTAGAATCTCCTCGCCGTGAAATTAAGTGTATATTTTATTTTTATATTTTCCTAAGCAAGCATGGCAGAAGTATTGTAACGTAGACGAAAGCCCTGTGGTAACTATAGATTTCTATTTTGTATATTCCGCTGCATCTTCATCGTACGTTAGTGGGGGAGAGTTTTTGTTTCATGCAAACCGATCTCCGGTCAAGCATTGGGCACAGAATAGCAAAAGAGACTGGTGGCTGGTGGTCTCTATCATACCTTTTGGTTGTGTTTTAGCTTGTAGGGAAAACGGGACAGTTTGTTTTACTCGCAATCAATTTAGGCCAAATGATTTTACTGTTTAAGGTTCAATTACTACACACATACCCCCGGGCACTCAGAGACAAGGACTGAAGCAGGGTGAGCGATTACCTGGCGATCTGGTCCTCCCGTGCGGTACTCAATCTCTCAATCTCCCAAGAGATACTGTGGCCAAAGAATGACTTCAGAATGATGATGAAAGGACGGGTTGGGAAGTGTAAATGTGTATTTCGTTGTGTGTTTTGTGTCGTTTTTTGTTTTGTTTTGTTTCATCCTTTGCTTTTTCAGTTGTGTATGTTGTTAACGTGCTTTCTGTGTTTTGCAATCATAAAGATTGCGAAAGGATTTTAGCTTTTTGTTTGTTTATTTGTTTTTGTTTTTAATCTGCTGGTGGGGAAATATGAAAATAGTCATCGACGAAATAAACTGTGCCAAAAGGAGCGTTGTGTCTCTCCGGTGTGGTGCTGCAGGAGAGTAGCGACACGCATTAATCCTCTTCATTAAAACGTAATGAAAACGGAAACTATACCAGTAGGGAGTGTTGGGAAAGGAGAATTTGATCGCACAACCCAGCTATATGTGTCTGTGTGGGTTGATTTAATTCTTTCCGTTCATTCCGCTCTACATCCATTTCGACAGTCTGCCCTCCAATGTTGCGAGAATACACAATCTCCTAAATAAATCTCCAGTGATGAGTGTTTCATGTCGCCCATGCTGATATTAGTCAATCGAAACGTACACATATTTAGATCTGGTTAGTGGGTTAGTGGAAGCAACATTTAGCTCGTGCGTACGGTGTGTGCCCTACCGTACCGCATCGTCCTCTTTCACTGTGTCTTCGTGAGCATGAAATGTAAACCGTAACAAAGAGAAGAGAATAAACAAAAAATCGTCATCCATTGCCGTTAATGGTTAGCAAGTAGTGAACGGGTGCAAAACGTTATTATTCAACTGCTGCTGTGTATGGAAAATTGAGAACAAAACAGTGCAACTAATGTACCGTAATTCAACGATGTTCTCAATTTACGAGATAGACAAAGACGCAGCTGAGGCAAGGATTAGAAGTTGTGTGAAAAACAAAAATTGTGTATTTTATATTATTTTTTTAATGAAAACTTCATGTAATATTCATATAATTTTCAGTCAAATTAACCCTCTTTATTTTCGAAGTTAATGGTGATTCTCACAGAAGCAACGTAAATCTGTTCAACTTGACTTCTAAACGCTGGGTAATGGACCTCGAGGGTACATTGATCGCGCCGACGTCGTTGATCACCGTTCGTCGAAATTGACACAATTCGTGTTGTCTCAGCATAAAATGTGTTCTGAGATGTGTGTCTGTGCTGAACCTTTGAGGGGAGAGTACTACGGCAGCCTTAAGGGTGCAGCTAAAGGAAGTGATCGTCTGGTTAGCTTCCGTTGAATACTTCCGTTGAAATCGTAGCCTATGCGTGTAACGATCCTTTTTTGCTTTTACGCTACCTCTGTGCGCAACTGAAGAGAGCTCACATGTTTGTCAGAGCAAAGTTTTATATCGAACTCATTATAGGCCTTAAAAGGCCTTCAAACAAATATCATACTCATCCAGATCCTGGGCATGTACCAGAACCTATACCAGACATGAAACATATCCTGTATTGGTCTTGGAGCTTAAAACTCAATTCTATGTGATAGTTATGAGAACTATTCTAGTCTTTAGACCACCACGTTCTACAATGACCTGGTCATATAACAGATCCTGGATTCTGGTCATGTAACAGATGTCTAACAGATGTCTTATCTCCGTCCTGATATGCCTATTTGGACCTGAAATCAACCCAAATTCGGTCTAAGAATCCAAATACAATTAACCTTAGTGAATGTGAGAATCTGATCACGAAGTTATTTTGGTTCTGAAACTGTAGGTCTCAACCAAGGACCGAGGTCCAAGGATCTGAACGAATTCTAGGCGTTATCTCGACTCTGCACTGCTCCATGAAACTGATAAAAATTTCAATCTGGTTGAATTATGTTGATCCCTGACCATCAGCAATTCAATCTTTCTGAAATGAACACTAAGTGTTTCCCAACCCTATATCTGATACTAATATAACATGAGTTGTGGCACTGATTTTGTACTAACTCAGAATCCATCATTATGTATACAAGAACTGATCCGACATATGATCCAAACTGATGTAGTGTTTCTGAAATTAATTCCGATCCTTGAACTGCACAGATAACTAATACTTGAATTCAGGTCCAAGGATTGGTGGAGAACCAATCTCTATTCAAATATATTTACTACTTGGTACTTGCAGTTGTCTCAATCAGAATCAAGAACTGATTCCAACCATTCTTCTTCTTGGCCTGCTCATGTACGAGCACGTCTAGTAGATATGGCCAAGTCGCCAATCCTTTTCCAGGAAACTCGGTCCTGGGCTGCAGTCCTCCAACCACGGCTGCATCCGATCTCCGACAGGTTCGACTCCACCTGATCCAGCCAACGAGCTCGCTGTGCTCCTCTACGCCTCGTGCCGAACGGGTCGCTGACGAGCACCTCCCTGGTGGAGCATGAATCCGGTATCCTCATCCGGTATCCTCATCCGGTATCCTCACGTGCCCCCTGATTCCAACCATATCTTGGTACGAAAACTCCTTTAAAGGGATTGCATCAAAAACGTCGTTTCTATTTTGGTACTGAAACCAATAATCCGGTAATGGACATAATACAGAATCTGCTTTGGTTCAAGAACTACTCCTCAACCTCATTGTATAACAGCATTAATTTCTTGTTCAGTTGTAATTTCAAGACAAAAAAAATTATGCCCTGCAGAGATAGAATAAATACAGGCGTCAAGTACGATTTCAACAGCGATTTTCGTATTTCTTCATCCACTGTACGAAAAAAAATCCTTTACACACTTGTACCGCCGCACCGCACACTGTAACGTCTTTTTCAAATGTTCATCGCGCGTAGCTTTCGTTTTTCTTGCCTTTCCCACCCACCAATCGAAAGCTCGCACGATTGTTGACAGGCGTTCCCCCCGCCCAGTTCGCGCTGTCAGTCAGCTGACAGGCGGTGTTGGCAAATGTGACGAGGATGGGATGGGAAAACGAAGCAAAAAAAAACCGCAAACTACAGTCAAACACAATAACAAATAGAGCCATCTAACTATCGGTCGCTTATCACCAACACGTAGTGTTTAAAGTAAAAAAGACGAAGGACCGTTTCCGTATCCCCAAGGAGGTGGCCAATTAACGCTTTCGCTATCCGCGCGTAACGTGACGGTGTTTTGGTGTGCAGTGTACAAGTTGCGTGTTTGTTGTGTGCGGTTTACGGAAGTGTGATTCACCGTACCGAACTATCGGAGTGACCATTTACGAACCATTGCCGAGCTTAGTGCGTGTTTTTTCGTGTTCGTGAAAGTGTGTGGAAGGGAGGATTAGGAAAAGTCTGCTGAGTATCGGGCAAGCGCCACTACTAGAACCAGCCAAGAAGATAACACAACAAACACCCCACTGTAAAGCCCCAAACAAACAGCCTCGCTGTCAGCATCGCACAGTGAAGGAGAAGCGGAGGAAAAAAACAGTACACGTCAACAATCCGATCGCCCGCCAGCACGACGACAGGAGCCAGCAGCTAGCAGCATTCCAGCACCTCCCGTGTGTGTGACTGATCGATCGTCGACCGAGTGTCGCTGGCGGAATACTAAACAGCGGCAACCACGGTTGGCCTGCTCTCCTCCACGGATCGGTTTGAGGAAGTCGATTCGGGGTGAAAGTTGTACCGAGCGGCTGCTAGGTGCCGTCTACAAATCCTCCCCCCGCTCCAATAGGCGTTTTGCAGCTGGCGCTGTGTGCGGTGGTTGCTTTGTTTCGGCGCTACGTGCTCCGCCAGTTTTTCCTCCATCGTGTATGTGACGAGGAACACGAACGCGCACACCGACGGCCCGAACCAGTCAAACGAGCCGAGCAGATTACCACCAACACACCAGCACGGTGGGCACTCGCTCGTGGCTCTCTGGCCTATCCCACAATAAACTGGTGCTGTCCGGCGGCCCAACGGTTCAGTCTTCGGTTGTACGCGCCCGCGGAAAGATCGGCTCTACCTGCGCGCTCCTCTGCTCGTGTGAAACAAAAAAAGAACGGTTCCACGATACGGCACCACCACTACCACTCTTCTTCACTTCATTTTCTGTTTGTGTTCGCGCGCGCGCGTGTTTGTGTGACTCTCTTGCCAGAACTGTAGCAAGCCACCCAGCAGCACCAACATGTGCGGTATCTTTGCGTACCTAAACTTCCTGACGCCGAAGACGCGGCGGGAAGTGCTGGACCTGCTGCTGAACGGGCTGAAGCGGCTCGAGTACCGCGGGTACGATTCGGCCGGCGTCGCCGTCGACGGCACCACGATCGATGCGGACATACTGCTGTTCAAGCGCACCGGCAAGGTGAAGGTGCTGGAGGACGCGATCCACTCCGCGGCGCAGACGGTCGACTTTAGCCAGTCGTGCGATACGCACGTCGGCATCGCGCACACCCGCTGGGCGACGCACGGTGCGCCGAGCGAGGTGAACTCGCACCCGCAGCGGTCGGACGACACGAACGCGTTCGTGGTGGTGCACAACGGCATCGTCACCAACTACAAGGACATCAAGAAGTTCCTGGAGCTGCGCGGGTACGCGTTCGAGTCGGACACGGACACGGAGGCGATCGCGAAGCTGGTGCACCATCTGTGGAAGCAGCACCCGAACTATTCGTTCCGCGAGCTCGTTGAGCAGGTGATCCAGCAGCTGGAGGGTGCGTTCGCGCTCGCCTTCAAGTCGAAACACTTCCCGGGGGAGTGTGTGGTGACGCGGCGCGGTTCCCCGCTGCTGGTCGGCATCAAGGCGAAGACGAGCCTGGCCACTAACCACGTGCCGATCCTGTACGGGAAGGGCCACCGGCACGGTTCGTCCGGGAACGTTGGGGTGGTTGAGCCGACGCCCGACAATACGGCCGACTTTATCAATCCGGGCGAGGAGGTGGAGTACTTCTTCGCGTCGGACGCGTCGGCAGTGATCGAGCACACGAACCGGGTGATCTACCTGGAGGATGACGATGTGGCGGCGGTGAAGGACGGGGCGCTCGGCATCCACCGGCTGAAGAAGAGCCAGGACGATCCGCACGCGCGCGAAATCACCACGCTCAAGATGGAGATCCAGCAGATCATGAAGGGCAACTATCGGTACTTCATGCAGAAGGAAATCTTCGAGCAGCCGGAATCGGTGATCAACACGATGCGCGGGCGGGTGAACTTCGAGAGCAAGAAGGTGACGCTGGGCGGCATCAAGGACTACATCCCGGAGATTAAGCGCTGCCGGCGGCTGATGCTGATCGCGTGCGGTACGTCGTACCACAGCGCGGTGGCAACGCGCCAGCTGCTCGAGGAGCTTACCGAGCTGCCGGTGATGGTGGAGCTGGCGTCCGACTTTCTCGACCGCAACACGCCGATCTACCGGGACGATGTGTGCTTCTTCATCTCGCAGTCGGGCGAAACGGCCGACACGCTGATGGCGCTGCGGTACTGCAAGCAGCGCGGCGCGCTGATCGTCGGCATCACCAACACGGTCGGCAGCTCGATCTGCCGCGAGTCGCACTGCGGTGTGCACGTGAACGCGGGGCCGGAGATTGGCGTCGCCTCGACCAAGGCGTACACCTCGCAGTTCATCTCGCTCGTCATGTTTGCGCTGGTGATGAGCGAAGACCGGCTGTCGCTGCAGAACCGCCGGCTCGAGATCATCGAGGGGCTGCGCAATCTGGACGCGCACATCAAGCAGGTGCTGATGCTGGACCAGCGCGTGCTGGAGATTGCGCAGGATCTGTACCAGCAGAAGTCGCTGCTGATCATGGGGCGCGGCTACAACTTTGCCACCTGCATGGAGGGTGCGCTCAAGGTGAAGGAGCTGACGTACATGCACAGCGAGGGCATCATGGCGGGCGAGCTGAAGCACGGACCGCTCGCGCTCGTCGACGACACGATGCCGATCGTGATGATCATCATGCGCGACCCGGTGCACCAGAAGTGCATGAACGCGCTGCAGCAGGTGACGGCCCGGGAGGGCCGCCCGATCATCATCTGCGAGGAGGGCGACCGGGAGACGATGGCGTTCGCGTCGAAGGCGCTCGAGATACCGCGCACCGTCGATGCGCTGCAGGGCGTGCTGACCGTCATCCCGATGCAGCTGCTGTCCTACCACATCGCGGTGCTGCGCGGCTGCAACGTCGACTGTCCACGAAATCTCGCCAAATCGGTCACGGTGGAGTAATGGATATTCGTGCTGTGTGTTTGTGTTACGTGTGCAACAGCAGTGCGTGAGTGTGTGTGTGTGACACCCAATGCGAGGGGGAAGGAACATTACATTGCTGCGGGCTGGAAGAGGCGGCTGAACGCTAGTAGAGAACGCCGTGTCGTTTGCGAATTTGTTTTCCTATTTTTCTGAATTAGGTGCACGCACCCAGTAGCTTTTAAGTTGTTCTCCAAGAGAGACTTTTTTTTATTACTTGTTGTTGAAAACCCGTTTCTATCGTGTGCTAAAAGCGAAACACTACCCTCTCTCTCTCTCTCTCTCTAGTGCAGAGTTTTTCTGGGGTTTTCATAGCTGTGGGATATTTTCTTGCCGCTTTCTTATGGGAAATCAACTTTATGTGATGTGAATTGGACTCGATGGCTCGTTTTTGGACAGTCTCTTTGGAAATTCCTATCGGATTTGTCCAAAAAGGATGCAATAGAGTCCCATTGCTTCCACTTACATTTCATTTTGAGCAAAAAAGAGTCATGAAAGTATCCCACAAGTATGAGAACCCTTGAAAAAATCTGTAAGACGCAGTAACAGTTAGAAAAACGGAAGTTAGAATCTGTTTGGCGAAGAGCTAGAACTATTTGTAAAAGTCGCCGTTGTTTGAAGTCACCGTTACGTGCAAAAATCTGAATTTTGGGCGCGAGAAAATGAATCTTAAAATGATAAATGGTCGGCTTTCCACTGTGCCACTACAACACTATCATTGCATCACACTAGTAGCGCGTGAATGGAAGATACGATTAGCGGCCTTAGGGTTCGCGCTGTGCGTCGAGAGCATTTACCGTCTCTTGTTTTTGTTTTATCAATAAGCTCTTTTTTATTACTTGCTACCCTCTTTCCTTACCCCCCCCCCTCCCCTCCTCACTTGCCGCTAGCTATCTCTATATCGGGTGGGCCGTCATAATGGCAAGCGCTATTGTAAAAGGGCTCCCAACACACAAGAGACAGCTGAGGCGTCGATTGATGCCTCCACGTCCGCAAAAGCGTCGTCAGCAGTGAGTGTGCAGGCAGTGTGCAAACAAATACCCTTAAGTGGGTGGCGGGTGGGTTGAGGACGCAGGCACCAGAGCACACGAAAACTAGCTCGAAACAATCCGCCCTGTGTCTGTCTGTGTGTGGTTGTGAAGCTGAGTGATAAGCACGAAAACACCACACATTGGCGCAGCTTTATCATTTGCATCATTTACAGAGAATTGATAGGCTTCCCCCTCCTTCTCCCACCCACCCTGTTGTGTGTGTGTGTGCGCGTGTTTTGCCGCCCACGTCCCCCCGTCCTGTTCCCTGCTTGACGCTAATGTACAAGGGAAACGTCTTTGGCCATTACCTGTTCCTGCGTCTGTGCGGAGATAAGTTTGATTTTGGCCTAATTTTGGCCACCGTTTCTCCCTTTTTCCCCCCTTTCCCCCATAAAACAGCTTCCCTTTTGATGGTGGCCACACAATTAGTGGTCAATTTTGTACAATAAAGCAACCCGTATCTTCGATCAAATCGGACGGCAGAGAGCGTCAGCAACGACGCGGCGGCAAGTGTCTTCCTTAACAGCAACAAGTAAAACAAAATCCCATCTAGCTATTGTGTTACATTTCTAGAAGGAAGGCAGGGAGTTTCGGCAGAAGTAGATTTGATTAGAAAGAGTGGCGCGCGCGCGCGCGCGCTCGCACGCCACCCACCGGCAGCGTGCAAACGGCGGCACGCCACGTGTCTGTCGGTCCGCCATGTGTTTAATCTCGCGCAAAAAGTGGGTTAAGATCGACGCAGGAGTTTTTCCTTTCCCCTACTCACTTCTTTATTGTTATAGTTTTATGTTAAACACACACACACGCTTTTGCATCAAACAGTTTTTGGACGTGCATTTCGGAATTAATAGTGATAGTGTGAAAAGAAAAATAATCAAGACGAACTAATCGAGAGTTGACTAAATTTAAGCCAAAAATATGAAACGAAAAATTCAACACAAAACCATGCAGGCAGAAGCAGAGTTTCAATTAGAGAGAGAAAGAGAGAGAGAGAGAGAGAGAGAGCAAGCGAAGGATGTAAAACAGAAAAATATTCCAGCAATTTACTAGAGATAATACTGTAATAAGAATTAATAGTAACACGGATGGATGTGTGTATTGTGTAGCGCCTGTATGCATCACTGTAAGCGGGCGCCACCACACCCCCCCTGTGTCCCCTGCGTGTGCAGTATATTTGTACTTGTGAATAAAGTATTAGTGCTTTTTCTTTTTATTGGTAAAAAAAAACAACAGGAATCAAAATCGAATCACTTCACCACGAAAACACACCCGAAAAAACACGTTTTCCTGTTCGTCGTCGATTGTCGACGCCTCTGCTAAAGATTTGCATTTTATGCAATAGCGCAATCGTCCGCTTCCTTCACCGAAACGAGTCCAACGGACGGGAGCCGCAGCAGCAGCATCATCATCTTGGCCATCAACAGCAGACAGCAAAGACCGAACAGCCCGGAACCGAAACCGGGCACGATCGAGTTCGTTTTTTTTTGCCTATATTACCTCATCGCAGAGAGCGACCCCGGACCGCATAGTGCTCTGTGCACTTTCTCCGATGTATTATGTTGCTTCTTTTCTTTCTTTTCGAATGTGTGCTGTGGCCAAAACGCGGAACTTTCGTTTTGGGGCGAATGTGTGTGTGTGTCTGTGTTTGATTTCGTTTCCATCCATAATGACCGCCTCATTCGCCCCTGGGGGGGGGGCTGGCTATAGGTTGGGCAAGATTGTTGAGTCGCTTGTCTTGTCTCTCCTACCCACTTCTGGCGCCAAAGCAATAGGTCTGTTACCTCACAGCCTCAAAGTTTCGTAAAACAATAAACTTTGTGCTGTTTTCTGTTCCTTTTTTGCTTTGGTGAAGTGAATCGCTTCGAAGAAATTCAAGGTCAATTGGTGCCTCCTCCGCCATTAACTTTTGTTTATTGGGTGGGGAGATGTGGTTTTTGGAAAACAACATTCAGGTGTTGTTGTTTGACTGGGAGCAATTTGTACTAATATTTATTAGGCCTTTTTTTGTTTAAATTTTTCCCCCAAAACTCCACACCAACGATCGTGCGCACAGACAATCGTGTTAGTTGCAGCCCTGGGTGCAATACACCCTGTGCACGACGACTCTGCCCAGGCACGAACCAATCTTTCCCTTCTTGTTCGTCCCCGTCTAAGCTTACACGTCTACCATCCACAACCACCACCACAAATGGTTCAGTCTAACGGTAACTGTAATATGGGGTGGGGAGTTGCTCGGTTGCATCGTTATGCTTATACGATCACACCACCGTATATGCATGCAGCAGGTTAGGTTGGGTGCGTCGGGGGTCTGCTGCTACCGCTGGAGCTGCACACACTCACTCCAAACGCGTTTTCCGCGTGCGTGTTTGTGGTCGTTTTCTCTCCCTCCCATATGCGCCGTAACAACGGGCCACCGAGAGCTTGGGAGTTGCGCGTTTTGGAGTTAATGTTGGTCACGTTGCTTTGCGTGTGTGTGTTTGTGTACGTGTAGGTGCTGATCGTTCTCTGATCTGCAGCACCCCACATCAACCATGGCAAGAAGGTGTCCAAACAAGCAATACGACGTACGAAATTAAACGTTATTTTCCACTAGGGTGGGAGTGTTTGAAAAAAAAAAAACAACGATTTTAGTTACATTTGAAACGTCGCAGCGAAGTTGCTGTAGCGGAAGTTGTTTTGGGTTTGACACTATGGCTTGATAACCGTTTATCTCCGAGAGTAATGGTATTGTTGATTCATTCTACGTGCGATGCCGAAACGTGACGGAACTGGGCTATTGCATTACGTTTTAGTGAGGAAGTTAGTTTAGATGGGAAGTGTTGTAAGAACTCTTTTCAACGGTACTCTTTGGGAATTCATTTTCTGTCTACCTGCTGCTTGGTCTATTGATATGGGGGCTTTGTGGATATACTCAGGGGAGGTCCTGTGGTACAGTCGTCAACTTGCACGACTTGACAACATGCCGGTCGTGAGTTCAAAACTCATATAGGACCCGTCTCCCCCGCAGCAAGAACTGGCTATCCGAGAACTATGGAAATTGCGTCGTACTGAATAAGTCTCAAAAGCCTGTATATAGAGACAGAGACCGGGCATGATGATCACGTAGGATGTTACACCAATAAGAATCTTTATATAGTTGGAATTGTTTTGGGTAAGCTCCTTGGAAATTCCTAGTGGATTTCTCCAAGAAAGAAGTGCTATAGAGACCAATTCCCATGACATGAAGTTCATTTCCCCCCAAGAAAGAGTCAAACATGTGTCTAACAACTATGAAAGAACACCTGAGAAACCCCGTTACATGATTATCCTGCTGACTGTTAGTTCCAGAAAGCCAATGCATTAGTCGATCATGAACCATTGTAGTACTACTGCTTCGCAGAGCCCGGGGAATTACTCTCTTCGTTCGGTAGAGAACCCATCACGTAACTGACAATAAAAAAAACCATTGGAGTGGCTCGTCTAGACCTATACCAACTAAGGCTATTGCGTTAGATAAGAAGAAGAATCCGCAACCTGCATTCTATTGATCAGCACCATAACATCATGATCATATCAAGAATTGACATATATAACGCTAAATGTTCTACTGTTTTTCTCATCACGTGCAGCCGGTCTTATTTGGATACATCCACTACAGTCTACAGTCAGTCCAGTCCTTGCTATTTCGGGAGATGGGGGATTCCACAAGAATACTAGGCCACTCACATTATGCCGGGTACATGGAACATTGAAACCATCCGTCGTATCTATTTTAATCCACTGGTGATGAGTACTTGTTCCTGTTACACTCTTTTCACTCTTCTTCTTTACTGCAACACTCATACAGATTGAAGTATAGGTCTTATCACTATTCCTAGCCTTATCAATAAGGGCTTATCATATCGGCAAGGTTTTAAGCCTTAGGTCTGTTTTAGGAACTCCCTTAGGGCGGAGCTGATGAGCCTAATGGATGATTCTTTTCTTTTTATTGGCTATCTCCTGTTGTTTATAATTAGATTGCATGATTTCCGACTTTTCTGATTGGCTGCTTTGTTGTACATTACTCTAGGTCGTAGAACATTTTAGTGAGTTAAATGTTTAAAGAAGGTTTTTCTATTTTCAAGCTGTTTAAATAGATTAAATATAATATAAGCAATAGTTAAATATGTGGTTAAAACTACTGTACTAAAACCTGAAATTCAACGAATGCCCACCGTACTGAAATGGAGAATAATTAGAAAATTACGTACCAAAAGTAATTTAGACATTCGTTTATAACGTTTTACCTTTTTATCAGATGTTTAACACTAAACGATAAGAGTTACAAATATAAATTCAAGATTACGCTTCCGGAAAGGATTTGGACCTCCTTCCGTATCTCATAGACTTACAAAACCCCCGTCTTTTCATAGTAATTTTATTTTAATTTAACAAAATCAGTAAAGCCAGACTTTAGGATGTCGCGGACGATCGCTAAGTTTGCTCCCAGTTCGCTTTGGAATACGTCTCTTTGTCTATAAAATAAACACCCATCCTCCAAGAAATACCATTCCTGTTGACCTTTATAGAATCACACTGAATCCGGCAGAAGAGAACCAGTTCTACTACCACCGGTAACCATTCCGGTAGCTCTGATTCTGATGGACCCGTGCTCCAGGAGGAGCCCACAAACCTGTTCCTACAATCAGACACTGCCGTGTGCCTATTGAGTTTGAATTTCATTTTCATTTGGCCAGTCACCTTCGACGATATAAAAGCGCCACCCGTCCAAATCATCCCCCGTGAGCGTGATATTATAATTATTTTATTCGCCATAGAGTGTGTGAGGCCTCGTTTCCTTCTAAGCGTGGTGGTGGTGCCCGAGTTCCAGGTGAGGTACTACCACTGGAATCGATTGTGGTTGTGGGATCGACTGCAGTGTTGTCGTTGCGAGCGATCGAACGATCTGTCACTGCGCCTTTTCACTTTTATCTCGTTAGCCTTGACATTTTTTCTCCTTTCCCTTTACCGACCGAGCTTGCTAGCTTGCCTGACCAAACCCAATCCCATCGGCACACCGTGGCAGCATCGCACGGGGGGGGGGGGGAACAAGTTGTGCGAATAAAAACTCGATTGCGAACCCGAAGAAAAGTTACGGGGTGAAATACTGTCCGAAAAAAAACACATCACACACACACATAGACATATAGACCGCATCATCAAATTCGACTTTGACACCAACTTTGAGTTTTTGATGCCCTCTTTTTCTCACTGGGGCATGCTACTGAGGATCATTCGTCATGGTCGATCGACAGTCTTGACCGGTGCGGGTTTTTTTTTGGACAAATTTGCAGTGATTTTTCACGTGAGGGTCACGGGTTCTCCTATCGGAATTGGCAAATGGCTGGTGATGAATGGTTTACGATCGCATCGGACTTAAATTTATTGCATCAGGAAGAAGGTGTACGAAAGTGTCGGCTTGGGTTTTTATTGAACGTTGTTAAACTGCAGCAACTTTATTAGCATCTGTTGCGGTACTTGATCGATAAGTGATAAGTGCAACTCATTGAATGTTTGTGTTATTGTTAGTAGATCTCTTCTTACCCAGTTTATACTTAGTTGTATGGTTCTGTTGTTATCTTATCCTCATTCTTTTGCGCTTGTTATCATCCCAATTAATATGTATTCCTTGATCCACCGGCGACAAATATTTACGTCACTTGTGTGGTTCATTTGTTCATACACAAACCGTGTACGCGTTTAGCTAATTACTTGCACGACAACTCCTACACAACCTCTCTCTCTCTCTCTTTCTTTCTCTCGCTGTCACTCGGTTCGTGCAAACTGTGCAAACCGAGCTTACCAGCTCGCACTCGAAAGGGACTAGCTTATTGCTCTCTATTCGCCATACCTCGTAAACCAAGCACCACCGGTCAGTGTGGAAAACAGTATTTCCGTCTTGCAAAAAATCGTAAACCAAGAAAGGAACACACACACACACAAAACAGACAAGCTCGCCACAACTTGAGGTGCTGCTCGATCGAGTGGAACCAATTTAGAACGTAACCAGTATTGGCAGTAGTAGACACCGTCACGTCAACTCTCGTTTTTCGTTTGAGTTTAAGGAAATGAAGCACCGTAGGGGTGGTTCCTCCACATTTCGAAAGGTACTGGCCCTGAAACTCCGTTGCCTTGTTGCGTTGCGTCGGGTGAATGGGTGTGAAGACGGGTCTTCAGAATCGTGCCACAGTGAGTGCCACAGTGAGTAGAAATGAAAGAGATCCACTGTTTTAGCATACAATGCCTGCGGATACAACACACCAACTCCTGCTTAAAGGCCGGCTCGATGTTGTACAGGAAGTGTGATTGATTATCGCGGTACACTATCGCGAGAATTGTGTTGCAACAGTTGTCTTGTTCGAGTTTATCCCTGGCATTGCTGTTGCCGTTGCCGACTCGATTGAAGTAGTGGCGATCTGTAGCACTTGAAGAGGAAATGCGGGATCACTTCACCCCAGCGTTTGATGCTTGCAAGGAAAGTAAACTACTGACTAAACTCGACAATGACTATCTTAAATGATCGATTGGGAGGATTTAATTATGAGTACTTTTGTTTTATTGGCTCAGTATTAGTTTTAGTTCGATTAGCAAAGATAACCAAGTTCCAATGCTACGCAACGGATCTTTGGGGATTTACCGAATGGCGAGATCAAGGAGAACAATTATTTATTATTTTACGAGCAGGTTTACCTATGGATACTTCTTCTTCTTCTTCGTAATTCCTATCGCAATTTACTTTTTTAACGCTCGTTGCCTCCACATTGCTTCTTCTTTGTCTACATTGCTTCTCTGTCTTCCGTATGTCTCAATATCGATCATGATATTTTCATCTACCCAAAATCCTAGACCCTGTCATTGCAGCTGCTTATATTTAATCCTTTGACCCGGTATGTACTATGTCTCCCTTCTGGGTCTGTTTGTTATCTCAGTCCTGTTTGATTCGCAATTCAGCTATCTGTGCCGATTGTAGATCATTTCTCCAATCATGAATTTGCTTCTTTATAGTTATGTGGTTTACCAATTGTTCTGAATTCTGAAAAGAATCTTCTGTTTATTAGATCTTGGGGAGTCATGCTCATCACATAGAACCAATGTAAGTCTATCCATCGCACAATCAGAATAAAATGTGCTCTGCAATGTTTCGCCATGCTGATCCCTTTAAGGGTGCAGCTTTGTTTCAAAGGAAGCGATCGTCTGGTTCTTTCTTCTTTTCGGCTCAACAACCGTTGTCGGTCAAGGGCTGCCTCTGTACTACTTGTGGGGTTGGCTTTAGCAGGATTGTCAAGTCATACCCCCCGTATGGCGGCACGGTCTATTTGGGGCTTGTGAATCCATGACGGGCATGTTGTTAAGTCGTACGAGTTGATGACTGTACTACGAGACCAGTCTGGTTGGCATCCGTTAAATACGATCTGCACGGACAGTACTTATCAGCATATTCTGGACATACGAAATTTGAATCGTGTTTCAACTTGACGCATTTCTCTGCGTATCATCAGATCATAGACTATCATCATAAAACCTTGTTGGTTATTGGTGTTTTCTTCTACCTTCTTCTTGAATGTCAAAAAAGGTAAGAATTCCAAAAACCTATTGTTATTTGTAGTTTGTTAAACTTAGGCAAGTATGTTTATATTAGGTGAAGTTAAAAATATATCTAAAAAAATCATTTCAACTCATTTTGAAGCATGCCCAATGAAAAATTTGCAGTGAAAAATGATTTGTTTTAATAATTTGTAAAGAAACAACTGAGATTCTAGTTTGAAACATGTATAAAAAGCCTTTAATTGATAGACAATTCACATTAATATGTAATTAGATATTATGAAAACATCAGAAGTTATCTTAAGAATATGGAGAGCTCTATTGCTGTCTCATTGCTTGAATTCACACGTACAGATCTATTAATAGTTCTGAATTCCAATAGAATAGAATTTTTCCATTCTAAACAAATCCCGATAAGAAATGTTCAATATCTCATCAGCTGGGTTGAACTGAATAATTAAAATTTAATTTTTCAGCAAATGAAGCGAAAACCAGCAAAACCCAAGCCCGAAAGGCCATCTAAATAAGCGATGATACCCGTGCAGAACCTCACGGTACACGTACACAAATACCAAACCTATCCCATTACTTCGCCACGGTGGGGGGGGGGGGGGGGGGGGGGGGGGTTGGTGAACGCTGAACGCCGATGCCATTCTCGCCCCAAAAAGGCCTTGATGGAAAAGGTTTCGAGCAGTCAAGCAGAGGGGGGGGGGGGGGAAAGCCCTTCCTGCTTCTTCTGTTGCAAGTTGAATGACCCTCCTTCTGGTGCAGCCGTTGCATGACGACAGCGACAGGCCACAAGCCACGAACGGCGACCGAAAGGTGAAACTAGTACCATTTATCCAACCCCCCCCCCTTCCCCCCTTGATTGCTGCTGCTGGGTGAGTGGGTGGCCATGTAGCGTGGGTGAGCAAAACCACTGGCAACGCGGCTGGAGGAAAAGGAAGAAGCCGAAGAAGGGTATTGAAAGCATTGAAAAAGCGGGACACGGGCGTAAAAGTCATCCGGCTGCAGAAAGGCTGCTAGGTATTACCTAATCCACCAAGCCCCTGCGCATTCGATTGCGCGAAAGTTCAACCTCCTGAGCCTCACAGCTCTGCCCACGTCGTCGTCGTCGTCGTCTCGGTTGTCTAGGAGATTGCAACCACACCCGGAAGAGTGTGTTGCCTGCACAGGCGACCAAGATCACAGCAGCCTGTGCGCGGGCCCGAAACACGATTCTATCACTCCGTGGCAGTTGTCCGGGCGGCACTCTATCTACCCCTCGGATCGACACTTTCCCTTTCGATTTGGTGAAGTCGTCGGCGTGCATTTGGGACGAAAGTGGCAATACATTGGCGGAACAGGCAAGCAATTGCTGCGGGTGAGGTTGCACGTTAGCATTATTGAATCGTTTCGATGTTACTATTTTTAGGTTTGGCGAAGAGAGGAAACCCAAAAGAGGCAATAATCAAAAAGCATCCATACATCAGCAGCGATGCAGTAGTTATGAATGCTCCAGATGTGGCGTTGGCGTTCCGGGTCCATCTGCAATCTGTTCCGGGTTTCGGGCATCTAAGTTCTCTCTCTCTCGCAATCCGGCCCCGAATATGATGTAAGCGTCTAGTTGGTAAGTGCATACGGTACAATTAGCCTGCTGCGTAATACTGATTCGATTCGCAAACAAAACATAAAAAAAAACTGCATTTTCCATTCGGTCAGAGTGTTGCATGGGCTTAGAGATAGGGAGAGAGTGAGATGCGTAAGACAGGAAGTGTGGTTTGCGGTGTCTCCGGCCAGCCGAGGCACGGAAGCTTTTAATGATTGGGTACCCGCCTTCACCGATCGATGCAACACATACACACGGATGCTATCTTATCGTCCACCCCTGCACCGCAGGCTACACAACACCGGTAACCGGTTCCGTGACGTGTAGTACCCGCCAGTGTCATCGGAAGACATCTTGAGTAGCGCGCGCGCGCCCGCTCGTAAGTGGAACGAGCATGACCACCGGGGCAATCTAATCAACCCTCAGTACCAACCCGCCGCTTGTTTTGCCCTGTGTTTCCCTTTTGGAAGAGATGATACGAGCACGATAAAGGTTGGAGCGGCGGTCTGTGTCTGTCCCGGCAGTTGCCCGATAGCGATCGGGGCCGATGGTTTATCGATGCTGGTCAACAGGATTCCCCCATTTGTGGCGTGTCTTGTTATTTCGGGGAGAGGATCCCCTTCGGTTGAAGTGTCTGCTTGAAGACTTTGTTTTCAACGACGTCCGAACGACGCTTGCAAAACGTCAGCAGATTATGGACGCGGTTTTGAGTAAAAAGGCTTTTGCGAGACAAACCCCACCAACTCCGGTCCGAGGCGGCGACAAACCGCTCAGCAACGACACACCAGCTAATGAATACCAGTTCTTGCTTGCCAACGCCATGTCCACCATGTCCAAGAAAGTGGATTCATCCCTCCCTCCCTCCTTCGCATCCCAAGTGTCCAAGGCGGAAACTTGGCTGGAATTGGCACGGCAGGACCAGGCAAAGTCCACCTTTACATGTTGGGTGCATGATTTTTGTTGTTTCTGTTTTTTCCTTCCACTGGTGTTGCCTGCCCGGCGAAACCGAAACATGGTCAACCTTGAGACGGGGTAAACCGGCTTTGGTTGGTAGCCAACGCGACGGGGCTAGGCACACGATCCCCTGCTTGGACCGTTGGGCTTGGAGCCTTGGGCTTGTTGGACCTAGGGAGTGGAAGGGAGGACGCGGAGATGCTTGGAGGCATTCTTATCAACCACTAGCCAGAATATCCGCCTTTCAAGTCCGCCCGATTGGTGCGTGCGAGTTGTGTATGTGTGTATCTGGGGCGTGTTAGTGTGCCGTGACGCCATTAAAAGCGTGGAGGATTTAATAAATTGCACTACAGGGAATCGCGTTAGCTGCCTGTTTAGGGTTTAAGGTTGGAAGCTAGTATCATTGCGCGTCTGTTTGCTGAAGCTCCAAAGTGTCACACAACGAGTCGTATTTATTCACCAAGACCGCATTAGCCCATTGATAATTGTGATGAAAGAAAGATCATTGTGAGTGTCTTTTCTTTCTGTTGTAATAATCTTTTTATATCTTTTTCTTACAAAGTTGTTTACCAGACGAGGAAGATTGTGGACTAAAAAGCCCCAAAAAATATAGCCATTTTTATCACACTCTCCTTCTCTTTCCTCTCTGTGTGCATTATGCATATGTAGATCATGTATGCAAATGAGAATTAAATTATAAATATAATGCAGTTTTTTTTTCGTAGGAATCAAGTTTTTAGAATGCATAATGAGATGAGCCCAATATATCCGCCGATAAAGTGTCTGCACGAGATTTGCGTATTCTAGTTACGGGTTTGGGCGTTGTATAAATTGAAGCTTAATTTTAGCGCCTCGAAGATTCGCAGTCGTGCCTAAGAATATTTTAATCCATTGGTCAACCGTTTTGGGATGGGGAATATACATGTTCCTTCAACTCCATCGATGTGTCCCACTTTGGTCACGCAATTCCATCCCAAAACAAAACTCCAAAAGCAACAACAACAAAAAACTCCCCATCAATTGATCGCGGCAAGCGATTTTGGGGGCTTTGGGGGTGGTTCACCCGAAAAACAAGTTTTGCTCCGTGTGCGCCATTCGCGCGTTTTCTTCTCGCTTCGCCCGGTCGTGATCGTAGTGGTCCTCGCAGCAGCATCAGTTGTCGATCGCAATGGTTAGCAGTTTCTGGGTATGATAAATCGAAACCCCGGGCCCGGGGTTATGTAACGTTCAGCTCGCTTCCAAAACACAGCACAATCTCGGTGGGTTTTGCGCGACGACTCCTTGCGCGAGACTTTCCAACACGGTCGGTCAGCAATGTGGGGTAATGTGGGGAGTTACAACCTCCCGCGGTTCGCGTGTGCAGCAGGGATCGCGTGTGCAGCTGCTGCAGCTGGCCGGGCGAGCGACATTAAAGGAATAGAGGAATAGATCGGCTAAAAAGCTGGGAGATAGGTTGCAATCTCAAACAATGTCTAAAAATAGCACGCGAGTGAAAGTGTCCGCTAGACTCCATGCCAATCATTGCATAAATAGAGGGCAAATTCGATGATCTTTTGTGCCGAAACGTACTCTGAGCTAGAAGTGCAACTAAGGAGGAAGCAAACAAAAAACTACTCAATACTAACTAAATGTTCATGTATGGAAAATGCTTGCGTAATTCTTCTGATCATAGTGAAGTCAGGACCATTCGGAGGGATGGAGGTGGGATAGAGCCGCATGGGGAGTAGGTTGGTTAATTATGAGGGGTTGATCTTGTGAGTGGCGGGTCGTAGATTCAAACACGCTTCAACCGCGTTGGGGTAGGGTTAGAACAGCCCTATTGGCCCTATTGTTAGCGTCATGTAAATTAATCCTGGGGTATAGTGGGAGCGTGTTGAATACATGGAATGCGGAACAAGCAGAGAGTTGTATTGGCGGTTTGACGGTTGAGATATTGTCACTGCTGATTTAAATTTGCTTTAAAATACGTTTCAAAGATAACTAAACTAAAGGTTCACTATGGCAAAGTTGTAAGTGCATAGGAAATTCCCCAAATAGCCAAATTTGCTTTGCATTTTGGCACACTAAAGATCGCAAGCTTGAACTCGCCTTTTGCAGTAGTTCAGCAGCATCAAAGTTCCAGGTGGGCCTTTCCAATAGCGCTTAAGCAGCTTCCTTATGCCACAGTGCCAGGGGATTATTTTTATTTGCGGTTTATTTTCAAGCAAGGCGTGATCATTGAAATAAACAACACGATGTGTGTTTTTATGTGCATGTTTATTTTAAACTTTAAATGCTCGTTTATTTCACAAAATTTCTCTTGGTTAACTAAAAAATCACTATCTCTTCACTCAATATTCCTTCTTCATTTAACTTATCTAACTTGTGCAGCAGCAATGAGATGATTGACGGTACCAGTCTTTGACACTTTGACAAGAGCCAGCTCGTACCGATGTCATGCATTAAAAAGCTATAAAGTTCCACCAAGTTCGGCACATCTTCTTAACAAGCCGTCAAGATCCATCGTAAACCATACAATCAGGCTAAACAGCCGTAAGGTTCCAGAGAGTACGGCGTGCTGGTTAAAAAGATCGATAGTTCCGAAAAGTATCGCTTCATTTCTTAATTACCTGCAAAGTACGACATCGGAACGACTTTTCGTTAAAGAGCCTCGAATCAGCTATAGAGTTCGAGCTGGCTATTTGGGATATAGCCTTCTAACTTTCCGAACAAAAATCTATATGAATGGTCCCCAAATAGCCAAATTTGCTTGAGCAGCTAATTTTGGCATGCTAAAGATCGCTGCTTGAATTCGCCTTTTGTAGTAGATAAACAGCATCAAAGTTCCAGGTGGTCCTTCTAAATAGCGCCTAAGCAGCTTCCTTATGCCACGGTGCCAGGGATTATTTGTCTTTGTGTTTTATTTTCAAGCAAGAGTCATCGAAGAAAAAAACAACAAGATTTGTTTCATTTAAGCACATGTGTATATTATTATTCGAGACCGTGAGCGGTTTCCGACACTCCTGAGGCAGGCCAAGACCGCAAACCGGTTGTAGCACCGGATAAGTAAGTAAGTAGTATATTATTAAATCCTTTGTATTGATGAATTACACAAAATTTTACACAATTTACTGTACAATCATAATCACTTCACTCAATATTCTTTCTTCAATCAACGAATCTAACTTGTGCAGCAACAATGAGATGATCTATGACGGCGTCTATCTTTGACACTTTGACAAGAGCCACCTTGTACCAATGTCATGCATTAAAAAGCTATAAAGTTCCACCAAGCTCGGTACGCTTTCTTAACAAGCCTTCAAGTTCTATCGTTAACCCTAGAGATAGTACTACCCAAGTGCCACAAATTCACTAAACGACCACTAAACGGCTTCTAAACGACTCAAGCTCTCTACCTAAACGGAATATAGAAAG
>KB666176.1:2072253-2083521 GCA_000349065.1 Anopheles quadriannulatus | reverse complement strand
GAAATTTAACCAATATAATCTTCCTAATAGTAAATTCGTCCACTTTTCCGCGTTAACTATTAGCCGTTTGTTTGTAAACACTTTTTCATGAAACTGTCAAAAGCGACCTGAAAATGGCAACCTAGCAACGGGCTTTGCATCGACCTGTTCTCCTTAATAGATCTTGAATAAGACGATGACTCACAAATGTCTTTATTACGAAGGCTTGAGGTGAGCAAAATATTGTAGCCTTGGCCGTTTTGAGTGGCATTGGGACAGGATTCCTAAGACCAGTGCATCATTCGAAAGCTTAATATCCTTTTGCGTCCTTGTGGGATGCACGGAAAAGACATTGATAGTCATATATGGTCACTGGTCACAGTTAGTAATCGATCGTATTGAAGTGAAATTGGATGCATTTCGAAACCTGAAAAAAACTTGAGGCATTGAGCTTTTGACTGAAATTCGATGAATATATGTATCAGTTGTTCAGGGGTAAGAACAGGTTTGCGGGGATGAGGGGAATGATCTGGCTTCCTTGACCCCGAGGCCTCATCATCCATCGTCCACGGGTCAACGTTGCTAACTATTAGAAGTATACTGTCGTCTTCAGATTAAATGAAGGAACATTTGGTAATGCTACGAATCATTAATCAAAGAATTGGCTCCTTTGAAATAACGATTGCATGTCAACACACTTTGGCTGGTTCTGTAGTAGAGATCCGTGATCTCATGCTTTATGTGGTTCATATTCGTAGGACTGACTATTATGATTACAAGAGGCTGATTTTGACTGTTGTTGCTGTACCATATCAGAAGAAGAAAAAGATGTATTAGGTGAAATACATTGCAAGAAGGACATTACATTTTGAAAAACATTTGAAATTCCCTACTTCGTGAGACATACGAGACATTGGGCTTTGCTAGATTTACATACGTTACCATGGGTGAAGAATGCGTAATTAATATCGGATTTAGTTTCACAACTATGACATCCGATGTCAACCAGAATCATCCAAATTCGTCTGGATCGTGGACCCAACCGGATTATACTGACTTCGACCGGATTCGTCTGAGCCTGCGTCGTTCAAAGTCGTCCAGAGAGTCAATTGAAGTCATCTGGGGTCGTCCGTAGAGTCGATTGGAGTTACCCGATGTCGTTGGAAGTCGTCCGGACTAATTCAAACACAACCGGAGTCGTCCGGAATCGTCCAGAGTTATTAGGACTTAGCAGGAGTCCTCCAAATCCATCCAGGCACAACCGGAGTCGTTCGGAGAGTCTACAGACGGCATCAGATGTCGCTCGGTGTCAACCGGAGTCATCCATATTCAAACCTTCCGGTTTCATTCGTACTCGACCGATGTCAGCCGAAATCGTCCGGAGTTTTTCAGAATCATCTGAACCCAAATGCTATCGTCCGTAGTTGTTCGTACTCAACTAGACTTAACCAGAGTCAACCAAAGACGTCCCGAAAATCGTCTGGATTCTTCCGGACTCGTTTGAATTTAGCCTGAACTCATCTGGAATTGTGGAGTCACATTCGTTTTTTATTTATTCAGAATTGGAATTTAATTCGAGGTAATCAAACTCATAGAGGATCTAAGACTTTAATCCGAATCATACACAA
Source organism: Anopheles quadriannulatus (assembly GCA_000349065.1). Taxonomy (NCBI): domain Eukaryota; kingdom Metazoa; phylum Arthropoda; class Insecta; order Diptera; family Culicidae; genus Anopheles; species Anopheles quadriannulatus. The sequence goes on along the minus strand of KB666176.1, from coordinate 2,081,914 downwards.
CTAGTTATCACACCACTACACAGTAAAGTAACTCCTAAGAACGCCTGGATGCTTCAAATGGGAATTGATCTTTGAAAAACCTTGTAGAATCCGGCGCGTTTGATCCCCGTCGAAGACCTAAAATTCTGAAAATCTCTGAAATGAGTCCCATGCCATCCTTGTGATATCCAACTCCGTACCATGTAAAAAACCCCGCGACCCCCTCTCTGTTGTTCGCATTTAATGTGTAATATTTTGTTTTATTATAAAAAACTATCCTCAAATTTATTGCTTCCTTCCCTCCTACCACACTCTGACCAGGTCGCCCGCCCGAATGCTACAAACAACACACACACACCGCCTTCTCGTTTATCGTCGTTCACTTTAAATATGCTCGCAACAAGTACACGCACATACGCTCGTGCGTGCTGGTGCACGCAAATGTCTCAAACAGCCTTTCTCCAATAAAATGTTTCCTTTCATCATCATACAACCCACCCTTTCTAACTTCGTTCATGCTCCCGTTAACGGCACGATACAGTTGCAAAGGGAGGGAATGGTGTGTGTCTGTGTACTAAAGTGCTGCAGATGCTGTTCGTTGCATAGCATATAAACGCCACCTTCCAACGTAACACGTGGCGGGTTTGGTGATTTTGGGGCTCGTTTCGCTCGTTCGCTTGCCGGGGTTTTACCTTATCACTTTTACAAACTAAACCGATAATTCTTGCTACTACTGTGTTCGGTACGGTGGCGTCCTCTATATGCTTGTTGTGCTACTAAAATGGGAATATCTGTGTGTGTCTGTGTGAGTGTTTGTCTATTTTTTTTTAGGGGGGTGGTTTAAATAATTATTGCCTTTTTCAAGTCAAGTTCACTCTAACTCATTGCGGTGTGACACGCTAACGTACTAAAATGGATAAAAAGACACAGCGATTACGCGCATTACACGCGCACTACGGTTCGACAGGGGAGGATAGGTTTCGGGCTGGGTGGTCACACTGGTAGGCGCGCCTTCCTCCTCGGTTGATCGATGGTAACTAAAGTCTGTGTTAACTTGATTTCGCCCCATTCCGATGTTCAATAATGCCCTGACGTGCCCCCCATCACTTCTGCCAATAGACTTGTTTCCGGTTCCATTATTTGACTAGAGCGTGTACTTGCACACGGGTGTGTGTACGTTTGTGTCTGGTCATTTGCTGCTACCTTGCAGTTATTGGATTTGGTTGATAGAGACAGAGAGAGAGAGAGTGAGAGAAAGAAAACAACAAAACACCACAATTCCTTTATCACACCATCACGATTATGCGTGATCTTTCTCTCTCTCGCTCTCCCTCTAACAGCAGTAGAAGAAGAAGTGACTCTAATTACATTCCCTACCATCTCCACTGTACCACGCTGCATTCCTTACGCGCTACAATATCGTCCTTGCGTTGCAAAAAATTCGACCACTCCGCTCCCTCACACATCGTCTCACGTCGTGTGTCACAGGTCCAAAGTGAGTACAAAATACAAATACCGCCCCTCCCGGGCCGGACGATCACATCTAAAACTGTCCACCGGTATGTACAAGTACCGTGCTGGGCCCGCCGGCCGGTGCCGCTGCCACCGGGTCGGCCGTCAGCATCGTTTCCTAGGACACCAGCCGCTTGAACCCGGCCCGATCGTGGCCGAGCTTCAGCTCCTCGTACAGCGACGGGTTCACCTCGGTCGCCATCGGGACGACCGCGTTGTCGTGGTTCAGCCCGGTCGTGGCGGTACCGTTCGCTGCCGCGTGCAGCGATTCCTGCCGCCAGTCGGCCCCATTGCCGACGCCCGGCCCGGACACGGCTGGAATCTTTTAGGGCAAAGCAAAGTGTTATCAAAAGGGTTTTTTTTCTTCTAATTAACCCAACACCGACACCCCGCTTACCTGCACATGCTCGACGTTCATCTCGCGCAGATAGCTCGGGTTCTCGAACGCGACGCCCCCGTTCGCCTGCTTCGGCCCGAACTTGCCCCGCTTCACGACGAAGAGGGCGGCGATCGCGAGCACGATCGCCAGCAGGCCGGCCACGATGCCGCTCACCACGCCCGCGTTCGTGCCGTGCGACGCGCTGGTGATGTGCTGATCGCCGAGCGTAAACCGCAGCGGTTCCGAGAGGACCGACGCACCGAGATGGTTGCCCGCCTTGATCACCAGCTCGTACATGACGTGCGGCTTCAGGCCCTCCAGCTTGATGCTCGTCTCCTTCGCGTCCAGCCGGCTCGTTGCGAGCCCGTTGATCACGTTCGACAGGTTGTCGGTGACCGGTTCCAGATCGTGCCAGAACACCCGGTAGCCTTCGACCGTGCTGGGGTTCTTGGCCGGCGGGTCCCACCTGTTGTCAGGTGGAAGCACAAATTATTAGCAAAATCAATTTCCTTCTCCACCCAATTGCCTTCCTCTTACCGAATCAGCACCTCCTCGTCGCTCAGCACCTGCACCTTCAGGTTCTGCGGGGGTCCCGGCAGCCGCTCCCGGTTCTCCTGGAAGCAGCCGACGATCGTGCGCGTGTGCTGCAGCGCACAGATGCCGGGCGGCGTGATCGGCTCGCCGCGGCACCAGTTCAGGCAGCGGCGCGGCACGTCCTTCGACGCGCAGCAGCCCCGGTGGTCCGACCCGTCCGCCGCACACCGCATCAGCTTGTCAAAGTCCACGATGCACTCCGGCCGGTCGATCACGCTCTCGATGTCGATGTAGAACGAGCAGGCGCTCATGCACGCGGCCGACACGTTCTGCGCCGTGCAGCACTCGGAAATGTTCGACGACGCAGCCGTGTTGCGGATGCGCACCGAGACGGCACGGGTGGACGAACCGAGCGCATTCTCCGCGTGGCAGAAGTAATCGCCCACGTCCTGCGAGCTTAGCTTCGCGATCGTCAGCGTCATCACGTACAGCGAGTTGTCCTGGAGAGGGAGGGAAAAGCGATCAGTACAACGAACGGGATGCTACAACGAGGCTTGCGAAAACTCACATCGACGTCATTCTTCATCGACATGTCGTAGTTGCCGCCCTGAATCACCGGTACGCGTCCATCGTGATCCCGCCAGAACATAGTTTTCGGGATGGGACGGGCACGGATCGTACACTTGAGGTCGACGGACTCGCCCACCGATGCCACCGTAATGCCCGAAGCTTGAATGCGCGGTGCAACTAGAAGGTAGAGAGCCAAGCAAGAAAGACCATTAGTGAGACCGTATTTAGCGGGGGGAAAAAGGACACCCAAACGTACAGCTAATGTTGACCTTCTTCGCAGCCTGCATCGGGATGCCGTAACCGTTGTCGGCGTAGCAGGAAATGTGCTCCATATCCGTCGTGACGTTGTGGATCACCGTGATCATGTGGCGGGAGGTGTCCTGCCGCACCAGGTGGCCACCGACGTAGAGCGAAATGGTGGGCGCCGGATTGCCCATCGCGAGGCAGAGTATCGTCATGGAGCCGCCCTCGGTGATGATGTCGGACGGATGTACCGTCGGGGGCTGTTTCGGGGATAGAGCCACGCACACATCAATGCCAAACGATCCTACGATCTCTCCGAGAGCGAAACAATACTTACATCCACATAGGCGGGCAGGGCCGGATCCGTCCAGGCGACGAGCGTCTCCGACGGCAGGCTGGTGCCCTTGGCCCCGATCGCCACCACGTACACGATGTGCTGCGTGTTCGGCAGCAGGTTGTTAACGCGCACCCACAGCAGCCGCGTGTCGATCACGGTGTAGTTGTTCGCCACCTTGTGTATGACGCGATAGGTGATGCTTTCGTGTGGGTGGGAAAACTCGGGCGGCTGCCAGGACACCGTGATCCAGGTGGCGCTGTGCGCGGACACTGCCAGCGAGTGCGGTGGCGAGGGCGCTCCGTACACCGTGCTGGCCGAATCGGTGCGGGACGTGTTGATCAGCAGCATGGACGAGGGAAGGGATGTGCCGTGCTCGCCGCGCGACACTACCGTGATGCGGTACAGTGCTTTCGGCTCAAGATCTTTCAACTCGATGTCCGTTTCGGTGGTGTTGAGTTCCTGTGGATGTTCCAATATTACAATATACCCGGCCCTAATAAGATCCGGCACATCCGCATCTACTTACATGCTCCAGCTTGATCACAGTTTCGTACATGGTCATGTTGTTCACCTTGCCGTACTGGACCAGATAGTCGGACGGTTTGTTTTCCGTACTGTTCGCATCCAGCTCGGACGGCACCCAGGCAAGCGAGATGGAAGTGTTCGTGACGGACGTTACGTGCAGATCCTCCACCGGCGCCGGAATGTGTCCAATGCCCTCCTCGAAGCACTGAATGATGTTCCCCGCGAAGGGTAAACAATCGGCCGGTGAGCTCGTAATCACCCCGCGGCACAGCGACTGACACTTGGGTGGAACGGCACGCCGGGCACAGCAGGCCGTATGATCTCGCCCACCAGCACTGCAGCGCACAATGGTACCGATCTGGCCGCGACACGTATTGCCCAGCTTCTGAATGTCCGACATCTTGGCATCGTAACTACACAGTGGAGCACACTGGGGCAGCAATCCCGAGGCGTGACAGCACGCCGATATGTTGTAGTGTGTGTGGGCCGGTTCCGCCGCCACGTCACGCTTCGTCTGGAACACCAGACGCGGCGAGGGGCCGCCCTTGCCGTGCGCATTCACCGCTACGACGAACGCTTCGTAGTACGTGGCCGCCTCCAGATCCTCCACAATGACCGGGGCTTGATCTTTCTCCAGCACGCTGTACTCCTCCCCGCTGCCGAGCCGGCGATAGTGCAGATGGTACGCGGTGACCGTGTCGGGCAGGATCTTGGGAGGCTTCCATTCCAGCACGACAAAGTGGCTGGCGATTAGGGGGGCTTTCAGCTTCGAGGGAGGCCCTGACAGCACGCCGTACCCCTGCAGCAGACAGCTGCTGTACTCGGACATGTACTGCAGACACTTGAAGTAGTTGAAGTTGATCGCTTTCACGGTGCCGGAGCAGAAGGAAAGGCAACCCTCGGGGATGCCACGGCTCTTGCAGCACGGCGTGTGGTCGATGTTGTTCGCCAGGCAGGCAAAGGTGATGTTGGCCCACGGTGCGCACACCATCAGGTCGGGCACCTCGGTGAAGTCCGCCTTCACCGGATCGCACATCTTCTCCAGGCAGGTCCGGTGCGTGATGCCCTTCTTCATGCAGCAGCCGCGCACATCTGGGAAGAAGTGGGGAAGTGTATTGGGAAGTGGATTAAGGAGGGAACTTTCTTTTTTGGAATCAATAATACATCTTTCCAACATCATTTTGGCAAAAATCCGCAGTCGACTCCGAACTGATTCCGATAATTTCGGAACAGACTCCAGAAGGTAGGTCCGCCCAGCATTATCAGGAGTCGTTTAGAATCTTCTGGAGTCATCTGGAATTGCTTGAAGTCGTCAGGAGTCGTTCGGTGGAACATGTTCATGGCGCCGGAGTCGTCCACATTCTCCCGAAGTTAGAGTCATCCGGAGTCGTCTGGAACCTTCTGGAATCAGGCGGAGTCAGACTTCTAAACAAAGGCGACAAAAACGACTCCGGATGACTCCGGATGACTCTGGACGACTCAGGACAACTCTGGACGACTCTAGACGACTTCGGACAACTCAGGATGACCCTGGACGACTCCTGACGACTCCGACTCATGGCAATTTTGGACGACTTTGGACAACTCCGGAAGAATCTGGACGACTCCAAAGTACTCTAACCTAGACGACTACTACTCCGAACGATTCCGAACGACTACGGACGACTCCGGACAACTCTGGACGACTCCGGACAACTCCAGGCGGCTTCGGACAACTCCGGACGTCTTCAGATGACTCCGACACCGGACAACACCGGACGATTTCGGATGACTCAGTACAACTCCGGACGACTCCGGACAACTTCGGATGACTCAGGATGACTCCAAAGTACTCCAACTCAGACGACTACGGCTCCGAACGATTCCACCTCCGGGCGAGACAAGTGGTTCCAATTTTGCCAGAGTCAGAATCGGACTAACAATACTCGGAGTCGGATCGGAGTCGTGAATACGCTCCAGGGAGCACATCACTAATCCCAATGTTTTAGGAAACGCTAAAAAATTATGTCTGAAACTATCACAAAAGGAACGTCTGGTAGAATATTGATTATCCGCTGTACTCTCATCATAAACAGGAATGTGAAGCAAAAATATTGCATGAAATAATTCAAGCCTAAATTATTCGTTACAGCGGGAAAAAAAACAAGCGACATACAGCGCTACATTCCCCTCTGCATGGAATGCAGCTTTGTCGATTTGCTAATCGATAGCCCGAAGTTCCAGGAACAGATTGGACGCTGCTAAACGATATCTCCTCCCGCACGCACGAAGAAGCGCAAAGGAGAATGTTTTAAAAAATGGATAAATAATCGATCGAACGAAGCGAGGGAGGATAGACGAGACGACCTCGGCACAGCGCTACTAGCACTAGGTTCACGCTTTGGCACGATGTTTATCTTTCTGCTTCTTTCGTAGCTTCCTCGCGGAATGCAAAAGTCATGTCGTCCCGTCAATACGTGCCTGGGCAGTTGAATGTCGTTCTCCTATCCCCCCCCCATCGCCTCAACTGGAAGCAACTCCAGTGACGAACTCCTTTGGCCATGATTTGATGGTGCGCCGTTGTGTTACATTAAAACCACTCGCGATGTTATCGAGCGCATCTGCCGGGCACAGTAAACGTTACACTGGGGGAGTACACTGGGCACACAGTCATATTGACCCGGTGACTTGTCTTTTCGCCTGCCTATCTCACGTACCGCCTTGAACATGACTCTACCATTAGTGGTACAGTTTTTTTAATGTGCTCGAGAAAAAAAATCATCCCTGGAAACACTCCCAACAACTCTATTATGATGGTCGGATTGAGAGAATGACATTCGGGATTGACCGCGTACCACTTAATTGGCTAATTAAATTTGATGTCTCCACTGCGCATCACCTCCTCTTACCTGGCAGAACCGGTACGACGGCCACACTCGTCTGCTTGCTAACGACGCCACCCTCCAGCGTCAGCGCACGGATCCGCATGCTGGGCAGGCTCGAGCCGTGATCGTTGTGCGCGCTCACCGTCACCGTGTACATCGTGAAGGGCGCCAGGTTGGACAGGACGGCCGTCGTCTGGTCGGCCGACACCTGCAGCGTCACCAGGCCGCCGCCCTCCGCGGTCGTCGCATTCGCCAAATAGTCCTGATCGAACGCGTGCAGCCGCGTTGCATTGATCTGGTAGTACTTCACACTCCCGCCCAGCCGCTCCGGCGCCTGCCAGCTAACCTGCAGCGACCGCTCGGTCAGCGGTTCCACCGACACGGACTGCGGTTCCGACGGCAGGCGCTGTATGTTGTCCAGTATGCACTGCAGCCCGGGCAGCGTGTGCTGTACGCAGGAGACGCGCGACTTGAGCAGATCGGTAAATGGTGTGTACTCGCCGCGGCACATGTCCTGGCACAGGTCCGGTATGCCCTTCTCCACACAGCACGGCACGTGGTTGCGCCCGTCCGCCATGCAGCGCACGATGTTCGGGAAGTCCCGCTCGCACTGTTCCGGCTCGGCGCCCGCCGATCCGTCCAGGATGTTGTGCAGCACGCAGAAGCCCATGCACGCGTCCGACACGTTGTTCGCGTGGCAGCAGTCGGTGAAATCGTGCGTCACCAGCGGCACACCGTCCGGGCTGACCTCCTCCTCCGAGTCGGTGTACACGTCCGACGAGGAATCGTCCTCCTCGTCCGCTTCCGAGGTGGCACCGGCCCCTTCGGGGGACGCTGTTGACGCTGCCGGGGACGCCGTGGTGCTCTGCGAGTCGGTTGCGTTCCGGCTGGTGGTGGCCGTTTTCTTCTTCGGCTGTCGCACTGCCGAGAGAGAGAGAGAGAGGAGATGGAGATTAGTATTTGAAGTAGTTTTGCCTCCCCGCGGTGATAGTTTTACGAACACACAATCGCAAAAACCGCGAGGACATGCAAGCAAAAAACGCCGATTTTAATGGAAAAAGTTGTCAGTGCGCACGGCGTCTTCCGTGCGGGTCGTGACGTCTTGGGAGGGCTTCGGGCGCAAAAGTATAGGGGAGGCAAAACTTTACCCTTGGTGACGCCCTCACAGCGCAGCTCACAGTTCCATTTAGATAGTGTGCCGGATAGCTAAGATGTTCTTAACTCCCGGTAATAGTATTTCGCTATGGATTGTTTGGCGTTTGGCGTACGAGAAGACTGGCAAAACTTTGATCATACTCTCTCTCTCTCTTGCGATGCAAAGAGCTTAACGGCCGTTTTAAATGAGTGTACGGAAAGCGGACGCTTGCTTAAAGCACATCCCAACTCTTACACATGCATAGAATTGGAATGCTTGCACAAAACTGTTTGTGTAAAATAAAGGGATCATTAATTTATGCACTGCTTTTCTTTTGCCATCGTGCCATGGCGTACCGCCATCGTTAAGAATTTGACGCTTTTGCAGGTTGTAAGGTACACGCTGTAATGAGCTCGTTGTAATGATGCAACAATACGAACACTCCCGACCTTGGCGTTGGGTAGCCCGTTTGTTACATCCTTTCCCCTTTTGTCTCTTAACTCTCAGGGCGCCACAGCACAGAGTATAAAGGTTTTCTTCGTTGAGGAAAGCAGACGGTAGAGACGGTCGTGATAATTACCTGTTAGTGGGTGGAAGCTCCTTACAATCGGGTCACTGTTCACCTCGCACACGTACACGTCGGAATCGTTCAGGCGCGTTTCCTTGATGAGCAGCACCCATACGTCACCGCCGAGTGGTGTCCTGCCCTTGGGTGCTGAAAGGAGGAAGAAGCAAAGGAAACAAACAAACATATAAATAATAATGAGACGACAGACAAAAGTGGGAAGTCCTTGTGAAATGTCTGATTGCAATGGCAAACAATTGTTTTTGCTACATACAGAAAATATGAATGAGTCATAATTAAAACTATTTTCAGCATTGTTAAAGCGAAGAGACTAGTGGAAATAGGGGCTTGTGGGGCTCCCATTTTAAAGGAGGGTTTTATATTTGTATTTGGCATTCCATTAATTTTAAAAAGAAAGCGATATTTTAATGCTTCTTTTATATTGGCTTCCTATTGGAATTGGAGAATGAAGATGACATTGTTTGAGATACTTGGAGTTTCTACAGCACTTAGAGGAGATGAACATTATGGAAAAACTGGAGTACATTTCATATAAATGTTTCAGATTGTTGTGCGCTCAAGTATCACTGTAATCTAAACAAGCTTAAGGTGTAAGCTGTGTATAAAATAATTACTAAATTATTTGTTTCTTTTTATCAGTATGTTTAACGCTTGTAATCCATGTTTAACTCTGTATCGATTGGCTCGAATGCTATGAAAGGGAACAACATTATTAATTTTACCCGGAGTATCAATCCTCCGACAAAAACATGTTGATTAAATGCAACAATTTGATGTTGAAGTAGATTTACTGTTGAACTATTTAGTTGATATTTGTCACAGACTCTTGATAATTAAATAATAATTAAAACTCTTGATTCTACAGAAACTTGTTTTATGATGTGTTCTTTGCTGATGCCTCAAGGACAATGCGTGATGTCCGAACTAGTGATGGGTAAAGTTGGCAAAAATCCGGAGTCGACTCCGATCCGACTCCGATAAATTCGGAATCGACTCC
>KB666176.1:2030721-2061069 GCA_000349065.1 Anopheles quadriannulatus | reverse complement strand
GCACACACACACACACACACACACACACACACACACACACACACACACACACACACACACACACACACACACAGAAGAGCGCATCTAACGCGTCCCTGCCCCAGAAACGTTATTTATGGACTCCCCTATGCACGTATACTCCACTAACCCCTATGATGGTGTGTAGCACAATTTATAGCGCACGAAGAAACTTTCGCAAACACACTGTCATGCTGCAATTATTACACACCTCCTCCTTCCGGCAAATGGAATGAAACTATTTACCACCAACTAATGAAGCACAATGAAATGGATTGGGTTGAGACCATTTTCAAGGACTGGGCCGGCACACAACCGATGGAAATCGATAGAGCACACACAAACACACATGCTGTCCCAAGTTTCGCACCAAAACATTTGGGGCAACCAACCAGCGAAACACACCAGGAACAAACAGCGGGGGACATAAATTTTACCTTCGCATTCCGATACGCAAAGTCGGTGCGTTTGCCGATTCCGGCAAACTTCTATTGGTACAGACAGACCCGAAAGGGTCCGAAACAACCCACAGACACACATACACACCAGAAATTGGCAACCGATTGGAGCTTTCTGAAATGGAGAAGCGTCTGAGCGACTCCGTACGACTGTATACGACGGTAACATGGGAGTCTTTTGGTTCCTTTTTTTTAAATATGTTTTCTTGCGCTCCTACCAAAAAGCAATAGTGGCATCGTTTCTTTGGCGACATACACACACACACACACACACACGTGGCGACGTTCGCGGGAGAAAACTCACCCCCCCCCCCGCCCGAGGGAAGGGGGAAGCAGAAGTATCTTTAACTTTTGTGCTTACGAGTTTCGTACACCCTTAATAAGTGAGCGTAGCATAAATTACTCGAAACTTTCTAATTAAAATTAGGAACGATGCTTCCCGGCGACGACACACAGCACAGGGCGTGGGTGGTGGTGGTTCTCCATTTGCAATCCCTCCCCCCACATCCTCATCACATCACAGGCGGAGAGGATAGCTGCGCGAGGCAAAACGAAACCGGAGAACCGGGTGGGGTGAAACAATTTTAAATTCAATTGTTTTCACTTTATTTACTCTTTCGGTAAGTTTTGGCTGTGGGACACACAGGTGGGACACGACGGACAGGCGATGATATGGCTCGTTTTTGCTGTCGTCGTCGTCGTCACCATCGTCGCCCGGATCCAGACATACACGCACGCACACACACACATGTCTGAAATACTGAAGCCCAAAAAGGGCACAAAAAAAGAATAATGAAGCAAAAGTTGCTGGGTGTACGTGCCCAACTACAAATGAAACGTTTCGCGTACCGTGCGTACAGCTCCCTTTTTCCGTCGTGAGTGTGGAATGTGGCCCAAATGCCCTAAATTCAACGGCAACACTCCGGAAAGGTTAGTAGACGGGAAAAACAAAAGTATTCCATCCATCCTCCCCTCTCTGAACGAGCTTTACCCCATTTACGGTGAAAAAGTGCTCGACCTGTGTGTGTGTGTGTTGCCCGACGTTCATTTGTCCTTCTTGCCGTGCGTGCGAGGAAAAAGGTGTACGCGAGCGCGCGCCCGCTCAAGCGTACATTCCAGCTGCCCGGAATGTCTTTGAATCCAGGCTTCAGGCTTCATCCCCGTCAGGGAATTCACTGTTTCTTAATTAAATTGCTGAATTATTGAGATTTTTGGGGAGACGCCCCCGTGAGAGAGGGCGAAAGTGTTGCCAAGGATCGCGAAAAGCCAAGACGATACGATGAAACTGGCTTCTAAGCGGTACCAAACAAAAACACACTCGTTAACCGGTGCTTTATCGACAGTGTCGCGTTCGCTGGAATCCACACTGCTGGGGGGACACCGTACAATGGGAGGGAGGGGAGGGGGGGCAAACAGAAGGTAACGACTGATAATGAGCAGCGATTATTACCGAACTAATCACTCCCGGGGCGGTAAAATGGGCGACACAAAAATGGTTTCAATGTTCTGCTGGTGCCTCCACCGGCGGCGCCCGGTACTTACAGTCATCGTGCAGCACGCTGATCCGCCTGTCCCCGGTGACCCGGTTCATGCCGGCCGACAGGATCTCGTGGGGTCCCTTCCGCCACAGCACGGTGTCGTTGTTGTACGGGGTCATCACCACGCAGGTGAGCAGCGCGTCCTCGCCGACGTGCACCAGCGACGGTCCTCCCGTGCCTGTGAAGGGAAAGCGCAAACGAAAGAAATACGTGAATGAATGTGCGAACTGTGCAAACACTCTTCGGTGAGTTGGGTGAGTGGCTGGAAAAAGGGGTATCATAATTAGATGTTTTTGGTACGGTGGCACTGTGGGGTGGTGGGAATCGCTGGGAACGCGGGCAGGGCCTGTTAGAATTGAATGGCTCAAAAATGTCGGCAATCACTATAAAGCTAAATGTTTATCGTTGTGCGCTGTACAGAAAAGGAAATGGTTTTCATCCCCCCAAGATTCGGGACATTTTTCTGCGTAAAGTTTGCTGTAAATTACCAGGGGGTTAACGTTCGAGGGTGTCAATGACATTCCGGCATCATCCCTTATTGTTAGGCCTAGTTGGGATTGAGGCTTATTTTAAATTGTTGGCTAGCGATTGCGTAAGTATCGGGAAAATGGGGATGGACACAAGATGGCCGGTTTTAAATGGGCTTTATTTTCATCATGGGAATCGGTGTGCCGTATTGTTTCGGACATTTATGGGCGATTTTACAAGATGTGCAATAAAAGCCTCGCAGAAAGCTTCTTCCCACGCAAAAGAGAAAAGAAATCCCAGAGGAGGATGACCAGAAGCTGTAATGATGTTCGACAGTTATTAAAACGCTTTTTTCGTTGAACTTTTCTTTGACTTTTTACTTATCTATTTTATGTTCGTTTTTAACTAACAACAATCGCTCTTTAAAAATGTTTTCAATATGAACTTTAAACTATGTAATGTCGTATTAAATTATTTGAAATAGTAAGCTATCAAAATAGATAGGAAACTTCTACACTAATCTTCAATTAGAAGACCATGTGATAAGTAAAACTATTGAAAAGTTCTGAGAAATTAAAAAAAAAAAACATGACATGTTCGAAAACCCCATGAACACACAAAAAACAGATAAGAACAAATGAGCTATCTTGCAACATTTATCGAAAATTTAAACAACCCTTTGCACAAAAAAAATGGAACAAGGATTTCTTACAAAACAACAAGAAATGAATGAAAATTTGTTTGAGCTACACTGCGGAAGAAAACAATCCTGTCGCTTAAACGGAAACTCATTATTACATGAGTTGGTATTAGTTATTATTAGTCAGTGCTGCAACATGTCATGAGCATCACGAGATTTTCACCAACGAAAACAATGAACATATCCGTGGCAGCTTGATGTTCATTGCTGATACTCAATGAAAGTGCAACATGACATGCTGAACGCGCTTGAGTCCAATGCGATACTCTGACTTACAAGCTTAGCTTAATGCCGGCGCAAACATAATGATGATATTTTCTGGCTGTGAATAGTGCTGCCAAATGCCACTGTTTCAGTCACCAACATTCATAACTGAAAAGAAGCTCAAATCAGCTAACGTACACAACTGAGATGATCAGTGATGAGACTCAAAAAGTTGGAGCATCACTCACATGCTTGGTGACATATTGATTATCACCCAACTCTTGGACACTCATTTGGTCACGACTTTTTTTTGGGGGATAATCACGACATTCTTGGAATATACATGGCGTGTAGGCTCAAGCAACAAAATGAGTATGCTTTCTCCCTCTGTCTGTTTTGATTATCTGTCGGGTCAAACAGAGCGAGAAAACATGCACATTTTGTTTCTTGGAACCACTCGAAAGCGCCGTATATTTCCCATGACTATCGCAATGATCACCGACTTAAAATGTCGCGACCAAGTGACTGACCAAAAAGTGGTTGCACAAAATGTCACCAAGCATGTGATGGTCGCACCAATTTGAGGCTCGCCTCTGATCATTACAGTAGAGTTCGTGACCCTGAGATGATTTTATTTCAGCCGGAATTGGTCATGACTATGTTTAGTGATATTTTGCAAAACTGATCACAGTAAAAAAAAGTCATGACATAGTGACTGATCACAGTTGAGTACATGACGCTGATATGGATTTTGTTTCAGTAGGATTTTTTTATGAATCATTAAGCGGGGTCTAAGAGTTATTTTTCTTTCGACAGAAGAGTTAATTTTGGGAAGGTTTTGTGTCGATTGATTAGTTCCTGAAGTAGCATGCCCTTCCTACATCTATAGATTTCTCATTTAAAGAGTTTAAAGAGAGCTTCTAAACTCCAACGTTTCCAGTAAAGGAAACCTCTTCAGGGTTTCTCCGATCACCTGGACGATCAAGTGTCGATAAGTCTGTTTAGAACAAAGTTTAATTCCACGTAGGCTCATATCAGCGAAACACAGACCTACCGCGACGGTACTCGACGTCTGCTGGGAAATGTACGTACGATCATCACATTACACTGACATTTCTTTAATTAAGACGCTGCAATATTGGGTCAAGGTTACTATTACATCTTTTCATCGATGTCAGCTTATTTATGCTTAATTATATTTACTGCAGTTATCATGTCAAGTAGACTTCACTCACTCACTGATAGTTTGAGAATATTATAGTATCTCGCAGTGTTTGAATCGCAATTGTGTTTGTCAAATAGTGCTCCCAAACTGTGTACAGCAATCCAAATTTGAGTCCAAATGATTCTTCCACCATCCAACTTTACTACTCCCACTCTGCTCTGGCCATTTTGCTAAGCCAAAAGTTTGCGGTAAGATTGCCCCCGGGCAGCAAACAGCTCATCATTTATTCTAGAACGAATTCTTTACCCAGTTGCAGACCAACAGAGTCGGAAGCGGCCAGTGATTAAGATTTGTTTTCCCATCATTTCTTCCGATTCGGTAATAATGTTGTGAATTGTTTGCCGCACCACCAACCTTTCCCTGCTAGCATGCAAAAGATTAATCATATCGAAGAGCTGACGGGACCGTGTGGTGGTGAGCGACAGCGAAACCCGGAGTGCCCGAGCGCACTTCGAAATTGATTCCAAAATTAATGTTTACGGTGAAATTGGCAAAGTTTCCTCGTTACCCGCCGAACTAGCCCGGAAGGCGCGAGCTGAAAAACTGAAATCGCAGCCCACCTCTACCTCCTGGCTGGTAGTACACGATTGTTTGTCTGCGTTTTGTCGGTTGTGATGTGCTGGGCGCGCGGAAAAACAAGTTACCGAACGCAAGAATCCGAAGAAAAACTGGTGAAATAACGGGAAGAAATGTGTCTTTTTTCTGGAGGTTGGTTTTTGGGTGGTAAATTCAGGTTTTTATTTTGGCAGAACTAGGACCCACTCATGCCCAGACACTACGGTGTGTATGGTAGGTAGAGTGATAAAATGAATTTTAGAACTACACTGCTCCCCCCGGGACCCCCGGGAACGACCGGCGGAAGAAAATTGGGAGCAACTAGCGTCTGTTATAAAAATAACGACCAAGAAAATGGGTCGACGGTAAAGTATGAAAATAGAGCAAAGGTAGATGGTGGCGGAAAGGACACATAAAAAACCCCGTACAGGAAAATAGTACAGTGCCGTCTCGGGCACAGCTTTAAGGCCTGTTCGCCGCCAGCAAAGCTCTGCCCTTCGCACTGTTGACCGGACCGCAGACGGCTCCTGCTCCGATGCTTGTCCGATTTAAGTCGATAGTGAGAAACTGTGAAGAAACGGGCAAGAGCATAAAGCGACTGTTTCCCGTGTGCAACCATCCGGCAATCATCGGAACGAGGGAGATATCGTTTCATTTCGTTCACAGTTCCAACGTCACGAATCGGATGAATCGGTCTTTCTTTCACCATTCTTTCACCACCACGCCAAAACGATCGGAAACGTCTTGCTGTTCTTGTGGGGGGGGGGGGGGGGGGGGGGAAATGGGGCCGACAGACCACGACAGCGGTGGTATCGTTTGATAGGATTATTATTTTCCACCCTCTGCTGGAGAGAGAAAAGGGAACGCGCGCACGAGTGGATCAGTCGAGCGGCTGACAGAGAAATCAAAGAAGAATGACGTTTAGAACGCGGGTGGTAGGGAGTTTTTTTCTTTTTGCCACAGGGGCGTAAAGCCTACAAAAAATGTGTGATCGAACGAGGTTTTCTTCCTTCTGTTGTGCTGTTGCCTGCTGTGCTTGCCACATTTTTCCAAACAGGAATGTGAAGTGCTAAGGAATGCCCCCATCGATGAACGACACACGAACGATTGCAGCTTTCGGCGCCTTTTTTCCCTGATTTTTTTGGGTTTTTTTTTGTCGTGGAAGCCAATGTTCGTCTGTCGATGTTGTAAAAATCTCTTTTTCCCTCCATCCTGCTCAAGTTGCTGGGATGCTTTTCAAAGCTGTCGAAATATTTCACTCAATGTCGAACCGGAACCACGTTGCTCAACGTGTAGCTTCCCAACGTTTCTCTTCCTTCTTTCTTCTTTGGAAGGCTTTTTTGTCGTTGTTGCTGCTCTGCTTCCTCACTTTTGAACCATTTCCTAAACGATAAAGTTTAGCAAATGTAAGCGTCGGGCCGGTCGCGCAGTACGACGATTTGTGTGTTGCTGTGTTAGGAGGGCCCAAAAGTACAGACATACATGCACACAAAAAAGGAGGAAAATACAAATAAGTTGATTTAACCAGCCAGCTTGCTACTGGTTCGCAACTTAACTTTGACAAAACTCGAGGAACGAGTTGATGCGTAAAAGTACTTTCAGTTGATTTCCTTTTCGTACCCGCCGTACCGTTTGCCGAAGGGCGCTTGTGGCGTGGGAAGTGGTGTAGCGCGCTACTGACGAGTTCATAAATCACTTGCCCGTTCCTTGCCACACCATGTACACGTGCTAGTAGTACACGTAGCTCGGGTGGTGCTAATGTTGCCATGGGTTGAGAGGAAAATGTCTTTTTTCTCCTCCGTGGTTGGTTGCTTCGGGACCATCCAAAAATTATGTGCTTGCCACACGCACCACGGTCGGTGTGATTGCTTTGTGTGCGCGTGTAATGACGAAAGAAGTATGTTTTGTGTGCGATGTACGGTTTGGGCGTGTGTTGCGTTGTGTCGGGAGGGTTTGATTGGTATTTTTGATATTGCTCCTAATAGAGAGGGTCACCGGCAAGATGGAGCGCCGGTTTAATAAAGATATTATGGTTCAGTAGACGGGTATGATACTACGCCAGCGCGTGTCCCTTTGCCGGTGGTGGAGCAGTAGAGTGCTCGATTCAACACAGCGTAGGTATGTGGGGGTTCAAAAGTACTCCGCGTTGGAATCATTGACCTTCTCCGAAACAGACATTTCGACGAGCAGATGTGATTTGGGTAGTAAAATTAGTACAAAAAGCGTAAAAATTGGAAAAAAAAATTTTGGATTTTTTTGGAAAATTGGATTCTCCCATCCAGAGGCGAAGAGACCAACGGATATAGTTGAATAGTTGATTTTGTTTGCCTTTTAATGCAGTTTTAATATTGAACCATAATAGTACAACTATAGGCTTTAAGCACGCACAACTTAATTCGGCTTTTATCCCAAATCTTCACACAAACGATGGTTGAATTTGTTGAAACTCAAATGCTTAACGTCATCGAACGTTCCTAGCATACGTCCCCAAATACTGAAGTCCAATGGCTTCAAATCTGGAGAAGCTGCAGGCCGGCTTTTCAGATGAACTGATGTAACAAGGCAAATTCTCCTTACGCGATTCCAGAACCATTGAAGCTTCATGGAACGATTGAAAGCAAAAACTTGTTTAATATACTTCTTCTTCTTCTTCTTCTTTTTGGCTCAACAACCGTTGTCGGTCAAGGCCTGCCTCTGTGCCACTTATGCCGTTGGCTTTAAATGACTTTTGGATAACTCCTAATAGCAGGATAGTCAGTCCCACGTATAGCGGCACGGTCTATTTGGGGCTTGAACCCATGACGGGCATGTTGTCAAGTTGTACTAGTTGACAACTGTACCATGAGACCGGCTTTTACACAAAAATATTTTAACACTGCCAAAGAATAATAAATGGTAATTCCTCGTTTGTTGATATAGCTCTTCTCAAACCTAGTCAGGTTTGAGAACAGGCTGGAATATTACAAGGCATGCCCCATAAAAAGGATCATCTTGATTGTTCAAAGTTACTTTCAGAGGAATCAATGTTTCGTCTATAAAAATAATGCCGTGACAATCTTGCGATTTCTGCAGCTACCGAGATATGACTATCCAATTACTATTTGAACCTGTTGATATCTCAAATATCTTGTGAGATCGCGTACAGTTCCAACACCGGCCTGAGACTGGCTTCATTTCCAAGAACGTGGTATCGTGTCAGAATCAGTTCCAGAATGGGTAGGGGGTCAGAAACAGTTCCGAGTCTGATGTAGGTTCAATATAAGTTTCAGATTTGATATGCTTTCAGTATCAATTCCAAGACCAGGTATGACTATCCTATTACTATTTGAATCTGTTGATATCTCAGATATTTCGTGAGATCGCGAACAGTTCCAGCACCGGCATGAGTTCAGCTTCAATTCCAAGAACGTGGTATCGTGCCAGAATCAGTTCCAGAATGGATAGGGGTTCACAATCAGTTCCGAGTCTGATGTAGGTTCCAAGATCGGGTTTGAGTTCCTGGACCTGAAAACCTAGGACTAGATACAAATGATCTCTTATCGAAATTAATCTCCTATCTTCTCAAAGCTTTTTCCTTATTAAGAGTTAAAATCTATTCAATAAAATCAGTAAAATAAACTTCAAAATGCACACTTTTAATATTAACACTTTAAAATCCGTACATTTTGCATCATTGCTGCACGGAGTCTCGAATTTTAGTTTGTACAAACAACTTTAATCGACTAATCAATCATCAGCACGATAGTACGCAGTGTGCCAAACCATTAATCTCTTGAAAATGGCTCCCCATCATGTGACGGATTCATGGTTATTATTTTGATGACACACCTTACCAAAGTCGTCCGCCCATACTGCCGCGCAATGAAATATTACCAGCAATAAAGCTTGGTACACTGTTTACAAATCACACGCAATCAAAATGCCGTGATTGTGTTTGTTCGGGTAAAATTAAAGTGATTAGTAAGTTGCTGGCACTCTTCACGTGTTTCTGCTTGCTTGGTAAATGGTTTGGTTGGAGAATATACCACAAATATACCTCCGTCGCATTTTCCACATGATTCTTTGCATATGATTACAGGCAATTTCTTCTTTGTTGAATCTTTACATTCTTCTTCATTTCAAACGACTTCCGAAATGATTTGCCATGTTTTGTTTTCGTGTTGCAAACAAATTTCCTCGGGTACGCACGAAAGCCATGCAAACAAGCGGACCCGTTTTTTTGGTTAAAAATTTACAAACCATGTCATCATCCCTTCCGTGTAAGCTTCCACTCTTTACCGCCTGACGTTTTCCTCGTCACTGGGAAAGTGTAAAGAAATTGTCACTCTCGAGCCGAACCGTAAGGCAGATGCAAAAAAAGAAGGAACCGAGTAGGATTGCGTAGAAGATGCGCAGCCGTTACCATTACCGAGCTCGATTTGGTCGATGCGTAGTTGTCGCGTACCCGCTGCTGTTGTGGTGTCGGCAGTGGCATAACAAATTAAATCTTATCTCACCGAACAGACTGAAAAATGAGTGAACATTAATAATCTCCAGTCGAATGGAACCGACCGGATGCTTCACTGTTCTCCGCACGAGGAGGATCCATCAGGCAAGGGCCAGGGCGAACGGATATGACACACCACCATGCCTCCAAGAGGATCCCAAACCCCACAAGCGGAAGTCCAGGAAATGAAGTGAAAATACAGCTAATTTCCTTCACCCGACACTCAGCGGACTATGGAGAGCGCGAAAAAGCCGTTCGCCTGTTCGGAAAGGAAGACGAATCTGCGTTCAACAGTGCCGCCACCTCCAATGGAGGATAAAAGACGTAAAGAGAAAATTGTTATTTTCAATCATTCTAATTACGGAAACGAATCAAACGATCCAATCACAGGGAGCGGCGCGTCAATGATTCGTTCGCGCATCCTGCCCCTTTATTAAACATTTCCGCACTTTCACAGCGCACTCCCCGCGCAGGAAAGGAGACGGCGAGCCGGAAAACGATTTTTCTTAACTTCTTCGGCCCAACTTTCCGCCGATCGCTTGAATCGGAGGTTGGATGGGAGAGTAATGAGTTTGCCATTTTGTCTGGCCCTTTTGGGAAGGAGGTGTGATAACAGATAAGACCATTTGCGGGCGATTAGGCGGAATATTGGGCGGCCGATGTGGGCGGTTAGTTGATCCGTGACCAATAAAACGCTTTTATTGCTTGAAATGCTTACGAGGTTGTAAGTTCATTAGCTAAGCGGAGATTACTTTTCGGTAGGTGTGGAAGCCAAAGCCGATTGAAGCTGTCGGTAGCGCCTTTAGTGCCACTAGATTTAATTAACTACAGATAAGGAAAGATGTTTGGAGGCATTTAAAAGTATGCGTTCGCGAGTTTGATGGAACCCCTTTGCACTTGAGCGGTAAGACTCGTCATTGAAAGCAGTCTCTCGACCTCTTCTTGAGGGAAGAGCCACACATCATTCGTTTACAGTACTGTCAGCTTAATAGATGGGCTTGAATTAATATATAAATGCATTATTGAGCAACAAGCAAGATACACATCCTTTTCTTTCAAATTAAATATGTTTTACAACGCATCCGATTAATATCAATTAAGTATTGTAAGTGTATTGAAATAAAAAGAATAAAAAATCAACGAATTATGCAACCGAATCAACCATTTGTAGTACGTTACATTTGAGAAATATGAGAATTGTTTCGAATTTATTTAATTGAACAACAGTTTAATAGAAATTCACCTTCTGTATGGAAATATGGCCCAGATAATACAA
Source organism: Anopheles quadriannulatus (assembly GCA_000349065.1). NCBI lineage: Eukaryota > Metazoa > Arthropoda > Insecta > Diptera > Culicidae > Anopheles > Anopheles quadriannulatus. The sequence goes on along the minus strand of KB666176.1, from coordinate 2,050,141 downwards.
GAAGGACACAAAGAAATACTTGGTTAATAAAGAGTAGTATAATATTTAATGTAATATTGCAAGGTAAAGCAAATAATATGAATACAAAACCATTAATTTATCTTGAAATTGAATTAAAAGAACACCTACATTATTATATCTGTAAACAAAAACTATAGATAAACATATAGATAAATAGAAAATTCGTTAAAAATCTCAGTTGCTTAACATTTTTCACAAATCAAGTTTACAAGACCAGCCAAAAGCCTCATGTCATTGGGTAACTCGAGGCGAATTTGCCACTGAGTGTAACTATACAGCGCAAAGCTGGACAAAAGTTCCATTTCATTTGACATGAGCTTAAGTTTTGGCACTTCTACGGATACACTTTCGTTTAACTTGCTTATTTTTCGGTCACTTTATTTAATAATCATTTCTATTTTTTGATAAATGCAATGAAAAACAATCAAAATTGTCAAATCATATTAAAAATTAAATCGAATATTAAGTGACATATTTTGGCATTATTTTTAACACTTTTTTAACCAATTTTTCTTCTTATTTTGCGCAACAATTTTTCTACCTAAACCGCTAATACAATTATACACAAACAGTGGATTCGAAGAATATAAATATGTACATATGTTTGATTCTTATATTTTTGAATTCTTGATGCTTTATCATTTCAGCCAATGCCAATGAGCCATATAATTGAGCAACACATATTTTACCTACAGCCATGCAATTGAGCAGCAAAAAAAAAGCTACCGATAGGTCCCAAAAATGTTCTAGAAAACCCTGTACAATAATAAAATGTCATATTGCATACCTTCCGGCGCTTAGCAAGCGCATCGTACCAAGAGAATCGTAATAAAATCGTTACACGAGATGTCTTGTTGTGTCCAGCAAAAATTTCCAGACCCATCAGTTAGGGTTATGGTGATTGTTTTCTTTCTTTTAATCTCAAACCTTTGAGCAACGGTATACGAAAACCGAATTGCCAAACAAGGTTAATTTTTAAAAGCAGCAAGTGCTCATAATTCAAACATAACACACAAGAAAACGCCCCTTGCAGTCACGTACGCACTCGTTGCCTAAACCTGGGCCTGGGAGGTTTGCAGGTAGCAATGGAAAAGTTTCAGTAACTTTCCACTCGCCCAGCGCAAGCAATAGGGCAAAGAAAGGCAAGTGTGTTTGCTTCGGTTTCACCTTTTTCTATCACCTTTTGTCCGTGCTTAATTTACCTGTAGTAAAAACGCTACCCATCCTTCATTCCTTTCTGCCAGTGATTTTCCATCTCGACCCTACACTCAGGAGTGGTCGGACAGGCTATTCCGCTTATTAGGCGAGCTTAAAAAGCCTGTTTTTTGTTCCACAACCATCAACAGCTATAAATGCTCTAATTGTTTTCCTAGAACATCGCTGCAAATCGTCATAACGTAATTCCCTGGATTATAATTATCTAAAGCATATATAAAACATGCGTTATACATTGTACACGATAACGACAATCGAGATCTTCTTTAAAGTGCTATCTCGTCGCTTTAGTAGTTTACTCTGCCCGAGCTCTGTATGAGCACCCACTTGTAAATAAACTCCAAACCCCATGGTCACACCCAGAGATGCCACCAGTCAAATGGCCGAGATTTCGGTGGTAACAGTGTACAAATTACTGTTTCATAAACCCCGCACCAAACACACACACACACACACACGCGCACATAAAATTACCCAACAACATATGAGGGAGGCTGGCTGCCTGCGGGAGCTTACGCCAAAGTGTAGCCCGCTCCATCACCATATCCCGAGGATGTTTCGAGGACCCTGGGAACAATCCAATTTGCATAAATAGCTTCACCTCTGGTGGGAGTGGAATTATTCGCACCAGGAAGAGGGTTTCACCGTCGCATCCCCTCAGGGGCAGGCTTTTGGTCGTACGTGCGACTTCTGGGTGATCTTTTTTCGTTGTTGTGTGTAAAACAGCAATCGAGATGTTGGTACGCGTAAAGGGAATTGTGTAATTCTGGGCACAAGAAAGCTTTGGAAGTTGGAATTCAAGTAGGATTTATTCGATTACATGTTTTTACCAAACTGATAGCAAACGTTTGATAGGATATTCCAATTCAAACAAGCTAGTCACTTGAATGCTTCGAACAAGAAAGCATTACCCAGCCTAACAATACAAAAACACACTTAAACGTGCGCTCTAAAACATCTTTCAACGTGGTGAATGATATCGAACGATCTCTTCGTTTGGACTTTCAATTAAGGACTACCCCCGGCTGGGCCGCAGACGGGCGGACATGTGTCGACAACAGTGCCCAGGCCAGTGAAGGGTGAGACCCGAGATTTCAGCCCTGACGAGGGTCGGACGTTGTCCAGCCAAATCTAGCCCCACAATTAGGGTACAGTCAAAGTCAACACGCTTTTTCTTGGCACTTTCACCTATATGCATGTTGTCAGGCGGAGCCTCCCCGCACAACTTCTTGTTGGAGCATGCGGATTATAGTTGTTAACTAAAAATATCCGTTACAGCGAACCGTTTCTAATACCGGCACTAATGCACGCTACTTACGGGAACAGTCCTCGTCAAAAGAGGCTTTAATATGACAAGCCCCATGTAAGGTGGTATCTACAACAAGGGCGCAATTACAATACTGCTAGAGGATGTAAGGCTCATAAAAAAAAACAGCGGGCCCTTGTCGTTGCTGGATCAATCTGAACATGTAGTGCCCGATTTCCGGACGCCTGTGTGCCACCTGTGCTTAACCCCATCTCTTTTGAGGACGGCAGAATGTTCGATGCGCTTAAAACTTTTTTAATTTCCTACAATGCTGCCGGAATTCCGGACTGATCCGAAAGCAAATTGATGTGCAGGGCCAAGGCCCAGCACGGCTGCGATCCCGCGTAATGATTGTGTTGTAAAACGACAAACTTTTCCGCTCCCATATACCTACAGGTACATCTCCTTCAAAAGATGGAACCAGGGTAATATATAGGGCCTGGAGAAGAGCCGCCACAGTGTGTAAAATGGGTGACTTTTTGATTGGCACAGACCCGGGTACATGTTGTGTGTGTGTGTGTGCGGTTTTAGCTCGTTTACAGGAAGTGGGCCATTTTAATGACGCGGAAAACAGAGGAACTTTTACTCCCTTTTACTATTTGGACTATTTGTGTGCAATTTAAATACACCACAGGAGTGGAGATGGAGCAGAGAAGGGACAACTTCAAAGACATGAACAAAAGCAACGCTACACTGTTGTTGTGGCGAATGTTTTGGTTTTCACCGCTTAAACGAGTGTTGTTAGTAATTGAGAAAGTTTGAGAATCCTTCGCTGGGAACGGGAATAGCTTGTGGAGTTGCTACAGCGCCGCTTTTGTCTTACTAAACCCGACCATTGCGTTTGCCTCTTACCAGTAACAAGGTATTTATCTACTTCAAAGGCATAGTTTCCTGCTGGATGCATGCACAAGAGCATCAGCGTGAGTCGGGCTAGACCATTCACAGCCTTCATTGCAGGTTCACTTCCCACCGCCGACTCGCACTGCACCACACGCCAGTCACAGTGCGTCTTTCAACAAGTGCAGTTCATCGTGTGCGGGAGGAAATGTCGGAACACTCCCCTTAGCTAGGCCTACCGAAGACACTGAGCCACCGAGCCCGGGATTATATGCGCTTGCTGGGGCGTGTAATGTGATTATGATTGAAGTGAATTTTCGCGAGCCAATCAAGCCTGCCCCGAGAGAAGATTAAGAATCTTCCGGCAACCGGGGGTAGTTTTTCAAAAATTCTATCCACGCTCGAGGCTACGACCACAATTCATAATGTTGGACTGCTTTCCCCGCCGTGTGCTGTTGGTGCTCTGGAAAATTTCCGCGTGCTCCAAAGTTCGTTTCGTAGCATCGATGCCCTGAGGACCCTCCTGGGTCGCAAGTTATCACCGCGATGCTATCAAACTTTACCGTTGACCTCCGGTGGTTGTTGTTGTTTTGGTGACACGACGACGACACTCTTGGTGAATTAGCCGGAAATTACTAATTTTAGATTGATTCACCATCGCCGCCGGGGATCGGGGAGAATGTGCTTGTGGTTGCAAGGATCCTAGCAAAGTTATGCAGTGCCCAAGAGTTACGCGCCCTACCCGCTCCTCCCAATGAACTGTGCGAGATAATAAATATTTAACGAAGTAAGCAATTGACTTACCCACGGGGTCGGCCGCTTGTCCAGCATCGCCGCACAGCAGCACGGCCAGCAGGACCGAGGGCAGCAGGTATCGAACGTGGCCGGACGCCATCGTCCGATGTTGTGTTCCGATGTGTGGTGGACCCGTTGCGGACCAGCCCGTGGTCGGGAAGCGTGGGAGCCGCTTTCGGTCGCTTCTAGTCGCGGTCGCGCTTGGAGAGTCTGTCCCGAGTGTGTGTGTGTGGCTTTATTAAATCACACCGAGCGACGGTACGGCAGCGCGTTCGGTGGCGTTCCCAAATAGTCGAGCTGTGCACACGGAGCGTGGCGCTGTCCCGTGGTAATTCATTCAATGCTGAAGTGCCTGCAGAAGAAAGGAACCAGAGGAATGGTTTAAAAAAAACCCGAACTGTTAAATTCATAATTTGGAACGGGTTATGGGGGTATTCCCTCCCCACGCTGTCCCGAGAGTTCCGATGTTCGTGAAATTCAAATTCAGATTCTCCCTAGAGTACATTAACCGAGGTGCGTGTGAGCCTTTTGCTTTTTTTGTTTCTGCTCCTAGCTCCAATTCCGAGTCCCGCAAAATTAGATTAGAGCAGAATTGGCCGATGCTCAATTTGGTGCGCGCACAGTTTATCACGTACGCCCGGCACCTAGGGAAAGAGAGACGGCTAATTGATTTGCAATGGTCGTTATTTGTCGTTTGCTTTTCGGTTGGAGCCATGCCATTCGTTGGAGCTCTCGGTGTGTTGGTGTGCGGGTGCGGGATATGGGTGGCACCGGAACTGGTTTGCCCGAAACCCGAACCTACCTGGACACCAATTACGTGACCGAGGATCGTACGCTGGTACTCTAGGGACATAACACGTGTGTGTGTGTGTGTGTATATGCGTGTGTGGCTGATGGCACGTAGGCCTATTTTCGCATTACACTTTTATCTACTGCCGAGATCCCGTCGAAAGGTCAATGATTGGCCGTTTGACGGGAAACTGGACCAGCCGGTGCATTAGCTGGACCGTACACATGGGGGTTTGTTTTTGGGTCGTCTGGAATGGTGCAATGGAAAAATGGTAACACCCGGAAATGAGGCACAAGCAGGAAACAATGTTCATGGAACACGGTTTCTTGTTTTTTGCAATTGGGAGACACGGTAGATTGAAAATTAAACAAGGGAGTTTATGGGCAGTCACATTAATTAGATAACAGTAGTAGCGATGTCCTATTTGCTGTACAACAACTAGCAAATATAATCCTACATATGCAATTAGATGTTTTCAGAGCGTAGATGTTTGCTCGAGTTTGAAAATTAATATGATATTGTACAGTTCCAACTTTAGAGCTTTATCTGATTCAAGATATGTCAACAGTTTCAAAATTGAGAATGCCCTCAACCTTTATGGCGGAACCGTGGTATAGTTGTCAACACGCACATCTAAACAATATGTCTGTCTTAAGTTCAAGCCTCATATGGGCCCTTCTACCCGTCTCAGCAACGCATCAAAGATGATATTGATATAGAAAGACATGTGGAAATATACAAAGGGATTCTTGAATTAAGACGACAAGAACATATTTGCGTTTCGATTCGGCTGAAAACAAACTCTAATCCAAGACACTCATTATTCTTCCATATCCAGCATTCTCGCTTGTAGTCCTGTTTAAGCTTAATACACGGCTAACATAATGAGCCTTAAAATGTGCCAATAGATCCAGGATATTAAGGATCGATTCTTAAGCGTAATTAGTGGTCTAGAACAACGAGAATGTTTATCGTACAAGCTTACATAGCTGGATGGATATCAATTTTGAAGCAGATAGTAATAGGGTTAGACTATTCAGATACATAAAAAAGACTTCTTCATGCCGATTATGAAAACTGAGGAAATAAAATAAATACAAAAATAAAATCAGTTTTACCAGTTTCCATCCAATAGAAAGGGTACAAGAAAAAGCAAAGTCATGTTCTTAGATTTAGGTTTTATGTTGGGTAAAATTTTGTTATAGCCAGCTACATCTGGGCTTAAGTCACATTATGCATACATGACCTGGGAATGCATGGATTAGCTTTAAAATTTGTACACTTTGTAAGGTACAGATAGAAAAAAAAAACTCAAACCAACAGGTAGAGACTTATCAAAACACTGCTGAAATTAGCTTTTAAATTAAAAACAAACACGATAGCAGGTGCTTTTCTGAGAGCTTAGGTCTTTTAACTAAAAAAACTTCTCCCTCAAAAATTGTTTTAAACAGGTATAAACCGTACGATAGAATGAAGTAAGGTTTTAGATGGCTCTAAGCTGATTACCTCTAATATTGTAGGTTTTAGGGCGCAATCAAAACCGCACCACAATGCATGCTTGTAATACGAGCAATATCTGGGATACATGTTAAGAAGGTGCAATTATTTTACAGAAATACTGTTTCATAAATCAGCTTATAAACCCACAACTCGTTTGATTAATAATTAACATTTAAACGATACAAATTGTCACCCTCGCACTGCAGGAGACCAACCTCAAACTAGCTGCTATAATCGTCACTCTATCAAATGGCACAATATTTACTCTCACCTCGTTTAATGCTCCTTCTAAGGAAAATCCCATGCAAAACTGCATACACACACACACGCGCGCCATAAGTCAACGATTTGTTGTGCATGTCGCGATCGTGCGGTTCAACTTTTGAAGTGAAGCTAACCTTTCAATCAACCATAGTTAGCATACCATACAGTGTTTTTTTCTTCTGTCGCTGTTCTATATTCATCTACAATGCAAATCGCCTGATTAGCCGCTCTCTCTATCTTGCTGGCCTGACCTATTCCTAGATAGATGGACTTGAGCGTGGGTTTTACCATGCCCTAACACACCTAAGCTTGCCTAATGTAATCAATCCCAACTGAAAGCTTCCCATTGTTGAACCGGTTCAATCCTGGATTGGCTGATGTAATTTCATTTATCAATTGCTAGTTGTCTTGCTAGCTGGCGCCTAGAACCAGTTATTACATTTTTGGTCAGAGGAGATTTCGCTCGTCCACGTGGAATTTGACGTGGGAAATAGCGGCAGTTTGACATGTGGTGCTTAAATCCGGAAACTTACATATCCGTCAAGTCATCCCAGCCGAATAGTATTATAAGTTTGTAATGTCCAAACTTTTTTGAGACAAAATACTCGTGCAATTTCTGAACCAACAAAAATATCAACATTTCCTCCCGTATCACGTCAACCAGAGCCACCCTGTGAGTAACAGTATACTAAACTAATGACACTATGCTCGTTTGCTGACAACAACAAAAAAAGGAAAGAAAAACAAACGATCACTAGAAACAACCGATCGTGCAGCGGATCACCGCCAATAAATTTGCCTGTACTCTATCGGGCCACCGTACAAGAGAGCACACAGCGGTTGTTAATATTCCACTCACGAGCCGTACACTGACAGCGGATCGGCAGTTCAATTCCTGGTTTGCTTCTCTGCGTTTGTCCCTGCCGAAGGCCATCAGCGATTATCCGTGCCCCGTGCTGAGCGCTTAACACTGTGGACGTCATTGTTTGCTCCCAGCCGGCAACGGTTGCACCGGAGGAGCACACCTATTGACCTTCGTTGGTGTGACGACGGGTCCAAAGCCGGCAAAAACACGGCCGTCTAATTGTCACTCGACGCACGCCGGGTAATGCGTCATCGTTAACGAGTTGGCGGTGTGGATGTTTCATTTTTTGTTTGTTGTTGCGCTGAGATGTTTAGAAACGCTCGCGACTGTATCAGCTGTACTGTGTGTGCCCGTAAAAGGTCCTGTGCGAAGGTGTTACGGAAGGCAAAACAGACGTAGCTGTGATCGAAGGATTAGTTTTGATTTACGTAATATATTGTTCACTTTTTTTTGTGCGGTTTAAAGTCTAAGTTGTCCGACACTTGTGTAATGAAATAAGAAGAATTCATGAATATAGAGATAGATTTTAAAGGTTTGATTAATTTTAATGAACAAATTCGTTCAATTTTCTTTGTATTTTTTTTTAAATTTCTGTACTGATACTATATATTAAACCATCTGCGTACTATGAAACCACTAAAACACAATGTTCTAACCATCATCAGCTGCAGCCTGATTAACGGATGATAAATCAATTTAATTAGAAACCATTAATGGATTTCCTCCTCGGACATAAATCAATCTCGGTGAGCCACTTTTTATGCAACGCATGTAGACGTTTCATTGGCGGAAGACGTTGTGAAGGTAGTTCAAACTAGCAGCATCATAGATGCGGCCGATCCCTAAACAGCTAGCCGAGCACCTCCTCATTTACCGTTACCGTATGGATCAATGCTATCATCAGAAGCAAAAAAAAAGCCGCATTAAGTCTATCGCCTCTTAAAGCTCTACCAGCTTGAGAAGCGTGCCATGACGTCACTAATGCGAGCTCGAATATGTATGCAACAGCCAACCAATCCGTTCTCACACTCACCACCGTACAGGGCCCCGTCTAATCTACACACTTCCCCCTCCACAGGTCTGCTGCAAACGTTTGCTAAATCGCACAACAGATCTAGCGAAACCGGTCAGTCGCATAGGCCGGACCACATCGGCCCCGACTGGACCTACATGGGCAGCTTCGACTGTTTTATATGCAGCACGGGGGTCTTTAGCAATGCACTTAGCCCGGGCTGCATCGCCGTGCTGTCACAGCGTGAGTCGCGTACACATGTTCCCCCAGCCCTGTCCCCAGCCCTGTCAACACGACCAGCCTCTTCCGTATCACGTGGAAATGGAACGAACCCGACGGGCAGGACAAGGGCAAGGGGCCAGCGGGCCTATCTATCGCTGATGCCACAATCAAGCAAAATGTCGTCATGTGCCTTGATCTTGACACTTATCACGAAAAGGGAAAAACCAGGCCACCGCCGATAATGGCGCAGAGAAACACACAAAACATCAAGAACCGGAATAGCGCGATTCGACGACTAGTACACTAGCGCCATCCAGTGTCGGGAGCACCGAACCCGCTCACCGCGGCCACCTGTCTGGGGCGCCCGTGCGTCCACGGTAATAATTGCGCCTTCGCCGCCGCCAACATTGTTTACCGCGATTTCCACCTCCCGCCGGTACCCGCCAGACGTGCCACACCACCACAGGAACATCGGAGCAATTAATCACGCGCGTCCACGTGGCGGCGGCACCGATCGTTCAGGGGCTGCGAGTGCGAGGCTGGAGGAATGATCGGCGATCGCCGATGAGACGCGGTCCAGCGGAACCGACAAAATCCCAACCGGTGCGAACTGGTTTCGCGTTTTTGCGTTTTTCTCACACGTTTCGCCGGAGGCCACCCTTCCCGTGCGTGCGGCGCTTGTTTGTTTACTGTTTTTTTCTTCTTCCATTTTCAGTTCTTTTTTGCGTGCGTGTGTGTTTTCAGACTTTCGGAACATGACGCAGAGCTTTACGCGCTGTTTTGTGTGCGCGGGTGTCTCCCGCGACCGGAACCGGGTGAAGGGAAACGCCAAGTAAAAGCTTCACTGCCAGAGTTCGGCGCAAAAATCGGGGCTCGAATGCTGTTTTTTTTTGCGGGTAGATGGCCATCAAGATCCCGAGGAAAAAAAAGTGCATTACACGTAAACAATGTTTGTTATTTTGTTTTTCAAGCAAACTTTGTTTTCGACTGTGTTTTTTGGAATTTGAAATGAAGATATTAACGTCAAATAACAACACTACGTCATCATATATTTTAAGCTTCTTCGCATTTGGATTTGCTTTATATGGATGTAACGATATCCGTTTCTGCTTGGACGGGAAAGTTGCACAATCGGCGCTCAATGTCGCCTTAGTTTTATTGAGGTGTTTCGTGAAAGTGACCCCAAAGCTTGTGCTCGGTGATCGGAATTCGTCGCCAGTTTATTGCGCACTTTATCGTAGCTTTGTCGTGGAAGTTGGGTACATTTTGACCGTACTTTTTATAGGTTTATAGGTCTTTGACCTCGGCAACTATTTTATCTACTTTGTTCATCAACACAACCTGGTAAGTTTGCTGTTAATATGACTATTTTACGTCGGACCTAAGACCAAAAAGGTGTTTTAGGCTGTTGACATAGGAAAGGTTATAGAGCTACATGATTATTCTGGGTACTATGGATGTATGAGGAGTTGAAATGAATTCGAACAACGTTTTCAAATTCACAAAATCATGTAATGTATCCAGGACGATGTCTCGTGCTACTCTGGACAAATCCAACTACTCTGGAGCAGAATTAAAATCCAATGATAACAGAACATATTAACTAGAAAGATTCACTAAGATGCTCTTCTCAGGATATTTAGAGCAAGGCAAAATCTCAAATCTATTGTAATAAATTACATTGTGAGCTGGATAAGAGCGAATTTTATAAGTGAGATAAAAATCATAGAGGCTGGAATATAAATGTTATTCTGATCCAGATTAGTGGGGATTTTAATTCCATAAATGCGAGAATACATATGCAAATAACTCTCCAGTTTTAATAAGGAAAAATAACTCGTTAATCGGGGATTCTTTCAATCTGGGATTCCTTTAATATCATTATTATGGATGAAATAATTGCACCCTGTATACTGTAGGATAGAAAAAAAGTACAATACAAAACTACCACTAAAATGACATCTGTGAGCATCCACTTCGCAGCACGTGATCAGCACTCTGTAAGCTAAAACATTGTCACTTTCACTAGGAACGACTGCGGAAATAAAGATAGCCAGTAATAGTGTTTGCAGAAGGCAGTGTCCACGCAATGACATTGCATTTTCTAACGTTAGGCTACGATGGAATACGCGCCACGCCTTCAGATATTAGACAAATCTGCAAAATCACAGCGCTCGGCGATGCTATCATGCGAGTAGTCATGGCCATGCGTTTTTGCGCCCCAGAGCCAAATCCGTGCGGCTCCGGTGGCACAGTGCTTTGACCCTCTCCCCCGGCATGGGGTAATCTTGTTTACCGAATTTGGGTCCGAAAAATTCCACATGAGCGCGCATGTTGTGTTGGTCCGCACCAGCAACCAGCAGCAGCAGCACCATAAACAAACGCCACACTCACACAGATGAACGGACTACGTCCATCCGCAAGAGAACGGATACACAAAACAAGACAACAAAAGCAGAGGATAAACGAGATTGTCCATATCCGTACTCACCCCCGCATTACCACCGACACAGCCCCGCTCGCCCCGCTGGACCATGGACTCTTCGTGCGATCGTGCAGTTACAGCGCCCGGCAGTAATGTGCGTGTCGCATGTAACACAGACCCCGCGCTTTGTTGGTGTGCGTGACTGGCCATTGCTTGTTTACACGATCGTGCTCCGCGCAGGTACCGACGGGTATCGATCATTCCGTTCGAACGCACGCAGAAAGAAGCGAGAGCACACGCGGGCGTGCGCGTGCGAGCGAGATGACAAATGGCGGAGGCGCGTCACCGGCACAACACACAGCAGGCACAGAGCGCGCCGGACCTGCTGGACCGCTTCTTGTAAACAACTTTTGTCCCTGTGTGTGTGTGTGTGTGTGTGTAGGTGTGTGAGTGAGGGTAGGATCGGAACCGTGAGCGGGATCGTGAGACCAAACGCGTCAGTATAAAGCGTAGTACGGACGGCGCTCGAAAGGTCAGTTTGTTTGTTGAATTCCCAGCGAGCTGAAGGTTGCTGCCGGAGATTGAAACCCGGGCGACCATTTTGTAAAACCGTGTTTTCATCTTTCCGATCCTCGTGATTGCATGTGCGCTGTACCAGCTACAATCACGTACAGCATATACGTAGAAGACATTACTTTGGATGTTTGTGAGTTTACGTTAAAGGCGTTAAGGTGAACATCTGCCACCAAGTAGAGTGAACAACTGTGCCAAGAAAAGTGTGCCTTTTGTGTGCATGAAAGCAAAGTGAGATCAGTGTCAAACCCCCGCTTCAAAACACCCACACAACCACACACAGCATGATTTCGGAACTGTTCCAAACGATGCACAAGGCCCGCTTCAGCGGCATCCGGATCGTGCCGGAAAACTCGCCCTCGCTGCAGCAAACGTGCGTCCGCGCGTTCGTCGAGAGCGTGCGCAGGACGCGGACGCAGCAGCAGCAGTGCAGCGAGGAGCGGCTGATGCAGCTGCAGTTCCTGCCGGCCCCGCTGCTGACGCCCATCCTCGACCGCATGTGCCGCTATCCCGAGCTGCGCAGCATGCTGCGCGACGAGCTCACCGATCCGGTCCTGTTCATGAAGCTGTTCAACGGGTACGCACCGGACTACGACACGCTGGAGAAGTGTCTGCGGGAGGCGGCCCGCACCGCCGGCCGGCCCGCCGTCCTGCGCGATCTCGCCCACAACTACTGTGATATGTTGCGCACCGAGCTGCGCGTGGCGTCGTTGCGCAAGGGCGAAACGCGCGACCAGCCGCGCATCCGGGCGCGGGTGCTCGAGTCGCTCCGGTTCGGCGACTACCTGTACGAGGCCGGCTGGTGCCGGTGCGGCGCCGAGGTACTGACGCTCGCGCAGGACCTGCTCGGGCTGCTGGTACCGCCCGCCACCCGCGCCCTGCAGCTGGAGTGTCTGGTGCGGTTGCTGCGCGCCCAAATCGGTGCCTGCCTGACGGCGCGCGCCTCCCACACCGTCCAGCGGCTGCACGCGTTCCTGCAGCAGGTGGGCGAGTCGGCCCCCCTGCTACCCCTAGTCAAGGCGTACCTGCAGCTCGGCAGCTACTACTACCACGTGCAGGACTACGACCGCTGCCACCAGTGGGCGCTGCGGGCGCTCGCCTCCGCCGCCGACGGGGACGACGCACCGGCCAAGGGTGACGTCATCGACGTGCTGCAGCTGATCGCGCTGTTCTGCGTCGCGAAGGAGCGCCACGACCTGGCCAACATGCTGATCAGCCAGGCGGTGCAGCGGGCCCGCACCGAGTACGGCGGCCTGCATCGCAAGTACGCGGACGTCCTGCAGCAGTACGGGTTCGTGCTGCTGCGCATGAACGCCATCCTGCCCGCGATCACCGCGTTCACCGAGTGTCTGGACGTGACCGGGCGCGTGTACGGGCTGCTCAGCCCGCACGCCGTCGTGCTCGAGGGCTACCTCGCCCACTGTCTCTATCTGCGGTCGCACACGACCGGCCGGTTCGATATGGCGCTGCGGCATGCCGAGACGGCGCTCGAGCTGGCCAGCCAGCTGATGCCGGCGAGTCGCCGCGTCCGGGAGCAGCTCGAGCGCACGCGCGATCTGATCCTGCGCGGACCGGACCAGCGCCGGGACACCAAAGAAAGTCAGCCGTCGCGCGAACGCGACTTCCATCCCTTCACGCTGCGCGAGATCAAAGAGAAGTTCTTCGAGCTGGACTCGTCCTTCGAGCGTGACGGGCTTGCCTGCAGCGGTTAGCGGCATGCTCCGGGCTCGTGCCATCATACCGCGCCTCCCCTGAAGCCCTGTCGAATTAAAAGAAGCAGAACACCTAGAGTGTGCTGTGTGGAGCCCGACGCGCTCCGAAACCCAAGACTTTTAACTGTTACAGCATTTAGTTTAGTCGTCTGTGTGTGCCACGTGTCGAGATATAGAATTATGTTTAATTCTTCATTATGTGCTACCCCCGTTGTCGCCTCGCCGTATTAATCCCCATTTTGCGATGATGGTTCTCGCGAGGCTATATACAAGATTCGTCGATTTTAAGATGAAAAATAAAAAAAGCATGTTTTTTTACTGTTCAACAATCAAAATCTATCATGTGTGTTCGGTTTCGTTTATATTGATCCTCCGAAGTAGTTTGCCCTCTCGATCATCTATTCATCAACGTCACTCGAGAGAAGTTGGCGCGATTGAAGCGCGGTGTTGTGATATTCGGTCGACGTCAGTTTGCTCCTTCGTTTTTTTTTCGCGGACAACCTTTACCTGGCCGTCTTATGTGACGTGCCCACACTCACACCAGCGCGGGCATCCGGCCAAGGTTGGTCTGAAAGAGGTGAAGATCACAATTTGCACTTGTGTGTTGATACGGTGGGGGATTGGTGGGATTGTGAAGATAACCTTCAGCTTCTTGGGTTTACTTTTGCTTTTGGATTTCTTCTACACACACTCACCACCCAGGAGTATCGAAGGCATAAGCATCTTAAACAACTTTTGAGTGTCGGCGAAGTTCGATTGGAGACTAGGAACTATAGACAATATGGACAATACGGGCATCCGGGGCATAATGGCTACCATATGCATGCTTTTACGATTGAATGTTTCTGTAACAGAAAATAATAAAATACTTCATTCGTGGAACCATAATCATATTCTTTTGACAGCACTTATGTTTGTTATAACAATCGATATTTTAAGTACATTTGTAAATGAAATTTCAAGCTATTGTATCATTAGAACACAGCCTAAAATTTATATTCAATCAAAGATATTAATCAAAGTAATAAGTAATTTCAATGAAATATTCAATGAAACTCATAAAATGCACGGATCTACAAGCTCTACTAATCTAACCAATACATAATTTAAATTCGTTACCATCAAACATATTGATTAATACATAATTTATAGAACACAAAAAATTAAGACATTGGACAAAAAATCCTCCTTTAACCCCTAAATCGTTATCAATGATCCCATATTCCCGGGTGGTACAGTTGTCAAATTGCACGACTTAACAACAACAATGCCCGTCGTGGGTTCAAGCCTCATATGGACCGGACTGTCTTCTCCCCGTAGCTAGGACACTGACTGTGGCTGCGTGAAACCTTAGAAAGTCTTGAAAGTCTGTATCCGAAAGCCGCCAATAAGAAGAAGAATGTCTGATAAAAACTATGCTTTAGACGAATTAGATAGATTTTAAATTTATGTCCTTGTCTTGCAGGGTCATCCAACGTAATCAAAAGCAATTAAGTTTCAATAACAATAAAACTAAATTTATAACATTTTTAGATCCTTGCTGTCGAAGATATTAAACATTTACTGTTAATTTGGGTTTTGTAATGGAATTTTAAACGTAGTTGTACGTAATTTATAGATGGACCTTATGCAGAGATGTGTTTTTTTTTGTAGTCCTCTGTTTTAATGTTTAGAATCTTGAACATTTGGTGTAAACATGTTGAAATGTTTGTTATATGTTTCTTGGTAAAATGTGTAAGCCTTAGCCCACTTGAAAACATTCGTATTTTACTGAGAAGATTTTAGTAAGTACGTTTCAATAAAATGGATTTAGTGCAATGTGTATGAAATTCCTTTACGATTTTTTTGGGGCCATTAGCTCAACTCAACGAACTATGCTGAAGCACAGTTGCACAGTTACCTGATACAATGATTCATATCAGCTGTAAATAATAGTGTCCACTGTTGCTTTTACCTCGAAGCAACAGTAATTCAGTATACTTTTGTCCTGCCAAACAATGTTGCAAACAACCCTTAGTTTATCGCATTCTGACTGACCTCTCTCGCTTGATACGACGCTCGTGTGCATTGTTTGCTATGTTTCTCTATGTTCCCTAAACTATTCACCACCCTACGCCCCTCGCACGCGTTTGGTCCTGTATCGCTCTCAATGTCCCCACATAGAGTCCACCCCGCCCTGAAAAGTTTCAAAAACTGCCAACTGCTCGAAGCGCAAAGTACACCGGAGAGACCGGGGGCAGCAGGTTTGCGCAGTAACGAGATCACTTTGGAAAAGGTCACCCGGTAAGCGACCTCCGGCCATCCACGCGGCAGTAGCCCGGAAGCTGAAACCAACTTTTCGGTCGGGAATGCGTTAACTTTTTCCGTGCCGGCGGTATCGTTTTAATTACCGCTACCGAACGCTGTGGTTATAATAATTCAATTTCGCAGCCCCGCAAATAAGACTCCACTCCAGGCGTTATGCCCTGAATCGGTGCTACCGGCGAATGCAGTTCGGTAAATTAGGTTTAAATTATGTGCTTCCAGGCCTGCTTGCCGTGTGCACTGATGATTAGAGGTCGAGAGATTAGGTTCTCTAAGCAGACATATATTTGTAGTACATGAAGTGCATGTAGTTCGTCTGTTCCAGTGACATCTGTGAGAAATGATATCCCCCGATGCAGACCCGACCGGTTTGAATGGCAAACAAACAGCAAAAAAGGGTTCCTTTCCATCTGTTCTATCCATCCAGTTCTAACGTCTCATAGGGAGAGAGGAGCTTTCATCACTGTCCATCCCTACGCCCTAACGCCGATCCGTTAGATGCGATTCAATGCAACTGCTGCTGCTGCTTCACGTGCAGTTTCCATCCACTTTTTGTGGCATTTAATAGTGGCCACGGGTCGGTCAGCGTGGTTTATGCAAATTAAAGCCAACGTCAGTGCACCATCAATCAAACTGCGATGAAATATCACACCGCACCAGCGACCATGGGAAGCAGGGAACAAACGTCTATAGCTTTTCGGACATTCAATTTCAGCAGAAAACCGCCGAATTGAGAACACGACAGGACGCAACCACTGACTGCAGAGCAACAACACCGCCAAAAAAGTCCTCCCTCAAACTCAGTGCTGGTTTAACTCGTGATAAGTGTGTTATCGCCCTCGCCGGACCTAACCCACCGCCTGCCACGAAATGGTCACAATTCGTGGGATGATTAAATTGAATAACAATTAGGCTAATCGAAATGGGGCTGGGTAACGTCCTCTAACACGGGAATCGGGGTGGTGGGTGGTGGTTGCAATCGGTGAAC
Source organism: Anopheles quadriannulatus (assembly GCA_000349065.1). Lineage (NCBI taxonomy): Eukaryota > Metazoa > Arthropoda > Insecta > Diptera > Culicidae > Anopheles > Anopheles quadriannulatus. The sequence continues at coordinate 2,033,312 of KB666176.1, read as the reverse complement.
TCCACCCCACAACTGTTAAGCCTGGAAGCGGTTCTGATGCTAGTTTGCCGAGTAGTGCGATAGAGTCACTGGCAGGAAATTGGAGGAAGAGATGCGAGTGCGTGTGACGGAAATTTAAACGATTCGACCCCATCCATGGTTCTGGCTTCCGTTTGACGCGAATGGAATGAACTTTGGAAAGTTTAGTGGAAGGAACAGAGAGAGAGAGAGAGAGAGAGAGCAGGGGCTAATGCCCAGAGGCTACTAGTCGGTCGGACTAATTGCGCCTGGGCACGGAATATTCAGTCGCTCGTTTGGGGTTAAATCACATAATCGGATGAACGCGCTTGCATCGTGGGTACGATGGTACCAGTTGGTATAGTGCTTTAAAATGTTTCAACATTCTTCGAGGTGGTAGTTTTTAGAATGCTCTTGTGCTGCATTAAACTATTTTGTTACTCGCTTTGCTCGGTTGCGTTCCATTCATCGTTCTTAAAGATCGGGACAAAACAACAACAACATCCGCCCTTCAGTAGCTGAAGCGCAATAGTGCCTGAGGGCGTTTGAAGCTCGCACGTGGCCCATATATCTTTCCTCCCAGGAATGCGTCGCAGTTTGCCAAACAAACCCAGCACACCATTTGTGCCAATAAGCATCGAAAGTTGCATCAGATGATTTGATGCATCCCACCCGCGCGCGCCTGCCTGTGGGAAACGAAGCGTTTCTCACCGGGCACCCAGCACCGTCCTCCACGTCCATCGGCCGATGCAACGATGCAGTGTGTTCGCTATTCCCGCTCTCCCTGTTGAATAATTTAATTCCCGTCGGCGTCCAACCCCGCGCAGGGGCGTTCCACACATATCGCGTGCTGTGATGACGGGCGGGTGCCTTCGGGAAGGAGGTTGAGGGATATTGGGGGCATGGTTCGTTGCACAATCATCGGTTTGCGTTCACCCGCAGAATAAGAACCTCGATAGGGTCGTGTGTGTGCGCGCCAGGGGGGTTCCGTGTCTTCGTCAGTGACGGTTCCGGACACTTCATAACCTAGTCGATTTGACCGCAGCGAGGGGAGGGGTCGTCCAAGGGCAGCGAGGAGATGATGCATATTGTATCCTGTTTCTTTGAAAGTTTGGATCGATTCCAAGCCGCAGAACCGGACGGGAGTCGCTTTTGTTTTGCGTAGAACGATTGAGCAACTGCAACTTCGGTAAGAGCTCGAAGGCTCTCATGTAGAACACGGCGAATGGTGTGTTTTATCAGCATAATGGTGGCTGATTTGCAAGTGCTACTATGTAAAGGTACACATTTTACAATACGTTTCAAACAGATATGAAGCCTAAAAGAGAAAAAATAATCAATAACAAAAACACACCGTACCGATTACGATATGCTAATAACAGTACGCCTGCCATTGAAAAGCTTCATGGCAGCCAACCACTGTACTTGTGCGTTCTGCTAGATATGCAATCCGCATTACACATTTCGCCGCACAGTCGCTTACACAACGGACATTGTAAAGTACGAGCGCAAAGCAACACCGATTGCGGCCGTATCTTGTGCTGGTTGTGTATCGTAGCTCCTATCATATCAATTGCTAATGATGAGAAGTCGGACCTTTCATTGATTTGTAGCAAAACTATAGTTGGATAATGAAAACTGATAGTATAAATTTGAAAAATGTAGCGGAAAACAACGTTTTAAAAATATAATGTTGTGTTTTTGCAACAACTATTTGAAAGATGCGTTTGACAGTGTTTTCATGAGATGAATTATTTGTCTTTGATTCTTTAATTTTCTTGATATAAATAATGGATTTTAGTTTTTATCGAAAAACATATTTTTTTAAGGATTTATAAATAAACTAGAGTAACTGTACCAGTATTCGGCAGTGTACCTGTTTTCGGCAGGGTAACTAAAAACGTGTAATTACGCAAAAATGCGTTGAAAATAGTATCCAAATATATTTTTTACATATAGATATGCTCATTTGTTATTCATATACGAAGTTTCACATCATTTCCTTGCATATTTTTCAAAATATCAAACAAAATGTGCAGAGTTCAACATGTTTCGGAAAAAAACAGAATATGGTACAGATATGAAATATTCTATGGTTGTTGAATTTATTCAGGAGTTTTAAAATCACGAAAACCAAATAACTATTCACTTTAAATGCTGCCGAAAATAAGTACACGGTAGATGTTGATTTTTGACAGATCAATGCTGTGGGCTCCTGCCGAAACTCGTAACAATAACACACTTTTGATTTTGATGAATATTCATTTATAACTTGATCAGAACACTACAATGCGTATGTCGACACATAAATCCACATTTCTTGTATCAAATTTCACCAATTTCACTATAAATAGTCAAATAACTTGACGAAAAAATAATAATTTGTGAGCCAGTCGGAGCCGTACTCTACAGCCATCAGGCAGTCTCGTTTCTCCAATGCCTACTTTGTTTGTAACTCACCGCGCGTCTACATGAGGTGAAATATACAGCGAAATTAACTATTTGACAGGTGAAATATCTGACAGGTACAGCTAAAGGGTTGGGGGAGACACAATATCCGCTTTCGAAATTCTATTAAAAATAACATATTCTTA
>KB666176.1:1981444-2011077 GCA_000349065.1 Anopheles quadriannulatus | reverse complement strand
ACTTTGGCTCAAGCGGTCGCGGGCCAAACCATAAGACCTCGCGGGCCACATTTGAGCAGCGGGCCATCAGTTTGACATCTCTGCTTTAACGCTTATTTTTTGTATTCCTATGCGTTCTTTGAAAATTCTCTTTGGAAATCTATAAAACTATTGTTTTATAACTAAACCCCCTTCATGTTAAGAGTCTTGAGGTAGTATTCAAAAAAAAAAATAAACAAAAAGCACTTTAAAGCACAAGGACAACACCTATCCAAGCTGACAAACTTCGCCATGTCCCCCAATAAGATAGGAATAACACCTTTTCCCAAATAAACCCTTCCACTCGATCAGTGCGTACAGTCGAAAGGATCATCATCACCGCCCGGCTAGGGGGCAAGGGGAGGAAAGAATAAAGTAAAACAATTTGTCATCGCATGCAGCCATCCTTCCGCAAGCGGGAAACCGTCCACGAGATGCCGCCCATATGCTTCCCGCTCTTTCTAGCGCGCCCGGTGTGTGATTTATTCCTGCAATATCTTCTTCACTACCGAATCGAAAACTACAATGCGAAGGGGGGGGGGGAGGTAGGAAGAAAATCCCCTTTCCCCACCCGTTCCCCCGTCGTCATTCTCTAGCACACTGGGAAAACTGTAATGCTGCAGCTACAAACGCTATGCATTCGGGACAGAGCGCGGTCGCCCGCCCGAACCCCCCGAACGCGGGTTGGTCTTGACATTTTCCCGACCCCGAAAGCTCTACACACACGAGCACGAGCAACAGCAAAAAAAAAGTGAAAGGAAACAAGAGCGCGCACGCGAGAGACAAGGGAAATCGAACTGCAGTGCGAACGAGCCATATATTTTACCCCTGCCAGGCTCCGAGGGAAAAAGCACATCACATCGAATGAAGGCACCGTGCCGCTGCTGAAGCAGCCTTGAGCATTCTCACCGCTTGCTGCACACACGGTGCGACCCCTCGGGACTCTAGAGGGCAGAGTTTTCCGCGGCATTTGCATGCATGCATTCAATAAATTTAACAAACACTGCATCCTTTGCCGCGTGTTCGGCCGCGTTTGCTATCTTCTGGCCGACTGGCCCTAGATCGCTGCAGATATTTGGCCCTTTTCCGTGTGTTGCTGTTGCTGCCCGTGCAGTGGCGTGATGGCGTGTGCAAACGGCTGATAACCGTGGCGTTTACATCTGCCCGGCGCTTGAGAAGCGGAAGCAGCTTGACCATTGAACGCGCCGTCATCATCTCCCGGTTGCCGATCGCGGGACACGTTGATTGGTGGTGGGGGGGGGGGGACTTGCAAAATCAAACCACGTGGAAAACATTCTGCACAATTTCAGCACAATTTTGCACGTCGTTGCTCGTCTGTGTGTGTGTTTGAAATTATTCTTTGCACCGTCCGTCGTCGTCTGCCCCTAAACCAAAGGTGCCAACATTAGCCACCATAGTTGACCGGCAACGATTGTGTTTTGGTGGCAAATAAAACACAAAAAAAACGTCGATTGTGCCTACTGAAGTGAGAAGAAAACTGTGGGCGAAGAGCGATGGAGGTCAATTCAAACCACGAAAGGGTGAAGTGGAAAACACACGTCTAAAAAACAAGCCCACGTAAGCAGGCCGAGGTGAATGCGGTGGAAATTCAAAGCCTCTATTTTCCCTGTCAAACAAACGAAAAAAAAAAGTAAAAGAAACAAAAAACTGAACCGGAGCAATTTTATTTCCCCTCACTCACCCGCCAATCATGTCCACCACCACTTTTGATAGGGAAAGGTCATTTGCAACGAGCACAGGTCGTCTATTTGGGTCAAGAATGACCTGGGTGTTTTCTACCTTTTTGCCAGCGTTTATAAAAAAAAATGTTTCTTACTACGTTCTACACACCATTTGAGTCGCGTGTGGGGGAACCATTTTCTCTGAACCACCACAGTTCGGAGGGCAGGGCAGAAACATCGCAAACCCCTTAAAAAGCGGTAACTGGCGACTCTTTCCCTCACTCACTCTCTCTAAGGGCTCCAACACTGACCGGTTGCTTTGTCAAATACAATTACATGCCATTCATATTAAAATTTCACTCTCTCTGTGTGTGTGTTTTTTTTACTGCTTCTTCCCAGCTCTAACGCTACTGTCGTTGCAGTTTGACAAAGAAATTGCGCTAAAATATGAAAATGGGCATTCTTTTTTTTTGTCGCGGGGTTGCTATTATGGGAGTGATTCCCCTACCTCCCACTGATCGGGAGGTACAGTTGAGCGCGTGAAATATGAATTCGAAAGAATGGGCCATTTAGCGCAAAAAGCGAGTAGGAAAGGGCAGCAATTTGTGTGCTTGCAGCTTGCTGTATGGAAACGTATTTGAAATTTAGATTTGAGGAATTTTTAGACTGATGCACGAGAGAGAGAGAGAGAGACAGTGTGTGCTGTATGTATGGGAAGTTACGTGAGGAGAGCATAAAACGTTTGATCCTTCTTTTTATTTTGTTATTTTCTAAAGAATGTTTGGATTATTCATTGCATCACGACGCTCGAAATGGTGATGGATGGATTTGATTTGAAGGCTAAAGCGGAAAAAGAAACATAGGAATTTCGATCGGCCGGCAATTGTTTTACATAACATTCTTCAATAGATCAGAGTTATTTGAAAGATTGATCAAAATAAAAACCTCCGTATTCCGTAGCTATCGTACAAATAGCGCAGAATGTTCCTCACTTATTTGCACACTTTTTGTTCACTTATCAAATCACCATCGCGATTTGGTAACGAAATTTCGTTAAATTAAACCAACCAAACCATGGCACATTTCATTTCACCTGACAGTGACACTTTACTTATTCATCGGAGTGAAAAGGTTTGAAATGTCCGGATGACAGGAGGAAACGAGTACAATGCCGTCAATCTTTTTTTTTTTTTTGTTTAGCATTTTTGCAAACGGTACAATAGCAAATGACGTTAAAGGTAAGATGTGTTTCATGTCATACAGCTTGTTTAATTTTGTTTCCTAATGGGCAAAACAGCATTATATTATTTATCCTTATTTTTTGCACGAAAAACAAACAACAACGAGAAAAGAAAAAAAAACATATTTCTGAGACGGAGGTAAGTCAAATTAATTCCGGTTCAGGCTTTAGCTTTATGTAAAAAAAAAAACAATTGCGCGAAAGCGAGTATTCTCACACAGTGCTTCAAAATGTCATAAGTATCACGAGATTTTCACCAACGAAAACAATGAACACATCCGTGGTAGCTTGATGCTCATTGCTGATAGTCAATAAAAGTGCGCCATGACATGCTGAACACGACATGCGAATTCTTGAGTCCAACGCGATACTCTGACTGACAAGCTTAATACCGGCGCACGCATAATCATGTTTTTTTTTCTGGCTGTGAACTGTGCTGCCAAATGCCACTGTTTCAGTCATCAACACTCATGACTGAAACGAAGCTCAAATCACATCACCTACACAACTGAGATGATCAGTGATGAGACTCAAGCGGTTGGAGAATCAATCACATGCTTGGTGACATTTTGATTAGCATCCAACTCTTGGTCACTCACTTGGTCACGACATTTTTGTCGGCGATAGTCACGATATTCTTGGAATATACTTGGCGCGTGGGCTGTAACAACAAAATGAGCATGCTTTCTCCCTCTATCTGTTTTGATTATCTGTCCGGTCAAACAGAGCGAGAAACCATGCTCATTTTGTTTCTTGGAACCACTCGCACGCACCCACGACGATCACCGACTGAAAATGTCGCGACCAAGTGACTGAGCAAGAGTTGGTTGGACACAATGTTACCAAGCATGTGATGGTCGCACCAACTTTTTGAGGCTCGCCTCTGATCATCACATTCGAGCTCGTGACGCTGACATGATTTTGTTTGCGTCGGAATTTGTCATGGCTATGTCAGTGGCAATTTGCAAAATTGATCACAGCAACAAAAAAAAAGTCGTGACATATTGACTGACCAAGCGATGGTCGCAAACATGTCAAGAGCATGTATTGGTCACACCAACCGTTATGAGTATCACCTCTGATTGTCACAATTGAATACGTGATGCTGATATGGATTTTGGTTCATTCAGATTTTCTTATGACATTGACAGGGACATTTTGGAGCACTGCTTTCACATTTATCTTTGACGGGTAAGCATTGTTTCTAATTTAAAATTCATCCTAACAATACATTATTATATCTTCATTACAGTTCAATCAAGTAAAGAAACTACGAGCAAATGTTCCTTTCAGATAAGCGATAATATAAACTTGCTTAACAGAGTAATCTCGATAAATTGTTGAATGTTGGATCCACAATTATCACAACATATAGAACGAGTTGTTCATGATATCTTAATTCTAATTAACTTAAAATCCTCCACCAGTATCGAATATGATATGGCTGTAGCCAGAATAAGTTTATAACCAGAAATTAATTCTGTTGAAATTGATTCAACGTTTACTATTATAAACGCAAGCATGAATATACTATTTTTATTAGATATGGAAATCTGATCTTACATCTGAAACCTTTTTCATGCATATTCCATTTTTCAACCATAGAACTTCATTTCATAGAACGCATGCTAGCAACTACATAGTTTGAGCTCGTTTTTGCGAGTAATTATTTGTACCTAATTAAATGTAAGTAGATTTTTTCATGAAATATTTCACTCGAGTTGCACCCAACTCAATTACTCGCAACACAGTTATAGTTAATTATAACTGAGTGCTTTAAATTATTCCACTCCGAATAATTATTATTCCTTATAAAGCTAGTTTTGTTACATTTTTATTACTAAAATTGTTCACTTCTTCAAACAAACTACAAATGAAGTGTTAGAGTTTGTGATGTAGATTGCAAATTTTTGAATACATTTTGATTCAAACCATTCTAGCACGCACTCCCGCCACTGCAAGTTTGTGCAGCAAAAGAAGGAAATGTAAAAATCGCCAATCTAATCGGCAAACCAATCGAAACCACATTCTGCCTGACGGACCAGAGCAGGTACAACCACCTGCAATGAGCGCTGCTGCCGGGTTTGTATCGGTGCAGACGAAAAAAAAAAACAACATCCCACCCCCAGTTGGCACAAAACCACAAACTCCAGCAGCCGTGTCCACAAGCAGCAACTCGCCCATGAGGCACATTCACCGCAGCATCTCGCCCACCCGCGTACACGATGGCGTACGGCTCGGTTTAGTTGCACCACGGACTGCTAGGTGCAACAACCGGTCGCACTGCTCTGGCCGCACGAAGGAAGTTAGTGCACCCAGGTGCTACGGGGGACTGCTGCAGCGAAGGGGCGCAAGATTGAGTCGTTTGTTTTTTAGTGTCATTACCAGAGCAAGCTCCTAGCCCAGCCGCTCCTGGAAGGAATGGGATCCGAGAGAGCGCGAGTGGCTAACCCGAAACATGGAGTAGGTGGCGCGTCGGATGCAACGCTGCACCCAAGGGGGGTTTGGAAATAAAATGGATTTAAAGGGTGCATTCACACACACACACACACACACACACACACACACACACACACACACACACACACACACACACACACCGACCGGACCTGGGAACCTGTTTCACCTTGCCGCAGCAGTGCAGCAGGTTCGATTCAAAGTCAAAGAACAAATCAAATTCTATTTAACCGGTTTCTGCCGGCCCAACGGCCCGAGATTAATGAAAGGGGAAGGAGAGGGAGTGCGGTGGACAACAAGGGAGCTCGCTAAACGCTCACAACAACATTTGGACCAACGGCCGAAACTCTATCAAGCGCACGCAACGCGCAATGGTCTCGCGTAATTGATTTCGGAAAGAGAACGTCGCAGAAGACGTTCGGAAAAGCCTCATCTCGGAGGATGACTTGGCGGCTTTTAAATACTGCACTGCGAATGTGGCAAGCGGGATCTGCCGGTCGGTTGCGTACTTATCCCCACGTGAAACAACACAGGTCACACGGGTTGACTAAAGTGAATGGAGTGTGGTGCATGGTACAATCTCATCTTCGGGAACTTTCCCGAGCCTAGAACATTGCAGGTTCCTCCAGTCGCTCGGCCTAATCAACGCAACCAGAACACTAGCGCCACGTAAGCACGTTGATGTATGGCACATCTGGAATAGAACAACTCCCTCCCCTGGGTAATCGGATCCTCCACGGCGCGTGTTAGATAACGCGGTCAAAGCTACAAATGACATCGTTGTCGTGGCGCTGTGCCTAACCTCTCTGGATTAAAATCCGCTCAACAGGTCGGTTGACGCTGCTGCTTCAAACCAACATCAGAATGCCTGTCTACTCTATTTCCCCCGAAGTCTCGTTCAGGGACACGTAACCCCAAGCAAAACATTGAAAAGGTTGTTGCTGCTGCTGATGATGATTCCGGTGACTGCTCAATCATCTATCTTTACCGCCTATCGGAGCGAAGGGGACATCATACACACAGGTTGACTGCTCCGTGCGGGTCTCCAATCACTTCAATCACGTAGATCAAACATCTTCACGTCATAAGCTGACAACGTTTCCTCTTCTCGACAACCAGCAGAGCTTGACAACTTCAGCCGCGCTCTCTCTCTCTCTCTCTCTCTCTCTCAGTCTGCCTCGATGCATCCCATGGGGGCTTTAACGAATCGCTATGAAATATGACAACACCGGTTTTTTCATGCTTCTTCAGGAAGACATCCGGATTGCTTTCTGCCTACATTTTGTGCTGCCGAGTTCGCTTGCCGAGTTCATAGGGTCCTGCCGTAAGACACATCGTAGATATTAGTTGGACACGGGTAAGGCGTTTTGATGCGAGGGACGAAGACGAGACGAGACTTACATTTTGCAGCAGCACCATGCAGCTGTGTCCTGGCGCTTGGTACACACAGTTGCAGAGGTAAACAACGAGCAAAAAGACGCTGGAGGGGACTTGGGAGATATTATTAAAAATTTATGAAGATTCCACCGGGTGCCCTCTCTCCACCCCGTCCATCGAAGATGCAAGGCAAGATGCACAAGACCGACAACACAGTGCACATGCTCCCGTGCATTGGCTGGATGATTGCTTATGTTGAGGAGGTGAGAAAGATTGTTGCCCCCTTCTCAATTTTTTGTTGATTGTTGGTACATTGCTTCTTGGCAGGATACGATTTTTTCTTTGCATCTCAATCTACTACATCCGTTGCGTTGCGAAAAGAAGCACCAAAGTCATCCTCGTAAGTCGTCGCCCCGTTGTCCTTTGCCAAGTGCACTTATAACTATCGCAAGAAATGTTACGCGAAAGGCGGATGAAAACAGTGATCTCGTTGTTTGAGTGTGTTTCACCGGCTGGTTCTATGACGCTCGGAGCGACCCTTCTCAAACTTTCCATTAAACAGGGATCAACCCGAAACACCAAAGGCGAAACGGATGTTGCTGAGCCATCGCACAGCCAAAGAGGGAGAAAGAACTCAGAATTGCATACCGTTTTTCCGAACTAGCTTCATTTTTTTCTTTTTTCTGCCTCCTCTTCCCGTCGGCGAACAGGATGTTCTTAGTGAAACCGTTCGACACTGATACAACTACTGCTGCATACACCTTTACCTATCATCACAGAGCAGGGCCTGTTTCGCTCTCCCCATTTCCACTAGCGCTGGTGTTTGATATTCACATTCTTCTTTTTTTCTCGTTAGCCAGAGCGCTTACTCTTGGTTGGATAACAATTTTTGTTCGAAAGGAATGAACAGAGTGGGAAAAAAAGCTGAGCACAAACTTCAAAGTTTTCCTAGTTCGATATCACGACACAGAGTGTATCCGGAGATGTATGGACTGTGAAGGAACGAGAGACTCGTTCGCTGGTGCACTGCTCCATTTGCACACCATCCTACTACTCTACTCTAGCCAAGAAGATCCGATCGCTCAATGCTCAAACTGTCACTCCGGGGCGTGCGGAGCGTTACTCCGGAGTGCGATTGCTTCAAATATTTACACGAACTGCAAGAGCAACCGGGCAGTAAATGTGCCAACTGGTGTGTGATTGATGGTTGAAATTTAGGGGGTGTAAATAAAATTGTTTCAGCACCAAAGGGAATCATACTCTTATTGCAGCTCTCGGTAGTTATTGAATTTGTCCTTTCTGAAAGTTGTAGATGTAAGATAGCACCACCAGCAGGGCTAGCTGTGACTGGCTCCGGGAAATGCTTTTGATGTCAACTGTGCATCGCTCTGCAATAATGGATGGTACTCCGTAGAAACACTCATCCATTGGATACGGGACAGAGAACATGTGTAGCAATAGACAAGTAAATCTTGCTAACGTACAGTGACGAAGATTCAGTAGCGACTTGTTCAAGCTAATAACTTCCAAAATGCAAGTGTGAGAAAAGAGTATATCTTACTGCAAGTATTGATGGACTCAATTGATAACGTTATATCTCATGCTCGATACATTAAAAATAGAACAGAATTTTCTGTACGAGGTAATGCTATACTATATAATACAAATTATGAGATATAAATTTAGTTACAAAGAGGAATTTGAACTAGTAGCATAAACATAATTATCTAAATCCTTCAGAAAAAAAAGTTTTAAATAAGCCGAATCATATAATTCGTACATCAAACTATTCCTCCTTTCTTGCGCTCCTTTCTGCTTATCAACTACGCCAACCGCACGACCAAACACATCCACAGAGGAAAATACTATATCATAACTCCCGTCCCAGTGGGCTAAACGTGCCAATCAAAATCATGCGCTTGCTGTAACTGCTGCTGCTGCTGCTGCTGCTAGTGTCTAGCTCGGTCCCAGTCCCAGCTATCCGGAAAATCTGTCCCAAAATCCAACAGCAGCAGCCGCGTTTGCCGCCCCGTTCTCGCGCCCTTAATCCATACGGATCTCCACCGTTGACCCTGAAGCGGAGGAGAAGGGTTAATTTATTGGCATTGTTTCGAGCAGTTGGCATGTTTGCACCGGCAACAGCCCACGGGGGCAGCACAAGCGGCAAGCGGTGGGTTATATAACGTAACTGCAGTCTCGCGTTCTCAGGTTGCAATTGCACGCTGGCGGATAGAAAATGCATCTTGAGCAGCCCCGGGAGTCTTTGTGGTCGGTGTGAGATAGTGCTCTAGCGTACACGGATTTGCGTACGACCCGAGACAATGCGCGCCGCCCGCTTTTGTACTATCCAGTCGGACAGTACCAGCATGAGCAGCAGCAACAACGCGGCTACCACAGCGGCAAGTGAAGTCAAGCTGCATCAGCAGGTGGAAAAGAGTGTTGGTTGGGCGTTGGAAATAGGAGGAATGGAGCACGACCACAATACAGGTTTTGTTTCTGCTTGCTGTCCCTCCAGTGCCGATTCCTCCCACATCAGCAACTTTGGGGGCACACAGCTGTGGTGGGGAAAAGAATCTCGCGTGTCCAGCGATTAGACCGCGACCCGTGAAGGTGTCGTTTATCGTGGCGAGTGGCAGATTCGAGCCGATGAGAACAAAGGAAGTAATTAAGTGTGGGACTCGGCGGTGCTTCTACCTACTGCCAGGTCGAGCGCACTGTCGTTGATTAATTAAGATGGTCGACGATGGGCCCTAGCCGCGAAGGCAAGAGGCGCTTCGATGTGTGATAGATGGACGATTAATGATCGAACCAAGAACCGAACACCTTGACCGTGGGCACGAAACGAAACCAATATGTGTGTGTGTGCGTGTGTATGTGTGCTCATCTTCTCGGGGTGACTGACGGTATTGGATTTGGATGCACAGGCGGGAGAGGAATTAGAATATCCATTCACTTCCTTCCCAGGTGAATCATTTCAGATCATCTTGCTGCGGCGTGTTGCGTAACCGCGTGAGGCAATGGAGGGGTTTACCTTGAACAAATTTCGTGCACGCAAGCAAGTAACATAGGTCCATAGTTATTAGAACATAATAATTACTGAGTTGTTTAGGGAGAGCAAGGTTTGAGAATTACCGTGTCCACCAGACATTGCTACTCAAGACGGCAAGGTTTTAGCTCTGAAATCCCAATTATCTGGTAGTGTAGATAACAAATACTTGCAAGTAGGTATTCCTGGAGATACTTAAATCATCAGTCTTAAGTTTGGTTCTTTATTATCAAAATGGTTCCAATTTGTACGCATGACTATTTTTCCTTTATTAGAATAGTTGTGAATCCATAATGAATCCATTCTGGATCCTTGTTATTATTACTTTGGTGACATACCAAAGGAACAGTGCCACAATTGAATGTTATTAGGTACAAGTCAAAATAGAATGGTTTGCATTACATGTAAACAAAGCTTGAATATTAAAAAGCATGCGGCATGAATCTGGCGAATCTGAGGATTTCATAAAAAATCCACAATAGGAATGGGATATCTTGAAGTCAAGACTTCTAAGTTACCGAGATATTAGTTCAAAAATAACGAAGCAAGAATGCCCAATTATTCTAGATTCCGTGATAGATAATGAATCTGGACAACTTGTAAGTTACAAGTTGTAACATAATTCAGATTTTGTCTTATTAAACTCTATAAACCAAAACCGAAAAGAAAAATTCTTCCGTGGCTGACATGTCTGGTACTTGGAGACTGAAAAGTAATGATGGGATAATTCGAAGTGGAGCCGTGGATCCCATTCCGATTCCTACGACTCGGATTCAAAATCAGACAAATTTTGACAAGGCAGAACATTGGTATGTCCCAAATCAAGGTATGTCTCAAAATCAAGATCGAATCTCCCATCTCCCCTCTTTTCAATAGCGAAACTCTCTTTGACTCTTACTCGGACTTACACCGGATTCAGATCGATCGATACAAGCTAAATCTTTAAAGGCTGAAGTATTTCATATTCAAGCAAAAAAAAAATAAAAAAAACCAAGGTATCACCAATTTTGATCTCAACCATATGATGAAATACTCCCCATTTAAATATCGTAATGTTATTCCCCTTAAGGATGTCACCACAATTCTTTCGCAACATCTCCCCAAAAAAGTATTGTGTACATAATTTCATCGATCGATGCCTAGGAATCGTTTGCCTCGACAAACGGGTAACGGCTACTATTTACGTGTACGACCACCAACCTACCTCGGGCCCTTCCGGGCCACTACGGGTTGCTTATGGCGCCATTGCGCTACAAAAATTCTACCATCTTTGCCGGACACACATTCAAGCTCTTGGCCAAACCAGGCGACAAACAAACATTGCGACACGCGCTGTCGGTACGCGCGTCCTTGAGGTAAACCGTACGGTCCCGTCCAGCTGACTTCTGAACCTGCGCCAACGAGGACAGTGCAAGCAAGCGGGCCCCGTTTGTTGCGACGCTTTGTTCGCATTATCGAAAGTTTGCGTGCGCGGCTGGTTGACTGCTTTTCGTAAAAGCGTCATTTCACACACACACAGTGCCGCCTGCAGGCCAGCATTACTATTCCGTACGCGACCGCGTGGATAGCGTTGGCGGATATGATGGAATCCGATGGCGAGGCGTGCTGTAAACGCCACGGTCAACGTAGTCGTGATGCCGGTCATACACACGGGCGCTCGAAGACTAATTATCGGGTTGTCACGAAAGTTCGCGAGCTGAAGATGACAAGTGCACGGAAACATGAGCGGAATAAATTATGCTCGAATCGACACTGATTGTGGTGGAGCAGCGCGTGCTTGCTAGCATTGAACCATTGAATGTTTCTAAAACAAAATCGGAAGGAACGCCGTATTTAGCAGCTTGTTAAAAATGGCCACAGGCGGTACATGACCTTGTATGTTTAGTTTAATTTACCTTTGTATTAAAAAAAAGCAACACACTCAACACTACGCTCGCTTTTCCATACAACCCAGGATTAATTGAATCGTGGTCGTGGTACCATTTACCATCACCCAAAATTTGACACGACGGGCAAGAGTGAGAAGCTCACGGAGGAACCTTGCACACCTAGCCTAGAGCTTTCGGTGAATTGTTTTAAGGATTCAACGCACCCCAAAATCAAAATTCGATTGTTTTTGTACTGAAAGCGAGGGAGGAGAAGCTTCATTTTATCGCACTCCATCACGAACGCCAAGGACGTTGCGCAATCGGAGTCGACGGAGCAGGGTGGGACTTGCCCCATCGCGCACGCAAGGATCATGTTAATTTAGCACGAAGCTTTTGGGTTTTCGTTATTTTTGATATTGTTCTACGGCAAAACCGTCTCCAATCACGCTAGACTAGCTGGTCTAGGCGAGTTGATCGCCAGCGACAAAGAACCCTACGCGAGTGTGTTTGTTTAATTACTTACCGCAAGGTACGGGGCTGACGTTCGAATTTACCTCCACCGGTTCATCAATCAAGCTGTAACGAAAAAAGGAAACCAACATAAATAAAATGAAACACAACCGTACGGTTTGGGGTATTTTTAGTTTGTATAGGTTGCATTTAATTTGTTTTTTTGTGCTTTTGTCTGCAGCGCTTTATCGTCCCTAATTGCTGCCGATTGTGATTGTTGTAATCAGGACCATCAAAACCATTACATTAATCACACAAATCGCAGGTAAAAATACTTCACCATTAATCAATTACGTGTTATGAGCATTCATTTGTACCATGGCGAAAGTACTATCCAACCCTAAAACACTTTCAAAGCTCCCTCTTGTCCAATAGAGAGTGAGAGAGCATAATATATGAACGCTTGGGTACCGGCAGAACTTAGACCTTCCGAGAAATGTTTCTCCCTTTTGCAGCAAACCGGCCTTCCCGAAAGCCAAACCAAAACTTTCAACAACTTGCAACCAAAACTATGCGTTTGGGGTTGGGAGACCGACACCGGTGTACCCATAGAGAAGCCGCACTATTTCATTTACCCGCTGGCCCCCACACATACGCATCCACACTCTACCGGGTGGAGGCGATTGTTTTGTTTTGCTTCCCATCGTCCCAAGGATTGCTGCTGCTGTTGTTGTTGTTGGCCAGTTTACGGAGTTGGCACAAAATATCGAGGAAACAATTTCTAACCCTTTTGTTGCCCCAAACTTGTCGATGCTCTTGTAGTATGGGAGAGAGAGAGGGGTGGGTGGGGAGGGATTTTCCTACAGCAAGCTTTGCAGCATAAATCTTCCATCCTCTGAAAGATCCTTCGACAACCGAGGCACCAGTGGTAGGACTTTTGTGTGTTTGGTTTGTTATTTTCTCCCAAACGGAACCGGGAGGCACCTGACCCTGGTGATCGTGGTGGCTCGAGAGAATGAGATCCGTTCGATTAATTCCAAAGATTTGCAAAACATTCTCAGCTGCTACAACATTCTTGTTTTTCGGGGGAGGGGGGGATACCTTTTAGAAAGCATAACAATTCAGCACTGGAAACCCTTTTCCTAAAATGCAGATTTTTCGAGTGAAATAGAAAAGAAAACAGAGAATATATACACAGGCCGTTAGTGTTAGGTATTCTCATAGTTTTGAACATGAAAAAGCTGCCTGTACAGGTGTTACCAGCTGCTCCCAATTTGTATGACGAAAGATTGATTTGGAAATGTTAAGTGTTTATTATCTTCTCGTTTTCGTCTCGGCTTTGGGGCATTAGATTATTACACCTTGTCTGCTGCATGATTGGACGTGTCTAAAATAGAATGACAGCCGTACTCCAACAAAGGGAAGTTTAACGATTTCAACTGGTTTTTTTAAATGTAGAGTTTGACATTTTTCGCCAGCAATTACGTCACACAATTATAAGCGTCAAACGTTAAGCTTTCAGTCTGAAAAAATGTTAACAAATGATCATTGTTACAGGTTTGTTAGAGCCTACAGGATAGTTGTTTTCAAACATGTATATTCTGTTTCATGGAATACAAAGTAAAAAAAAATGGTAAAACTCTCTTATGGCGTCGAAATCTGTAGAATAATACTGTTTTGAAGATCAATGAATATGTAAACAGCTATCAACATCTAATAACGCAGACCGAAACTGTCATTTATGTATGGAAAAAACAATCCAGACTGTAGTTGTAATATGCAAAGCCCGTTCTAAAAATTTAATTTGCTACTTGATAGAAGAAGCCAAAATTGTTTGTAGTTAAGGCATGTACAATAGAACACACAAAAAAAGAAAACTCCTAAAGAGCCGTTTCAAAAGTGTCTCGTAAAACGTTTTTCGTAGAAAAAAAAACAACACTAAAATTTAAGCCTGATACCTTTTTCCCCAGAAATACCGGGCACTGGGCGTGTGTTAAATCATTAACGAGCACAGCACATTACCGCAACGGTCTTGGGTATCTGCCAAACATGCCATCCTTCTAATGATACTTCACGTGTTTTTCTACGGATGAAATTTGACTCCAATAACAAAAACACACACACACACACCCCAAACCTACAACAGCTCCTGCTCCATATACACTCTTTAGGTCAATGTGATACCATCCCCACAGCCCCAATCGTTCGCACAAGCAGCAAATTTAGTTTTACAGCACCCGTTTTCCCTCCGCGAATTTGTGCGGCCAAATAACCCACACGAAAAGGGAAACCCCGTACTTGATGGCATTTTTATGGCAATAGATTTATCGGTACGGCGCGGTTCGTTTAGCTTTCGCAGTACAGTACCAAGGGAGCCTTCGCGAGTTTACGCGGTAGCACCCAGCTACAAGATTACTCCGAGGGACGCGTTCCGAGTGGTTTCTCATGCGCCGACAGCAAGGGACTGGGAGCTAGGGAGGGAATATGCACCCTCGCAAAGGAAGAAAGCCAATATAACCCTCGATAACAATCTGGCGCACAAGAGTCGCAAGGCGTATCTTTTCCACTCGTAACCGAAATTCTTGGCTTCTCGGTGGTGCGGGCGGGAGGAACACCTTTGCACCAGCACTGCTGCACACCAGTGTTCTGTGTGTAGCTCGGTTTTCCTGTGCTAAGCTGCCGTTGGCAACTTTATTGCTCCTCTTCCCGCGTGCAAATCGTTAACTGGCGCAACCATCGGTTTGTGGATTTTTCTTTCCCCTTCGCCAAACTCCGTGTCGTAAGGTAGGGTGGTGGCCTGCCGCTGCTGGAAAAGTGGTAATAAATTTTACCCGGAAAATACCACTCGTTTGAAGTCATTGGAGTCCCCGCCGCATTGGCTCAACCGCAGATTGGTCGTGTTGTTAAACAATCGTCACCAACACACACCCACAAACCCACACACGAGGGAGTAAGTTGAGCTGTGTGTGGGACGCACGGAAGAAGTCCTACACGTGCAATGTTATGTTCCGACGCTTTAGGATTGAAATATGAAGCTCGATTTGTTACAGCAAGCCGGAACAACCGGCTTCACCTCACTACTAAGTAATTTGGTGTTGTGGCAATTAAAAGGAATCCGTCAGAGCTCGGTCGAGAGGAAAGATTAGCCAACGGGTAAATACCGAGCAGATGAAGACAATTTGTTTAGAGTTGCGCGCACAAGGCAGACTGTTCTGAAGGTAGAACCTAATTTAATGTTTAATGCAGTGCCGCCTTTTAATGTAGCTTAGTTTTACTCACATTACAATGTAGTTTGTGGATGTGATATTCTAATTAAACATATTTTTGGTTTTATTTCTGGTAAAGTAAGACATACTTCGACTTAAACTTAAACTACCATGCTAACACGCTTACATGGAAAGAAACGGTACATGGAAACCTTGAAACTACACATAAGCCTATCAATATTACTCTTTGACTCCAGTAACAAAACAGTTAAATACAAACCAACAGCATTTGATTATTTTCAGAAATTGGACTATAAAGAATGCCCTTTAACAGAATCAATTACATACTTTAATGTTAGATCTCTTGATTTTGCTACTTTTGAGTATTTGAGTCGTTGAATTGTTCAAACTTCTACGACCCAAAAATAAAAAATAAAAAATTACAAGCTATTGTGTAGATGATCCCCTTGAATATTTGGATAATAGGATCATTGGATACTTAAATCATTGCATATTTTGATTTATATATCTTGGGATCTATGGATGTATACAACGTATCTTCAAATATTTGGACATAGATAGTGTTGAGTCTAGAGATCTTGGTATCTCAGAAATGATTTAGCTTGGAATAAATGGACCTTGGGATCTTTTAATCCTTAAGTCTTTTGATCATGTATATTAAAATTAGGATATGTTTTTAACTCTCAGAGATACCTAATGGTGATCGTATCCAACAAATGTAATTGCACTCTTACCAAAAAAGCTTACCCTAGCAAGTTCGGCTAAAAAGCCATTAAACAAGCCGACTAGAATTAGTTCACTGTTTCTCAAAAAATAGTTTTTTTTGTCTAATTGAATTTCAACATTAACACACCTTGTTACACACACATTATGCTGCCAAGACCGATCTCCCTTGTAAGACATGGACAGTTTTCCGTTTCAATTATCGCACTGATGAGCTTTACCTTCGAACCGAAATTCGCCATCAGCAAAACACAAATTATCCGACCCCCATCCTACATTGCTACATACAGTCTCGCCGCTCGCATCACAGCTTCCATTCCATGTGTCGACGACATTGACAGTGGCAATGCCTTTTCACGGTCGATATGTCCTCCCTTCAATGGTCATCTAACGCCGGAGGAATACAAAAAAAAAGCGGACGGATGGAAAAACGCTTTAACATTGCTAACTAATTCACATATAATCGCCATCTTACAGTGTCTTTAAATGTGGCTTTGAACAGTAGCTTTAAAACACACTCACATGCGCACCCACAGAATACAATCGAATCAAAGTTTACATCCACAGCGGGGTTAAACTAACCTGACCAGATTGGGCACTAATTGATTGTTAATTAAACAGGATGAAACCACAGTTTGTGGTACCAGTTTTGATCGTCTACAACGACCCTTCCAAAGGTGTACCCTAGCTCTTCCCCTGATGTTCGGTGTGTCGGTTTTGTATCTCACGATCGAGCGCACAAAGAACCGATCGAGTGTGGCCTCTCGCACCCTAGAAGTGCCTTTATCGATCAGTAGTAGCTGGTGCAGCAGTGCGTCGGTTCTTTTTCGGCTTGAATGGTGGTTGGGAATTGTTGTTGTTGTTGTTGTTTTTTTTTATAAATTAACTGCGCGTTCTTCACCTGGTTACCCGGCGAGAGAGCCTTCGATGTTGATGTAGTTATTTTTTCTTGCTTCTTTTTAATGTCAAGAATAAATAACTCCACTGCCGGAGGACGCGCAAGCGACCGCGGTATTGCAACATTCCTAAAAAGATGATTGCTTCAGCCGGGTAAGCTAGGTTAAGGTTACTCTAGGCATCACTGTGTGACAATATATGGCCGATCTACCACCGGTTGTTCCCTTGGCCTTGGTGTGCAGGAGATATACTAGGCAATTGAGCGGGCAAAGGAAAGGGTGAGTGAGCGTATGGGTAATGTTTGTGTGTGCCGCGCGGTAAATTTGTTGCTAAATGCCGAATCAACCATTTCACACCCATAACTTCGAGGTGCAGGGTCGAATGAGGTATGCTAAGAATGGGAGGGTACTTGACCATTGTTGGGAATTGATTTTTGTATCCCAAATATGAGGTGTACAGCAATTGTAGTTACACCAAGTACTTCAGTTTATGTTTAATAAAATATAACTAACATTGAGATGTATTACTCCTATCATCAATGCATTTCTAGGGTTATGATTGATTCCAAAAATAGTCCAATCTTTCATTAGCAGCACGGCAAATAACTGATTTGGCTGATTTTTTGTACTGAAACAATGAACTGAATGTGTTAAAAAGATCATAAATGAAATGAAACGATGTTTTTAAATGTACTGCAGGTAGTATGTCTAGTAACAAACTGAAAAAATGGAAAACCAGTAGACTTCTTTATGGTTTATTATTTGTAACATAATACAATTACGTCCCAGCTGATGACTAATATAGCTGAATACTAAAACGAACTAAAATTTCAGCTTCAAACTTTAGCCAACAAACTTTGGATTTGGAAACTAATTAATTAGTAATTTGGAAAAAAAAGTGTGCTTCCAAATATTCGTATGCCAACAATAATGTATCTCGAGATACTGGCTGCAGTAGTTCAAACTAAAAGCCTAGGCATTATCCGCAAAATTCCAACGTTGTACAAGAAGCATGAAACCAAATCCAAGAATACAAATCTACGTTTTACGAAAGCGAATTCATGAGATTGGAAAGAATTTGATTTGCACAAGAATCTTAATATTGGAATTGGAATTAAAGCATTCGATGAAGCAAGATTAGCTCGAATACACAGCACTACTTCCAATCACGTTCGCTTAAACCCTTCACAACCACACGATTCGTGCGAAACCGGTAAGTGATTTATTTAGTTAATTTACGATTGTATTTCACCTTCAATGAATCATCACAGCCACATCACGAAAATTGAAACATTCCATTTCCTCGCGTACGTGCCAAATGGCAATTAGATACGCCACACTTGCCCTCCCCCCCCCCACCATTCCCTACCAAAACTCCTACGACTGATTGGATTGTCAGTCAGCCACAATCAAGATGTCGAAATAAGCCTTATTGTCGCCCAATCTTGTAATCATCACTCACACACGCTCTCACACACTGCAAGCCAGCGGCGCCATCTTCCTAATGGTGTTTTGATATCTCATTTCAAAATGAGCGTTTACATTCGGCAACGTTCGGGGTCGGTAAACACACTAAACAGCTTCTATCCCGCGCACACAACAATAAACGAAGCGCGATTATTTGCGAGCGGGAGGGCGACGCAAGGGACGGTGCATGATGATCAAGGGAACGGGCGCGGGTTGATGATGTGCGCAACCCGCAAAACATAATTACACTTTCAAGTCACAGAAGTCACACTTGACCCGATTTACCGCTGTGTGTCTCTCCAAATGGGAAAAGCTAGCGCAATCGTACCAAATCAAGCGAACCGAAACGTGGTGCACGAACACACGCGTGTACGGGGGGGATCTTATCTCAAGATATCCTGCGCTGCTGCTCACGTTTTCACTGCCCCCACCTATCACCACCGCCGGTCGTGTTTCCGTTCTCGAGGCTACGTCTCCTTTGTACTATGAACACGTTCTTACTCCCATTTAGAGCTTTTGCTGATGCACACACACCTGGTGCAACAACCGTTCGCAATCAGACGAATGCATTCGATGCAGTCGAGATTGGGGGGAGTTCTCAAGTCATGGCGTCAATGCCTTGGGTAATAGGAATACCGACAACCGAAAACTGCAAATGATTGCATTGTGAATGTCTCTCGTGCAAAGTTTGGTGGACACATCAGGCATCAAGCGAGGCCACACAAGCACAAGAGAGCGTGATTGGGGAAGGAACGGGGGCGTTGAATTGAAAATATTTTCGCGAACCTTACACCGGGATGATGCACATTGCTTTCCGTGCAAACGGGTTGTGCGTTGCAGGAGGTTCATTAATCAAATAAAACAAAATTAAAGTGCTAAAACGTGATGGCAATCCACTTGAGGCATTACATGCAGAAAGTCTTTGTTCAAATAAATATCCGGTGGTCTCGTTTGTCGTAATTAGAAATCCTAAACGGCATCATCATGGTCTTGCTGATATTATGCTCAATCGCATCTTTCTTGTTTGCGACCTTGATGTGTTGATAGACGACAAACTTACAATCTATCAACAGTTTGAAAGTATAGTCGCTAGAGCTACCGAAACTCTGGAATTCATCAACCGTGCAATCGTTTGATTTTAAAACCCATTTGGCATTGTTGCCTAGTTCGTTCAACTCCAGAGTTTGCGATCCTCGTTGTTGGTCCCTTAGGACCCGGTTGGACGATAAACGACTGGAAAAGTGTAAAAGCGTTTCACGAGAATTGCCTGATTATGACACTCGATGTCGCATTTTAGGCTTTTAATTCTCTGGCAAATCGAGGCGATGCAGCACATGCTCGCTTCATCTTCAAAATTCTTGATGGCAGCAATGTTGAACCGGCACTCCTTGGATAGCTGGAATTGCATGCATCTCCACGTCACTGGAGAGTGTGAAATACTTTGAATGTGGTTTATCGTCGAAACAGTATACAACAACCTTTTCCTTACTTATCGTACCAGTTCTCGTAACAAGGATTATTAAAAGTTTTTGTTACTACCTCAGAATACTACTTCATTACTTTTTCAGAATGTTTTACTCTCAAGTTTACAGTTAGTATTAGATTAGGTAATAATAGGTATAGGTATTGTTTAACCTCTCTAGGCTAACAATCGAATAAATTAAAATCCATCACAAATAAAATAAAACTATGGATGACATTCAAATCCAAATCAATTAGAAGCTCACTTTAATTTTTTGTAGAATCCAAAAAATCTAACCCACACACCCCAAAAGTTAGAATGACGAATTGTTGATTCACTGGTTCCGTTCTCAAGTTAGGGTTGTGAGTGCTTTACTTCACACACAAGTGTCAATGAAGGCGAAGCATTACAGATGTTCAAACAAGCACTCTCCCTCTCCCGCACATCATGTTTGCAGCGGATGGCAATAAAAATCAATAATGTTTTTTTCTTCATTTTACTATGGCTTAAGCAAACAGCTTTATGCTAACCAGCTAACAACACAACCGAGCAAACAAAAGGAACCATTTGCACCAAAAGCGCAGCAAATGCCGAAAAAGCAAATCACTTCCTCACCCAAACAAACAAGTGCTGAGTTCCACTTTACCCCCATTTTAGCGATATACGAAACATAAATTTTGCGCCAGTGCAATAGTGCGCCGCCGTAAGAACCGCCGCTCGAAAACCTTCTTGTCACGAGCGAACGCCACCCCAACCTCCACTGCACACTGTGGACGCGTCATGCACTACCCCGTGCGCCGCCGCTGCAAGTCGAAAACGTACTTGAGATCAGCTTGTCGTCTTGCCAGCTGAAACTGGTTGCCCTTGAAAACGGTAGTACCGCAACCGTGCGTCGTTGGCGGCCTTCCCTCCCCTCCGCAGCAGGTTGGACATCCGCGCTCATATGTTGACCTAGTCTGCTGGGAGCTTGGGAGGCCGGTGCGCGACCGACGGAAGGCTCTAGAGCGCGTGTGTGCTGCACGAGAATGGGTCACTGAAGGGGCTGACGTACTAAATGGGTCTGCCTAGTACAGGGGGCTGGGGAAGAAAAAGCGGTTTAGGTTGCTGTGTTCAATGCTAAACACAGATGTTGACTGTTGGTGTTGTTGCGCTACTCCTCCAACGCACACACCCCAGTAGATTGTGAATCGTCTGCTGCTGAACGCTGGTTGTGTATTCTTAAATTTTGTATTATTTTGTACTTTCATTGAACTGGTATTCTGAACAACAGCTTAACGAAACCTGAACAAGATTTCAATTATTCATCGTGTTTTTAGTACATTTGAATTGAGCAAGTCTCACCAATAAGCAAACTACAAATTGAAACTGTGACAGCTACCAGGTGAAACATTGGTTCCACGCCGCACCCCAAAAGACCCATCCCCTCCCGATAAAGAAAACATGAGCCCATCTCATGTCACAAAGCTTCCAATAAATAACGCTTCACACACACACACAATGGCACAATTTGGCACGACGTGCCAGCACAGCACGCTCGGAATTGGATTTAAAATCTCCCGAGACGACGGTTTCGAGATGGATTCCCTGTGTTTTTTGCTCTGCGCTCGCGCCGCATATCCTTCTGTGCTATGATCTGCCTCGTGCACAGCGCCTGAAGGTTCCGAACGGAGAACCTCCCGCCCTGCCACGGGATCTGCGGTTCTGAGATGCTAATGTATGACAAATTCATGAAGCAATTTGCAGCAACGCGACGTATCGGTTGCTTTGTCTTATGGCGGGGTACTGCGAGAGAGTGCTGTACTCTTGTAGCATGCTGCCGCTGCTCAGGTGCGGTGTGCGGTACCAGCATCGACATCTCGGCAGCAACATCTCCACTGTGAACCATTACAATTCGTTACACGACCACTGCCACCGACTGCACCAGCTCCAGCAGTAGGAGCCAGGTTGGTAACCATCATTTTCAGCTGCTCGTATCGTTGGACGAACGCGGGACGGATGGACAAGGAGGAAACGCGGTGAGCTACGGTGGCAATTTTCATCCCGTCTCCGATCCTGTCCCTTTGATGGAAACTGCGAATGAATTATTCACTGAAATGACTTTCCGACCTGGTATCGCGCACTCGTGCACATCCCATCCCCTACTGTAGGTTCGCACATTCGGCATTTCGGAGCGAAATTCAAATCGATGCATTCGCGCTGCATTCGGCGGAATCGTTCGTTCCCGGGGCGAAAAGTTAATTTCTTGCAACCGACCCCGTTCTATCGCCGTAGCTAATCGATCGTGGCTCGCTGAATGACAGCCTCGCAAATGAGTTTTCTGCCACTGGAAATTCTGAAAATCCACCAATCGAATTGCGGTGGCGGCTGCCAGTTGCATCGGCGTTACACGTACCGTGCTTGCCTACACAGGCTGACACCGGCGAATAGGTTTCGCTAAAACCTTTCGATGTGCCGAAGCACGCCGCAGCAGCAGTGGCAACTTTGCGGCATTTGTCATTTTTATGTTGCCACCGGAAAACATTAACATAAATATGCATTACGATGTATAATATGGTGGCTTTGAGTTACAATGCGTAACACGGGGACTATACCGTACACCCGGGGAATGGGACGGACAATACTATGCGAATAGTGTGACAAATGTATCATATGGAGAGAGAAAGAGCGAGACTTAGGCCATCGTGTGGGAAAGCGACTGTACACTGTACAGATGTTGGGTACATTTCCTTTCGTGCAAGACATATTGTGCGGGTAGAATTTATAGACAAGTTTTCCCGTCTTCCTCCGTGGATGGCAGTAGGTACGGGAATGCGATGCACTAACTATTGCCCGAAGGAAACGAAGACACATTTTCTACTCAGACTTTCTACTCAGATTCGGGGTTTTAAAATATACATCATGATTGCTTAATAGTAGCAATAGAAACAGAAACACAGGATAGATGCAGTGATGTCAATTGTTGCGAAGAATAATTTTTGTTATAAATTCAAAGTTTTATGATAGGAGATATTTGAATTCTGGGATGAAATCGGTTTATCAACTATCAGGCAGATTTGCAGATTTTCACGCTTTTTATGAAACATTGGTGTGAAATGAGTTTAAATTAAGGTATTTTTGTAAAAAAAAAGTATTTACAAACGAAAACTTCCTGATGTAATCATAAAAGATGACTATTTTCATGAGTCCCCTGTTCACTACTTCCCTGTTAGCATTTTGCATACGTCTGTTTTCTGTAACTATAATGGCATAATGTTAAACATGCCACATACTAATGAAAATTTGTGAAAAAATAATACATACTTGTAACTACCAGCTATACAAATCATTCAACAAAAAAGCACAACCTACTTCAAATTTAGCGGCACGTACTAGAGTAGGGCCTCGCGGCGCCTAGGCAAAGTGTTCGTTCTAGCACAACGCCGGTTGTGGACGAACTCTCATCTCGAGACTGACTTTTGTTTGAAGATCCGTCAATACCAGTTATTAGATCTCGTAAGCTATATATAAATAGCAATGCTAAATAGATAACTAAATCGTACAAAATAAACAAAACGAATAAAACTAATCGCAAGAAACGCTGGAACTTACTAGATTGAACCAGTTGTGTCTGTCGAGCCTAAATAATTTTACTCCAAAACAAGTCAACACAAACATTAACCTCACAGACCCTCAAGGCTCTGATCTCCTCGCCTAACTGGGGCTGGTGGGGACCATCTTCAAGCGCGCGCAACACGATCATCTTCAGCTGCTGCATCTCATCACGTGGATCTTAAAACACCGTAAACAGTATCGCGCTCTCGCGCGTGCTTGCACCACCACCGTACAAAGACGCTGGCTGTTTTCCAAGACCTGCTGACCTGCCCCACACACGGCTGGGTCGCTCCACGGCTTTTTGCCTTGTGCGGTCAGTGCGTGTGTGTGTGTGTGCCGCCCAGTAAGGCATCTCTAGCCCTAGCGGCACGTGCTGTCCATCCGCCCGCATTACGTTCTGCGACGAACCAAACCCTTCCATCAAAAGGGTCTACACAGCAATGCCTGTCCGCCGTTGCGTTCTGGGTCACGGTCAGATTCACTGTCCATCTCGCAAGGTGTAAAACCATTTGTCACCGGATGGTACTGGATTGTGAAAAGTGGCACCTCGTAAATTGAACCTCCACCCTTCCGATACTGCCACATACACCGAATGAGATGTGCTTTACTGAGCCGTACGGTGCTGCACCTCTGCGGATCTGTTCCGAATAGGTTTCCAGATGTCCTAATAGGCGAAACCTGTGGCTAAAGATTTTGGTCTTGCAGACGGGCGCGCTGGCGCACGTTACGCAACCTGCTCGCACATTGCTGCTATCTGTGGTGGACCTCAGCAGCAGAAGGGACCACGGGTGCGAAGTAGATGGATTTTGTAGCCGTAAAACCATCTTCTTCGCGAGTAACTGCTCCGCTCCATGGGTTGCTGGAATTATTGGAGTTGAAGACGTTGATCGAAGTCGGCCCCGCGTGGACGGCAGCGCAATGCAATCGTTCAATGGCCGAAGCAGTGAAGCAGTGCCAGTGCGTTGAATTCACCATAGATCGACGTCGTTGGCCGTCGTTGGCTTTCCTCACTTCACGATTACTCCCAGCTCATTCCCTCCCGTATCTAAGTAAATAGTCGTGAAAATCAAGACACTGTGCGTTCGCCCGCAATGGCGTGGAGTGGAAAATCTTCGATGCGCTCCTACGGTTTGCACTACTCCACAGCGGGAGGGGATGAATGCACCGGATTCGGTTAATGGACTGCTTACATTAATTCGTTGCACTCACCGGACACGGCAAACGCTTGGCTCAACGCCAAAGGCCAGTAGCCGAAGAGGAAATTATTCGATTGATCGTTTTCCATCAGTCGGCTGGACACGAGGGCTCCGATTCAAGTCATACGGAATAATGGCGAAGGAGGCTCGGCTGTTTCGCACTGCCAAGAAATGTGATTGCACACACCGGGGATGATTATTTTACGTATCGAGTATTGATTGAGTTCGTGGTTTTGCTAGCTGCAGCCGTCTGCGTCGTGGTAAGAATTGTACTTCGAGCAAAATGATTGATTTCCTACAATTTCTGATCAATTTTCCAATACAAAGTGGCAAGTGTACGAGAAGCTCGAAGTGGCATTGGAATCACACGGCGTTTATTATGTTCTCATTGGAATCGTGTCTTGCAAGCAACTGCTTCAGTTCATTTGTGGTACACATTTATGATTGTTTGCTTTTAATTTCAACAGTCATCATCGAAATAAGTTCCTGCACTTACTGGTGGGTGTCAGTATCACTATACTTTGAATTGACGCACAAGTGACGCTAATCCAATACAATACAAAGAAATTTGTATTGCTCGGTAAATGTGGTATACTACAAATATGATATGATGAAATGAAGTCAATGAGTATAGCAAGGAACGTGCTTCAAAGAATCATTTAAAGAAATAAATCCAACGCAAAGAAATCTTCCCCAGTCATTGGTCCTTGTCCGTGCTACCGACACGTTTACCTCCGGGCGCAAAATCAATTGCAAATCAATTTATCAATATTGATTCGTCTGTAATCCCGCATTCACCTGCCCACACACCGACGGCCAATTTGGAACGAGAAATTTTCCGGAAACGAGGAAAACCAGATAAACCACTTCTTCTTGGATACGCAACCGACCAAACGTAATCACGCGTGGTGTGCTGAAGTGTACACGCCCAAATATAGGCGTTTTAAGACAAGGCGAGCCTGTAAATCCCCGCCCGCGGATGGGGAGTGCGGGAGCACTGCTACAAACCATATCCGCCCGAATGCCAATCCTTTCCGGCACCTGATGCCGGTGAAGATGCGGGGAGGGGGGCCCGGGGATTTACCTTCGGTTTAAGTCGGACGGTTTTGCTTTTCTTTTGACAGCAGGTGGGAAAAGAAAACGCTGAAACACAAATATGAGCGAAAATTCCCTTCGTCATGTAATATTTAGAGGCAAATATTGATTCAGTGAAGCGTGGTTCTCAGAAAAGGAAAAGCAATAAATGCAAGATGCTTGAGACGGGGCTGGTAACGGCGACGTCCTGCCACTGTTGCTGTATTATTGATATTCATATGCCAACCATGAATACTGTGGATGATGCAAAGGTTCTTTTCCAGGTGTCCTTGAGTTGCTTAAATTTGCTTGACAGTGAAATTGTCACTTGACATTGATATCTTGCTTTACAATTCATTGCTACTTAGAGTAGATGTTTGTTCTGATCGTGACTTTGCATAAGATTACCATGGATTAAGTAATTGGACATTATGAAAATCACTTTGTAGAAGCAAGAAAACAATATTCTGCTAATTTACCAATATTTTATAACAATGTTTAAAGCTGAATGAATCCATCCAATGATCCAACAGTTACATTTTGAGCTTTGCACTGGGGATTTGAAGAGTAGAGTTTTTGTGCATAACGACACGATCTCAAAATTGTCTTAGGATCCACAGAAATAGCCTGTTAGCTTGGCGATATCTTTTTGCAGGCAAACAAATCATTGTAGCTCGATCATTCTGGAACTTGAGCACAATTACCATTGAAAACGAGGTTCTACAGACTGGATGTACCTAAATGTATTAAGCATCTTTACAGCCACATTAGGATGATGCATCAAATCACATCTTAAAGATGAAAAAGACCTTAAAGACCTAATGAAAGGGTGATGAAGATCACGTCTGATAAGTACAGATTAATGGCTCATTATGATGCTGAACTAGTCTTGAACCTGTGAATATTTGCTGCCCCCAAAATACCCATCACGAAGTCTAACCGTGCTTTAATAATTAAGCTGAATCCATTTTTGTGTGTCCAAATTAATGTCATTTGTAATAATAATGCCCTTCGTTAATTTATTATCAGCATAAATCAGCGATGCATTACATTTCTCCTCTTTTATTCATCTATAATCTTGATGACAAGAACAGAATGATAAGATTAAGATAACATAATGGTAGACGAAGGTGCGATACTGTGACTGGTTTCGGACACTTCCTTAGCATATCAAGACTGCAAAGTGGTTGTAAAGCCTAAACCACGTCTGCGAAACAAGGATTATTTTACTCCCAAAAACCTACTCAATATAGGAACGATATAACAAGCCTTTAACACAATTCAAAAGCACTGCAATTTACACAACATTTTAAAGATGCTTTCCACATTCCGCAACAATCAAATTGCAAATACTACGGTTGGAATTTACTGTTAGCAACATAAATCAATCAACGGAACAAAATGATGCTGATCTCTACTGTCAGTCAAACACATTGTGCTACCATTTCATGGGCTTGGAATGCTCCAATTAATGACACCGTTTGCTACCCTCAAGTACCCAATCGACCACTGGCACGTGCTTTAAAGCTACAGAACCCGACCCTACGGCATGGGCTTTAAAGCTACGACCAAAAAAAACACTGAAACGATTCTCCAAGAAACGTGAGCCTAACGTCT
Source organism: Anopheles quadriannulatus (assembly GCA_000349065.1). NCBI lineage: Eukaryota > Metazoa > Arthropoda > Insecta > Diptera > Culicidae > Anopheles > Anopheles quadriannulatus. Next base: position 1,983,686 of record KB666176.1, on the reverse strand, counting down.
CTCATATCTCTCCCAACTGCAAAACGAGAATATGCTACGGCAAAGGCGAAGAATGATTGATAATTTCTCATTATTAAATACGGCACATAGTCAACAAGCCATCCATCAACCCATCCGACGAAGAGGGAGGCGCGGCCGCAACCTGTCAGCGCACCTGTCCCCCATTCGGTGGCGTCTTGGACGTTAGCTGGCGCGTTTGTTGTAATGGTTTTGTCGTTAAATCGTCGCTTCTCCAAGCACCTACGCCCTAGAGAAAACGCAGCTGAAGCCGCAAGGAAAAGAAGCAAACACAGAAAAGAAATCTCTTCCAAGCAATAGGCCACCACCTTTTTACAGCCAATTAATTTACAGGTAACAATAGATTCTCAGCTAAAAAACTGACACCGTTCTCAAGCGGCGGCGGCGGCGGCGGCGGCGGCAGCGGCTTTCGATCTCTCACGCAGCAGCCTGCAGCATCCGCAGGCGCGGGAGGACCGGGCGGAAAGCGCGCGCTCGTAAACCCTTATCGTGCGGGGTAACAAATTTCACGACCCACTCGGGACCTTTTAGTGGCCGTGTCGCCTCTTCGCCTCTTCGCAAGGCGACGACAACGACGACGACGACTATGTTTGCGTTCTCGGTGCGTTCTTCTTGCGTGCTGGGTGATGATGGAGCTGGGGAAGCGATATGCAAACAATTGTCCCGGTGTGGTAGATAGGGGCATCTTTCATGTCAGCGATAATCTAGTGAAATGGCAAGGATGATGCGTTTGCGGCAGTAGAGAAAAAACTGGTGAGAAGGTAGGGAGCGAAAGTAGACGCTCGGTGGGGGGACGTGTAGTGCCAGGGTGTGAAGAAGAGTTTGCCAAGGGAAATGGGGTTTTTGCGCTGTTTGAGGTGCTGTTGCTGCTGCCAGTTGTTGACTTCGAAATGAGCAGAAATGATTGAATATAGATTGGGTGTCGACCCTTTTGGCGATTAGCTTTTTTGGCGCACTGGCGAGCGAACCCTTGAAGGGATCGAATTTTATTACTTTTCCCCGTTTTCTCCTCCTCCGAAGTGAGGCTCTGTTCTACACAAAAAGCAGTTGGCGGGTGTGAAGACGCAGAAGGACTCGGTTTTGGTTGTTTAGCCTCGTACGGGCAACGTAATCAAACAGCCGTAGCCCCTTTCCGGCCGTTCGGCTAAGCCACCTATAACCTAGTTTATCTATCAACGCCGGATTTTGTTGTACCAGGAGATGGCACAGAATATCGGCTTTTTTTATTACTTATTTTTCTATTTCAACGAAGCTGGTACCATTTGTGGAGGGTTGGTACTGTTTTTTCTATGTTAATTCCCGTCAAATTATTAGGTGCGCAAATAAGATTGTGTAGATTTCAAAGAAGATGCTATTAATAATTTAGTTTGGAGATTAGTTCATTCCCAACAAATATTGTACGCTTTAATGTATTTTTCTTATTATCTACACATATTGTTGTCTTACTTATTGTATTAAATCGAGTCTTGTAATCATGTAAACTTCATTCAAAATTTTAATAATAATTTTAAATTTATTGATTTATAATTTGTTTAAAAAACTCTTTTAAAAATGAACAATATATAGTTTAAATATGGCACGGATGTGAATAATTTGAAATAAATATCAATGAATTTAATGTTCAAACTATTTCAAATAATCTGATTAGGTTTTTGAATTAGATAAACGAATCTATCAATCCAACAAGAAAAGAGGATCAGTTAGTTGGAGAATTTCTCTTCCTGTTTCTTACATGTCCCTTAATGTCAACAACATGTTTAGCAGAACATTAATAAGAAACAATAAATAATAATAAAAAACATAAATAGATAAAAAAATAAACAAATAAATACATGGTTAAAAAGAACCTACAAACACTTTTTCACAATAAATAAACAACAACAAAAAACTCAATTTAACCCCAACGTTTCGACTGATTTTCGTCTAATTGTCCACCAAAGTTTGTAGGTCCCATAAATAATGGACGCGTCCAAAAAGTGCTTCACCGCATTAACCGTAAAACCTCCAATCCATTCAGCAAATATCCATAAACTGACACAAACGCCCACAGCCACCGCCTGCACCTGGCAGGTGCGAACGCATAAAATTATTTTACTACCAAATGATTTTAATTTGCAACTTCATAAATAGTTGGCGCCAACATAATTTGCATTTTAATTTCGCTAACCTGTAATCGGGCAGCGAAATTATGAACCATTTCCCTCCTTTCGACCACCCTTGCCTT
>KB666176.1:1950958-1978655 GCA_000349065.1 Anopheles quadriannulatus | reverse complement strand
GGAATTGATTTTTCGATTTTCCACCAAATGGTTCCCTACAGGTCAATGAGTTTTACGTGCGCCCGCGGCTTGCAGGAGGGAGGGTTGTACAGCGGCCATTCTCCGCCTCCCCTGCGCTTTTTTTTGCCACGGGGGGACAACAAAAACAGAAAAAGAAAGACACCCTCGACGATGGGAGGATAAAAATTAATGATCAGCAGGCATTTATTGCCGTGTTGTCGGGGAGCGCAGGTTTTGATGGAAACCGGCCCGGTTAATGGGGCCGATGGGATCTTCATTCAGGGCCGAGAATGGCGGGTTTGTGTTCCAATAATAATAATAAACTTTACAATCATCATCAGTTAACACAGTAGAACGGTTTTGGGGGCGACTTGTCGAGGAGAATCATTTTAGAGGGCAGTAGTACTACACGATGACGGTTAATTTTAGCAAGAGGGAAAATTGTCCTTTAACCAGTATTTGTGATGCTCCTAAAATGGTTGAAATAAACTTTAACAATTGTGTTTTATTTCCACCATAATAAGAAAATAATCAAAAAACAAACATATACAATTTGAAATTTTAAAGCATTTGCATCCAAAGAGCCAATAAGCATTTGCCCCAATCAGAAAATTCGCTACACCTTAATAGCGCCCATTTAAAACCCATTTTAGGCCCCCGAAAAATTCAATCAGCAAATGAATCGACACAGCTAGCAAGCCACCTTTTCACCTCAGCTTCAACAGCTGCAATTGAAATAGATAAACATTGACAGTAAAATTTGCATAAAAATTGCTGCCGTACCGTATCCCGCCCGACCGAAATGCTTCCCAAACGGCAGTGGTCCTTTTTTGCGTCCTAACACCAACCGCAACGCAAAGAGCGAACCGAAGTGATGTCAATATAAACTTCCACTACCACACTGTCCCATGTTTGCCACCCAAAGCTGCGGCTGTTGCACAAATCGGTTTTTGCGTTTCGCTCGGCGATTGTAGCCAAATTCTTGCCAAAGTGTACACATTGCCATCAAGTCTAAACCGTTTATTGCGTAGACACAGATTTTTATGGGCGACTATGACGAAGACGGCGCCGCTCGATTCGTGGAATGAAAGAAGCCCCGCTTCGTCTCAGGAAAGGTGGATCTCACGGTGGCCAACTCGGCGACGGCGGTACACTACACTACACAGTGTACAGCCCGACAGGAGCTTTATGTGCTTTCTGTGCCGGCATGACGAGGACGAGTCACTTCCAATAGTGCGGAATGTCAACGGAATTTACAGCGTGTGCAGCGATATGAAAGGAGCAGAGAGCATATTTGGATAAAAAATGCTATCCAAACTCAACAGCGGCCAAGTGGAAACTGACACCGGGGTGGGGAGGGGGGCACATAAAATCAAGACTCTGCGCTTCGTTTACTGCGCCAGACCATCATCGTTTGTGCCCCAAAAAAGCATGGAGTTTACGTTTTTAGTGCTTTGCAATGGGTTTCCGACGAGAAAGTTTTCCACTAGTTGACGGGGGATTTTTGTTGTGCTTTCGAGAGCGGATGGAGTGATACAATTCCTTTCGGTAGCAAATGAATGAATGGTAACCAAGACCAGATGGATTATAGGGATATTACGCATGGCTCTGATGGTAGTTACTGCGAACCTTTTCCTTCGTAAAGTATCGTTTGCATTAAAAAAAATAGACAAAAATTCTCGATTTTCTTTGGGATTATCTAACCCTGCAATATCGAAACGTTTATTGCACTTTCAATAAGAATATCTAATGAGTTAGTAGACAAAATTGATAGAGGTGTCAAATCAGTCGAAATTTAACCGTGATGGCCTAAAAACTAAAATAACTTCGTTTAGAAGCGTGCGTGTCCTTTGTGGACACTTTGTAGAAGTCGTATAAGCCTGTTCCGGTATCTACAACATCGTGGCACTCTTAGACAACAATCAGAGCATCTAAAGAAAGCCTAGTTCCGATTGGCCGACCACCCTGGGCAACTTGAGGCCCGAAGACCGAGGGACAAGTGGCTACATTGATGCGCTAGCTTGGCTTGGAGGTCAATGCAACTGGCCATAGAGTGAAATAGTACCTGGGAAACATGAACAAACACATCAGGAAGCAGAAATTGTGTCCACTGCCTTTGCAGCGGCAAGCAATGACGCCAAAACTCAATGCGATTTAGGATTCAATTTTAGGCGAATTTCGGCGGAATTTCGATATGACATCATAGTCCGCGAACCGGTCCAACATCGAATTTCTAAAAGATCCAAAAGATCTACATTAACAATGTTGTCGCGAAAACTGAGGAACAATTGATAAAAATCGTAGATAGATCTTAAAAACATGCCTTCACGTACGTCTTCGTCCGTCATGGCGAAAATTCCGGATAACTGAAAACAGACCTTACGAGCTCGAGGATTTATTTTTGCAAGTAAGCTTAAATAGTTACTTTCCAAAGGATGTTCACGGAAAGAAATTATTTCGTTTAGTTTTTTTTCCTACAGACAGGCAAAAACCTTATTACAGCATTAACATCTATTGCACGCAATAGATAGACTTTGTTGGTAAAGATCAACAATTCCAGGGCAAGTTAATGCTATTGTCTATGTCTAATGCTACTCCTCTGCAAAACAATTCGACATTGATTTGCTTTGCCGGTGTTGTAAAACCTCTCAAATGTCATGAAACGAATCGTAATTGCCTTCCATAGCCTTCCGAACGGATATCTCCCGACATGCTAACGAATGATTTGCGATAATTCCCTTCCCCAAAACGAACATGCAGACGACGGATTGATGACACCGATGCTTCGTCTCTCCCGTGACGGAATTGAAAACCACATCTAGAACGATCCAGACGGAAATACGTCTCGTGCAACCGAAACCTACATTTATTGGGAATGAGAACGTGCGAGTAGCGCGAGTAGTACTTGTCAAAAGTCATCATTCCGTAATTCAAAGATCGTGCGAATCGAAACTCCCGAAAGGAGTGGCGGCTTTGAGGGTTGGCCCAACACCCCACCACCTCATAATTATCCCTTCCCCGGGGGTCGTGCAGGTTTTTGTGCTTTATACCAACATCCAGCCATCGACCGACGGTGACCTTCGGATGCGTTTAGCACACACACACACACACACACAAACACACACACGATATGTTTTTGTTAGATCATCTTTTGCCATCTTTGCTCGATCGATGGCTTAAACACGCAAACAGACTGTATCGCGAGCAGGCGCGCGCGAACCGCGCGTGTTTGTAATGTATTTTTAGACACCAGACGGCGATCCGAACCGCGTACACAAACCAAGCAATCCGAGCTTCTGCTGAGTCAACATACTCCAGCGTTAGCCGACAGAAAAAATCCGAAAGAAAAAATCCGATTTGATGCTCACGCGCGTTATCAACGAGCGGATTAAGAGTCTTCGCACCGTACAGGATGGCTGTAGAGACACACGGCAAGACAAACACAAAACATTCAAACATATCAAACATCGGATCCGGCAGCAGATTGCGTTTGCTGTACGAATATTAATATTACCTTCACAAATAGATGGCTCTTGTCTGGGCATCCTGTGAAATGTGACGTGTGTGCTCACCACAACTCCCACACGCGGGTAAAACAGAAAAAGAAAAAAAAACTTGGCCATATGCACCAACGACCGTTTTTTAGGCAAAACAAAGCTATCCAGCTTGTGCCAGCGCATGTCTAACGAACCATTCGCAAACGTTTCCTTCCGCCACAAGCGGGTGGCAGCTAGTGGATGGAGTGGCGTGAACCACTGTTAATGATATTAAAAGAGATAATAGTGTCAACCACGCACCACAGCCATTTCCCAGGCGCCCATTTCAAATCCATTCATTGTAAAAGGGCTGCGCTACCGGCGAGCGCCACGAGGGGAGGCGGCCAGCATATGCGATTATTTTCATTAATTTACAAGTTCACTGCTAAACGCGTAATTACATAATTTTAATCGTGCCGCCGTGCATAAGTACAATGCTTTAGGGGGGAGGAGCGGTGCGTGAGAGTGAGCAGCATGAGCATTTAATGAGCGTGCTATGTTTTAATGCAGCAGGTAGGGGGAGGTAAGGGCGGTAGATTACGAAGCGTTGCTTCACCAATTTATGATTGCATTTCCATTCATGTAAAAAAGGGTTTAGCGTTGCGTGTGCCTCCTCTATCTCTCTCTGTCTCGAGCTGCGTTTGTTGCTAAAATGACACGAAAGCAGAAAGCAACATTAACGGAAAGCGTACACACACCCACATACACATTTTAACATGACAAGGGGATGGAAGATCGGTATAGGGGGTGCATTGCCCCCTGCCAGCCTCTGTTCGGTACATCAACACATATCCCAAACACCGAAACAAAAACAAAAACGGAGGGGATAAGGGCAGTCAATTCCAGCATGTAAACAAATGTAAGCTTCACACTCCATCACGCTGCGGTACAGGGTACACCAATGGGGGGAGGGGGAGGGGGAGGGTGTTGTTTTTAATTCGCGTGCCTACTCGCGACCTCTCGGCGCGCTTTGCCTGAAGCTACGCAACGCACATCACGCTCGCTTTCAAGCGGAATTTGGCCGACCGTTAGGGGGGGGTATCCCACCGGGTACGGTTTAACTGGCACTAAAGCCCTGCCCGGGCATCGCCGCCCGCGGTGTGCCACTGCGTTCCGTGTGCGGTGGTGCGGTCGCCCCACACGAGTGCGGTATTCTAGGACCGTTAATTAAAGTCTATTGCTTTTTGCCGCCGCAATCCCGCAGTATCATAAACCACACACACACACACACAAATGGAGGTGTGCGTGTGTGTGCCCCTGAGGAGGGAATGGAAGGTTTGGCAGCGTAAATACAGGGCCGAAATTTCCCCCATTTGCCAACGGCGAATTTCCACGCGGCTTTTCTTGCAACTCGTTCGTTTTTGTTCCGATTTTTCTGTCATTTGCTTCGCGCTTGGAGCTTCATTCGGACATGGCTTAATGATACGCACGGCACTCACGGTACGCATTTGCCCATGATTTGTTTGCGCGTGTAGTATAAAAATAAAATACGCCCACCAACAAAATACGGTGGCAGCAAACGGCGGTATTGAACGAACGATTTGTTCGCTGCTCGCCTGAATGGAAAAATCAAACATGAGCCGGGAACGCACGCTGCCTGTGCGAGAACATAAATTAACGAACTGTACAAGTGGAAAAATGGGAAAAGACAAAAAAAAAAAAGGCGGCACACAAACGCCACCGAACATGCAACATCGATGCTCACGGGCGACTGCACCATGTAGCAAATGTTTGAATTAACCCTTCAAATAGTCATTCGATCGATGGGTGTGTGTGTGTTTTTTTTTTAAATCCCGAAACAATCGCCTTCCAACACACATGTACATAACTTCTGCTACAAGCCGGTCCCCGAAACTGGACAAACAAATCTAGTTGCATTTTTTGCCCCATGACTTTTTCCAATTGAAATGTTCCCTGTCACCCGCTAAACCTTGTTACTAGAGCCTAGTTGGAAAATTGAAGCTTTGCGATGGGTGCTTTCAATTTTCGGGCGCGTCAAAACGCGACACCATTGCACTGGATTCGCTTTCCAAGGGCTGTATCGAACAAAAAAAACGGATCTGTGAAAAATGCCCTTCCGGACAAACGACTCTGACTGTGGTGTGCACAAATCATCGCCTCACCGGATGCTTGCGAATGCACGTTTAAAAAAAATCTATAAACAACCAGAGGAGTTTGGCAATCGTTCGGCTCGTTGACATAAATCAAGCTGCCGCACCGCACTGTCCACAGCGGTGGCAGCATTCGATGATCCAGCACGGCTCTAAAAGCTAAACTTCCCTTGCTACTACTGTTTCCCATCCTTGCGGACAGCGTGCGGCTTGATCCCCCGGTTCCCCTCGATGCGTGTTGTATTCGACGTGTGTTGTAAATGTCGCACTTACCGCCAAGCACACCGCTGCCCGCTGCTGCTGCTGCTGCTGGATGTTTCGATTGATAATTTCACTATTTTATAACCACTGCAGCACCACACAGCAAAACACACGTCACAACTGCACACTCGGAACAGTTTTGCCAATATATCTGCAAAATAAAGGAAAATAGAAATTATTAGAAAAAGAAGAGCTTTGTCGTGATGCAATCAATCGTACAGACTCTGGTAATGGAGGATATGATGGTGTTGCTGTGTTTTGGTTGTAAATCAACACACAAAAACCACATGCAATGAAACGATCGCACTTTTGATGCCATTTATGAAGATTTTTGTTCTACTTTTAGCACGCTTTTATGATATTTGCCATAAGTTTAAATGTAGAGATACAGAACGCGACGCTTTTGCTTGTGGACGGTTGCTTTGATTAAAATGTAAACAAATGTCAGCGGCTAGTTAAGCTGAATTGACACTGCAGCCATGATCAATGCGGTTAATTTCCGCTAGGTGGCGCAACTGTCATCTGCATTTCAGTGGTTTTGGTTTGTATTGACGGTTTGCAATAAAATATCTAAAGTAGAGCCAACTCGCTTTGGAAAAGAATAGACACATAATAATCCCAACTAAATAGATAACTAAATACTCTGCATCGCACTAGGAACTCCTTCTGACTCAATATTTAATTTCAAACTATCCCCTTATCATTAAAATGTTAATCAAGCTAGCGACCGTACATAAAGACGATTCTGTAATTGAATCATGCTGATTACTTGGTGACAACTGTCTGCAGATGTGGCGTAAAACGTATTGACTGGCCGGATGGCACTGCCAGTATACACCGTAAGGCGTCCCGGGCGTTCATTACCGAAGGTCATGAAACGATAACTAACAGCTAAATTGTAGCAATTAATTATGCATTCCTGCATCTTCGCCAGTGCATCACCACCACCACCACCACCCAACCAAATCACAATAAGCTCGGCCAGCTGCACGCGGCAGAGGAAGCTGCATCCCGATAAGCCAACAGGCGGGCCAAACCCTCCGATGCTCGTAGCAAAACCCCGTCCAGCTCGAACGAGACGGCATAGCTGAAAGCGAAACCATTAGCACTCGAGTACGAGTGGAAGTTTGCATATTTATACTCTTAAAACTACTCATTTTACTGACTTCTTCCCGAAACCGATCCCGGACCGGGGCCGGGCTCGCCCACACGCGCCTCGCAAAAGGGGCAAATGTAAAACAAGTCAAACCAGCTCCAGAGCACCCGGGGAAGTGCAGGGAACGATAATCCTTGCTAGTTGATTACGACCTGCCCCGGTTGCACCACGCACCACGCGCCGCGTTTACAAATCCAATCCAAACAGCTCCGACGCGAAGAGGGCTCGTCGAAAGCTGCTCTGCCACTATCCTTTGCCACTAACCGTAAAGGATCTGCAGCTATGGTTAACGTTCAGAGCAAGTGAGCAGATAGGGTCGTCCCAAACAGGGGCGGGGGCATGAAAGTTTGCTCTCTCAGGACAGGGAGCAGTTCGGCGAGTGGTTGGCACGATGATAGCCGTAGAATGGTTGGGACACTAACCAGCCAACTTCGCCCGCGTACTACTACTACCGACTGACTGACTGGTTCCATTGCGCTTGAACAGATTTAAGTGCACTCGTGTGCATCGTTGGGATAACGCTCATCGGGACACTAACACTGCGGAAAGAGAGCAGAACAAAAAAAAACGATGCACTAAAGCCCAACACAATGCGCGAACGAAAAGCTAGAGCGAACCAACATTTCCCGGATAGCTCAGCAACAGCGGGGAAAAAATACTTTCACCACCCATTTCCTTCCATACGTCCTCTGTGCTGCATCGCGCTTCGCTGAAAAAGGCGGAAAACTCGGGAAGCTGCCGTCTGAAATGTGCCTCTCATTGTGCGAACTCCCGAACCGCCGAGCAAAGAGGAAAAAAAAGTACCCTCGAGAGCTAGGTTGACAGGCGAATGCCGTAAGCGATTGTCTGGATGCTAATTTAATTAAAATGCTTCGGGTTGATGAGAATGAAACAAACCCCATCGCAAAGTCCAGCCCAGTCCGGCATCACTGCTGCAGGAGTGGTTTTTCTTCACTGCACGCAAAACGCGCGCTCCAGCGGGCCCCGGGGCCTGCCAGGGGCCATTTTTTGGCGTGTGTCAGTCGGAAACAAACGCTCCCCGCCGCCGGTTGCGTTCTTTAAGAGGTGTTTCATTTCGCCCGACAATATGATCGCCTCTCTTCCCTTCCCTGCCCAAAAACCTGACACGCCGTTTCGGTCAATGTAATGTGAGCGTGAAAATAGCCGGCGGGATCGCGCCGCTTTTTTTTTCTTCACGGACGACCGAACCGAACCGTAAAACACAAGGTCAAACGTTAATTGGTTTCTACGGGCGTAGGATTTTCGTGTTTCCATGCCGGGCGCCGGGTCCTCCTTTCGGTGGCCAACGGACACTTTCAACGGGGCCAGTCGGGCCGTCCCAGAACGCTTCGTCTTTCGGGAGTTTGAGTACTTTCTCGCACCCAGCACAATGAAAAAAGTTCACTGACACAAAAGCTTTGGCGCTGTATTTTTCACGCCTGTTTGGGGTTTGGGCATTTGATCGCCGCTGGGCGGGGATGAACAAAAAAACAAATTGCAGCGAAATGTTGGCCAGGCAAAACTGAAAAGCACTTGGGGCCAGCTCACCTTGTGACACATTTTGTGTGATTTATTTTGTCAGGCTTTGTCTGGGGAGGCTTTTTTGTGTGTGTTTGTGTGCTGATGTCTCCGTATTGCAAACCACTGTGGTGTCATAACCCTTCCGCGCGTGTTACGATCACTTCCGGTCAAGTGTGACGTGCTTTGGGCACGGCTGCCGGATTTGATTCCAAATTTGTTGGATATTGTTTTTTCTTTCTTTCTTTCTTTCTTGTTTTTTTATGAAAGCGACGGTAAAATTATTCTTATTTTTTGTGTCGCTTTATACTTTTGGCTGCTGTTTCACGACAAAACCGACAAAAAGTTGTTCACACAATTGCAGAGAGGATAAAATTAGGATTTTTTCCTTTTTTTCTCTGGAAAAGATTTTAAACTTTGTTTCTATTTTTTGTCTACTTACTTTCAATTTTTTACACATTATAATTCGTTCTTCTCATTAAATGTTCCTCTCTATAATACATCATGTTAATGCGAAATGAGAGAAAATCACTTAAATGAAACGACTATCAAAAAAATGTGTCAAAAATAAAAATAAATTCGCCCTCTATCGGAAATGAGCAGTACTATCAACGCTATTAAGTGCAAGAGAAGTGGTTAAAATCAATACTGATCAATAGATCAAAATGTCCACGATATATGTACAATTTTGAGAATATAAAGACAGTTTTGGTACTGTGTTTTAGTAAATTTTGCTCCACTTAGCATATTAAAGTTCGCTATTATGATTTCAGTTCTCATTCTAAGTATTTTTAATCAGATATTTTGCAATTTTGATTACGTTATTTTTATTTTTATTTTCTACTTTTCCGTATCTTTTTTTTTCTTTTCCGTACATCTTCATCTTTATTGTAATTTAGCACTAAAGGCACACAATATCATAAATCGCCTACACAATATACAACCACCCAGGACCACAAAATCCGCAGCAATACAAAAAGAAAACTACCACAAACGACATAACAATTAGACATGGACATCGTACTCATCGGTACCAAAGATAGACACATTGGTTTCGGAGCCAGAAGCCGGCCCCGACTACAATACACGGCAGAAGCGTTCGACCATACCGCCAACAGGGCATTGGAACGAAGGCAATGTGGCAGGAAAAATATGCACCTGTGCGCCTATAGACATGCCTCATCAGCCCTGCTTCATGGAGAAAGACTCACTCCTCCCCGGAAGCTTGCAGCGTCTGGTATTCGGGCAGTACTGTGCGACCATGCGACCACAACCTGACTGCGGTGGGCACCATTATGTATTTATGTATGGATGGAAATTATATTCGGAAGCTTAGGTCAGCACTAAATTAATTCGTTCCGGACGTCTCTTTGGCCTCCCTGAGACACAAACACTCACAGCCACAGACACTTTCCTATAATTCGGACCAGAGATCCAAACAAATGACTCCCCCATGGTCCCAACACACAGGACTGACGTTTCGAGTGTTCCAATTTTCCCTCCCAGCCTTCAGGCTTCATCGCATTCTGCAGTCCATCACCAAAGACATTCACAGAAAAAGATACACTCCCATACAACATTAGACCAGCAAACCAAGAAACCCATCGGGTATTTGGAGGTATGGTTGATTCATGTTCACTCTACCGTGCGTTTGCACGTACCGTATGCGTGAAGGAGTTTTTCGATGCCGCACAGCAGGCGACAGAGTATTTGTGCGGCAACGCACCCAGCAAACCCCAAAAAAAGGGAGGGAAAAAATCCTCCAACTTTGTTGCTGCTTCCGTACCATATTTTTCCTTCTTCGGAAAAGAAGCGGTAAGCAAAGAAATAAAGGATATCCAGCGGTCCATTCCTTTGGCTTGGACCGCTTGTCGAAAACAGCAGGGCGGCAAGCCGCAACGCTACTCTTGTGTGCTGGAAAAGGGCGTTTTGAAAATCCTTCCAGGCAGGGGGTTCGGCAGGGAAAACAGGGGTGGGAAAAATGCGAAAAGCGTAGATCGTTATCTATCATCATTTTCTTTGTTTCATTGAGTGGATTTCCAACCCCATATCCGGACCAAAACTGGGGAAAGGGCGGCTATGCCCAACTTTTCGACTTCACTTCCGTGAACGACACTTTCAGCCACCGGAACGGAACGAACCGGTCTGCATGCTCCATTTGGTCGATGGTCTCCACTCGCTGAAGGGGGGGGAGAACTAGAGAACACTGTCTTTGTGCTGGACAGAATGGAAACGTTCTTGTGAAGTGCGTGTGTGTGTGAAAGTGGACGAAAAAAAAAACCATAATGCTGGACTTGCACCGAACCGGACAGAAGCAGTTGGCGGTACCTTCCGGTTTATGCTTCCTTCACGTTCGTCTCTAGCTCCGCTTAGTGTCTTTCACCGCCCAACCCAGGGACAGGATAAAATGGAAATGTCAACTTAGAATGGAAGCTGCAAGATCCGTTGCATAATTTAATTTCTGTCTTTTTTAGTCCATTCCCTCATTGTGTCCTCTCTCTCTCTCTTCTATCTTCATTTTCATGAGAAAGAGTGTTTTTGTTGTTTTTTTCCTCCTCTCTTTGTTTTCATTTCCTTCGTCTACAGAGTATCCTGTGGTCATTTACTAACCGGGAAGGTTTTAACACCGGTGGGTTGAAATTTATTAAGGTAAGGAATCAAATCTTCAGCAGCAGCAGCAGCAGCCCCCAGCTGCGTGTTGAAGTTATTACACAAGCAGCACCCGCACCATGGCGGAAACAGCACAGTCTGAGCTTGATGGCTCTTTCCGATGGGTTTTTGGTGGTCCCTTTCCATTGTGGTAAAAAATAACACTCAAACAAAACACACCCTCTGCGCACAGCAAAACCGGGGAGGAAACCAAACCTCATCTTCTCACCACCACCTAATGCTGGATTTTTGTCAGGAAGTTGACGCTTCCTGGCAGCTCGGGTGGAAATAGTGGTCTCGTGAGTCATCACTGGAATATAGCTCCCATTTCTGCGCCCGAAGTAGATTAAGATTCCTGGATTAAATTATGAACCAGCCCGCTTGATGACACGTTCGCTGCATAATAATCTTTGGACGGTCGGACGGGGAAGGTTTTTTTTGCCATGATGGTTGTAATTATAATAAAATTTAAAATTGCTAGAAAATGGTGCAGGTGTCGTAATCGTTGGGGAGCAGAATTGGGTCCAAACGACAGGACAGAGCTGACGCAGAACAATATCCAATTAAATATTTGACGTAGATTTCTTCATTGCAATCCATTTTCGTTTAAGAGATGAAGTTACTTGGAAAAATGTCTCTTATATCTTTACGCAAATCTTTGAAATGAAGAGTACAGGAAATAGGTTATTAAATAAAAAAAAATTGGGGCGTTAGATGCGTTGAGTCGTTGCTATTTGAGTAATGGGATTTTGTTGAGTTGGTGGAGCATCTCCTGCCAAGAATGACAATGATTTAAGTGTAATTATTGGAACAAATCTAGAATATCTGTTATTAGCACGACTACTACACGGAATTTCATTTTATCCAAGTCATTTTTAGTACACTTTTGTGACAGATTCCACCTCCTTGTAAGTCTTATTGAATTTTTCCTTAACATAGCTTAATATGATGTGTTAATCCAACTAAACACAGTTATTACAGCGGACACCTCCACTGTGCATTCCAGGTATCGTAAAATGCCTGCAAATACTACCAATTTGCTTCTCAATATATCCCACTTTAGCTGCTGCTGTCATCCACACCAACAGCTACAACCTCAGACACCTCATATGTGACAAACGAAAGAAGAAGAAAAAAAAAGCTTCCGAAACATTGGCATCACAATGGCAATAATTCGCCGGCTCAGTCTGGCTCTCCGGAAGATACCACCTAATGCAACGTGAATGATGAGACATCATTATTGCCGGTTGGGCTTGATTGATAGGTTCCTTTTCGCTTTCGTGTCCGTGTCGGCAGTCGGGGATGTAAGGATGGTTTTATTCGCAAATCTTCATCGATGTCATAATTCATTTCCTTTCCCGTGCTGGAGAATACACACCGTTTTCTCGGGCTATGTGTATGTGTTTTCTTCAAAACTTCGGATATGATTTCGATGAGTTTGCAAAAAACTCGTTCGACAAGAAACAGGGCCCACATGCTCTGCAGAGGCTACCGGTTGCGCAGCGCATACGATGAAGCACGGATAATAGGGTTTGTTTTAGTTGTTAAAATTGGGAAAACATGCTACTTTGTAAACCATTAATCATTGCCATGCCTTTTTGGTATATTTTTGTCATGAATTTGGGGGTTTAATAACTCAATTGCTAACAACAATACGGCTAACCATTGTTTGCACAGTGCAGTGATCACAAAATCAACTCTCATCAGTTGTAACAGCAACGACTCCACGGACAGTACCAAATCGTCCTGCCTTGGAGTTCTGAACGAAACGCCAGAGTACGAAAGGTACCGATTGTGAAAGAGATACACAAAATAGCACCAGCCAACAACCTGTATCATGCTCGCTAAAATAACATGTGATTAACCCCCCGCCGGACTTCTAAGTGAGAAATCTGTCGCTGGATGGGAGGAGGACGGGAAGGGCTCCGGCACCAGAGGCATCGCCCCAGAAACGCACCTTAACAAAACAAAATTATAAACCATCGCAGATGGGTAAGCTCCGTAGGGATACCGATTTAACCCGTGAGAGGGAGAAGAAGCGCCCGGGCAGGTAGTGCGGAAGGTTCGACCGGTTCGACCAAACACCGGAAAGGTCACTGAACCATGCTTGCCAAACCGGCCCCCATAAGAAACCGGCGTGCGAGTGTGTGGAGTTCTGTTTCGTTCGTGCTCGCGCGTTTCGACCAGCTCCAGAGAACCGAGAAGAAGCGAACTCGATTTGACGAAATCAATGTCCGACAGTGTTGCAGGTCGTTGGAAGGTTGTTACAAGCGGACGTTTCTGCAGGGATTTAATTTCCAATCGGATAGCACAAGTTCATATGCATGTTGACAATGTTGAAGGAAATTCTGAGCTCTGCTCAAGAACATTTTTAGTCCCGCTTTGATCTCATTTTTAAAACATTCCTTTTAATTCCGTATCAGCAAAGAGCGGGCATAAAAAATAACGGTACCAAAACCAGACAAGGAAAAAAACTCCCTGTAAAAGAATATGAACTCCTCCAAAGCTTTGGGAAAAAATACACCGTATTACCGTATACCCAATTCGCTATTCAAAATTATGCTAATCAGCCTGTACCGGGCCAGAAGCGGGCGAACGAAAGTGTCTGCCGAGATTAACTTACTTATGCCTGTTCGCTAGGATGCTGGGGCCGGAAAAATTAGCGCGAAACTTTTGGCCGTCGAGCAGCTCCACCCGAAACGGAGCGCGACAGAAGTGCGCCAACCAGCGCCGCCGAAACAACACGAATCAGAACTTAATTACTAAGGATCGAAGGAACTGTGTGTGTGTGTCTGTGGGTCTGTTCTTGGCAGGAGCTACCGGGGCATTGTAGAGAGCAATGTCTAAGGAACACTCCCCGATGCGACTTCAGCAACATCTGCAGCACAGCTTTCACTAATTTCGTGCTGATTACGCATTCTTTACGCCCAGTTCCTACCTTTACGCCTTACCCTTATCTGTGCTGCATATCCCAAAGAACCAATTCAAATATACCCCCAACTGGGCAAGGAAGAGAGAGAGAGAGAGAGCATGAGTAAACAGGAACCAAGTTGCCAATTTCCAATGTTCTAGCAATTTTCAACCAAAAATGGGATGATATCTTAAACACTTTTTTGTTGTGCCTTCCTACCCGACCAACCATAATCCATAGAGCGTGGCTGCCGTTCGCACACCATACTGTAATGTAGTGCAGCGTGTTTTGGCGTACCCGATTGTGTAAAAATTCCACACCAAAAACTTATAAAATCCTTTCGCCGCGCATACCATTTGCACACGATCGTTGGAAAAATGAAGTTGTGCAAAAATCTTTCTGCCATAGTAGACAGACAGGCAAAGATAACTTGAAAGGTTACAGCATTTGGCCCCGTGAGACGCGCACGTTTCATTAACATGCAACCATGTCAAACGGAGCTGGGGGGGGATTCAAAACTTTAGGCACAAGAATTTTGAAGCGTTGGCCTTCGCTTGCAACAACCATCACCACCATCAACTAAGGAAAAACAGCAGATATGTGATACGCATCGTGGCATCGTGGTGCGTTTCGCGAGAATTCAATCAACGTTAATAAACGCCCCGCCTGCCGTAACCGACTGAAGAAATAGATGCACGCTCATCAACGAACGCGATGCGACCCCGAGTAGTCTCGTTAGTAGCATGGCTGGCTCTCCTCCCCCCCCCCTCCCCTCTCTCTACGACATCTTAACGACTTTTTGCCCAACCTGCCACCTGCCGAACTTTGGCAGTGATGAATTGGCGAGCGCAACTGTCAAAGTTTGCTAATGTGCCGTACAATGGTTGCTGGTCGCTAATGAGATGACCAAATGAAGTCATTTATCCCTCGTCATGCAAGAACACCCCGCAGCACAAGAGGATGTACACCACTCGAGTACTCGAAATGGAAGATGGCAAAATCGTTGGAACCTCCTACTAGCAACTCACAAACAAACATCACTTTAGAGCAAACCTCGTGTCTAGATTCTAGGAACCGTTTAGTATTTACTCAACGAGACTGCTATTAAAATAGATTCTTCAAAACAATTACCATCCCTACCTGCAGTACCTTCTAGGAAGAGCGGAGCGAACGGCTCAACACATCATAAACACATCATCCTTCTGGCAACAGCCGGTTTTGCCTATCATCCTGACGCTCCTGACAAACAAGCGGCATCATTATCACCCAAAGCGGGCTCCATTTCCGGGTGTCCTCTCGGCCACACCCGGGGTTCAGTCGGGTATGGATGAAATCTCTTTCGGTTCTTTTCTTCCTTTCTGTGCGTTACAACTCCCTCACAAAATCCTTTTTCTCCCAGCTTCCCAGACGAAAACGATGAAAGGCAGCAGCCCTATGCGGTAGACACATTGTCCATTGGGTCGAGTTCAATCTTTACCGTGAACCAAACAAGAAAAGGTTTCTGGGGTTCCGGGTTTTAAGCCATCATCGAGCCTGTGGCTTTTCAATCGCTCTTAGGGCGAAGAGTTTTGCGAACTTCAAATTCTATCACTGACCGATAGCACTGGTTTCTTATGGCTTTCGGAAGTGAAGTTTCTTCGCCTTCACCACCAGCACCACCACCACCACCATTGGCGAAATGGTTGATTGGTCGTTGTGATACACCAGCGTGAAGCTTGAATTGTGTAAGGATTTTCGTTGAAGAACCTTGTTTGACGGCGTGTGGAGCACGAAATTTGAAGTCATCGTCTCGAAATCATGCCAAACATGGAAGATGAGCGTTAGAAGATGGTCGATGTATGCTGGCTCTGGTTTGACTTTGGAGTAGGATACAGCTTCCACAGATAACCTGTGCTTTAACTCTTGCCATTCAGGTGTGTCTTCTTGTACGGGGATTTCGTTCAACCAACCATCGCGATGACTTGCCAGTTTCTCCTCCCATATATGCTGAAGGTCATTGTGTAGCAAAACCAAATCGCTAGACCAAGTTTGGTGCTAGCTTTGCGTTCTCTGAAAACCGGTTAATATACCAGTTCATGTACTTTAAATTGTTAATTGATAAGAAAAACAAAGTTCTGGTACATTGGAAACCTTTCCTTTATCACACCAAACCATTTCAATCGGTCCGAAAATCGGATTTTTTTCGCATTCCTATTCAGATCATTCAACCTATCAGTAACAGGCTCTTTGGAGACCACTTTGACTGCTGAAATAATCCCCCTCATTTACAGTTACTTTGGGGCATTGATTCCTCGTAGGCACCCACTAGTACGCTTTGCTACATCTTCCACCTCCGCTTAAAGGGAAAGGATCATCGTAATGGCCACTTGAGTCAGCCCGCACACCACCAAAGGTCCAAAAACCCGCCGCCCAACCGTAGCGAAAGGAGCCGGTACACATTAAGCTCTCCCAAAACTAGTCCCTCCCCCAACTACCGATCCGATCATCATGTAATTGACATGAGTTAATTGAACTTGAACTTAAACTACGCTGCTACGGCGGGGAGGGAAGCGACACGCCGATACGCGATACGGTTGGGCAAGTATTCAATTTCCCTTTTTTCTTTCTTCCCCACGGCTCCCCGTTCGGTTCGTTTCGAGCGATTTTTTCCGCCCGCCCAACCCTACCGCAACGATCGCCAGATGAATTATACAATTTGTTGAAAAGCTGGTACGATGAAAGGGAACCAGTCTACTTCACACCGAAATCGCCCACATCGACCGTCGCCGCCGCTACGGTCTACGAGCTTGGGTGGATTTATTAACCTTGAACATACATACACACACACAGAGAGGGAGGGTGATTGGAGGGTTGGTGGCAAATGTGTAATGTAACACAGCTCACACATGCCAACACAGCTGGCACGAACTGGTACGCCCCTACACTGGGTATGCGGGCGAAGTTTGGATCGCTTGGAGAGCTTTTCTGCGACTAAGTCCATCTTTTTCATACGTTTCCGTACGTAAAGACGAGTTTCCATAGCTCTAGCACTCTTTAGAAGTTGATCCTTTCTCTTTTAAATGAAATTCAGGAAAAAAAAGCTCCTGCTATATTAAATATAAGCCGTAAAGTCTGCATACAACCTTTTAAATCCTCTTATTCCCTAACGCCTAGATCTTGACCGGTCAAGAATAGAAGGCCCTAAGGCGCTCCCATACACCGTAACCCAATAAAGAGGCAAAGAACTTTGGTGGCGGCTGCTGCAGGCTCAGACTCAGGGGCCCACGACACGGTCGCAATAGAAACTGGTTTGGTCAGAATTTAATTATCGTATTTGCAAAGCAGTCAAGCTGTTTTGGCCTAGCTGTTCTCTGGTCTATCTTTCGCTCTAGTTAATCCGTACGGAGCGTACGAAGCGTACGTGCACGCGTGGCGGGACAGCAAACGAAATGCGACGACAGAAAGGTAACCCGAGCAGAGGCTGCCATTAGGCTGGAGGGATGTGTATCAGCTGTAGCTTAGTGGATGGTTAAAAATAGTCCTACGAAGTGAACAAACTGCAAAAGAATTCGCGCAATACAATTTAATCAATATCGTATTCATATTATACTTCTAGCTCAACACACACACACACGTTGTTGCTCAATGTTGTACGAGGTACTAAGTAATTGATATTAATTCACTAGTTTGACTAGCCCGCTGTTTGGGGCGATTCCAGCGGTGAGTAGAATATATTGTTGATTGCATAAGCCCGGCCAGACATGTCGGGCAACTCGAAGATGATACAGAGAAAGAGGGCAAGGCACCATGCAAAGTGCCGTATAAATCATTCATCATAAGCGCCGTTCCCGGTGTGCTCGCTGGGCTGGTACGAAATTTGAACACGGTCAAGGCATGTCTGCGCGAGTACACAGCGAACCGAACAGCAGGACAGTGCCCGCTAGTTATTTGTTAATGTATTCTGTGCCTCCTATGCTTGAAGCCCGGGCACTGTTGTCCGTCGGTTGTCAGTGTTAAGCACATGTGTGGACGATGCCATTTCAACAAACAAACACACACACAGACACATGGAGGTACAAATCTACATGGTACTTAGCGTAAGGAACGCGTTGAAATTAGACACGGCTAAAGACGCCACCACCGGGAGAGCCATCTTGCAAGAACCGTCCCGAGCGAGAGCATGCTGGAGCACGTTCCGCATGTAGAACCGAGGGTTCGATAATCACTCTGGGAATGTCCTGCAGAACATCGCTACACGGAAGCTTCCCGTGTGTCCGTGCTACGGGAAGCTGATGATTGGATGGACAGATCTTTGAACTTCGCAAATTGTCAGGCAAACGTCACAAGCAAACGGTTGACAAACGATAGCGCTCGAAAGCCATCGCTGGTAGAGGGAAGCATCCGATGCCACACTACGCACCGCAGACCGACGGCCAACGAAGAAGTATCTTTGGTAAATCAAAATTTCAATCCCCTCTCCGAACCGTTGGAAATACGAACGCCTTCCCAACGCCCGTCAGCTTGATGACAATTCAAACGGTACGGAAGCGGGCTCCTTCTCCTGGGAGTCTTCACGCAACACACATCACTCTCACTCTCTCTCTCTTCTTTCGTACGCTAGACACAAACACACGGAACACCACAGCCGTCCAACATTCCAATCAGGAGCAGATTCCAGCATGCATCATCATCACGGTCCTTCCTAACGGGCCGGCAGGCCCGCCAAACTAACGAGCAAGGAAGCGGCAGATCCCGATTGGAAATGGAAGAAAATTATCCTTCCGGATGGACTTTCCGGTGGCCCTCGTTCGGTAAACACACCAAGAGCATCGAGCGCTTGTCAAGTGTGTGTGTGCGTTTGTGTGTGTGTGTGTGTGTGTGTGTGTGTGTGTTTGGTGTGTGCGCTTTTCAGTCCACTTCGCAATCGCCAGTGAATTCTTAGAATCGCGACCGAAAAGTGCGAAGGCGGGGGAGGGCTCTGATCAGATCGAATCTGATCAGATTTACCCATTCCCGGGGTGTGTGTGTGTGTAGGAGCCGGGTTTATGTGTTTTTCTAACGGCTCCCGGTGGAGATATTGGCTTGATTGAAGGGTAAGCCTTCGGGGAAAAACCATCCACACTGTGCGTGGAATGGATTTTCATTGGGTTGCCCTTTTGGCACTAGGCAATGGTAGTCGACATGGTGTGGAGGCGCGTGCCACAAGTTTCGTGCCTTCTTCTCTGCTCGGTCAAGAAGCCGGGTGGCCTTATTGGCTTACCCAGCCGACACGGTACGCTGCTTGGGATGGGGATACGATGACAAGAGTGTTCCATTAAAATTATTAGACCCGCGTGTCGTGGAGACGCCTACCGGACTGTGATTTTAAAACCGTGCACAGCACTGTTTGTATTAGGTATAGATTTCATAATTTCTGCACTTTCAATCAATCAGTGTCAATCAAATGGGAAGATGCAATGAGCACAACTATGAAAAAAGGGATATAGATGGTACAAGGATAATCTAATTTCAGTTCTATTTGTTGTTCGAGGCCATCCACCAGTATCTGAGTAGTATCCGGCTGCACGTGGTACAGACAAGGTTCTAGCGGCTGGTATGACATGAACGCGTAGGTACCAGAAGAGCAAGTATTAAATATACATTTGTTCAACTGTATTGATAAGATTAGTTATAAAGCATGAACCGCACTAGATGGCATTTGGATAAACGCTTCTGTTGACTTTGTTCTGCCCTCTTCAGATGTTAAGTCAATAGTATACCTTGACGACGCAAGAGAGTATACCGGTTACTGAGGGCTTTCAATAATTAGGACTATGTAAAGCAATCACATAAGACATCAAAAGCAGTGAGTTGTTAGCATTGCATTAAACAATTCATGCTGCATCTTTGTGCTGACTGAAAAGCGCCCAGAGTCCAGTTCAGCGTCTTCTAAACCCAGAAGTCACAAAGCGCAATATTTGCTTATCCACAATTGAGGTGTTCGGAAATGTTTGATATTGAGACAGGCAAAGTCTGAAATCAACGGATTCCCAGAATCAATAGATTCCAGACTTTGCCTGTCTCAATATCCAACATTTCTGATAAAGCATTAAAGCAGTCTGATAAAGCATTCTTTCTAAAACCCAAGAAAGAGCCAGTAGTATATTCTGGACCCGGTTTATCGCCAGAAAAACGCGTTATTCAACAAATTAGTACAGTTTGACATTGTAAACAAATCGAAACTAGGATTGAACTAAGAAACGTCCTAATCCTATCTTGTGCGTTACGCACTACACTATAAAGCCGCCCTGTTTAAGGCAAGTAAATTGCTTACAAAACGACGCACCGCAACCAAGATCGTTCACATTTATCTTCCGCCGGCTAGAATTACAACGTTTCATCCAGCCAATTCACGCGCTTCCAACTGTCCAACGTATTAAATCCCCAATAAAAAGATACACACTTGATAGGATACTCAACTACTCGGTAATTTCTCGATGATTTATAGCTTGCGTTCGGGCTGAACATTATCAAACACAAATCTACCCCAGGCCGATAAGCTTAACTTCACCCTTCTGCTCTGTTTTGCAGGAATTTATCACCCACAAACATTCTGCCTCAAGAATGGGCTCCTGTGCCGGCCCGCCGTTCCTCCGGTGGATGAATCGTTAATCCTAAGGCATCTCGTCGTACGCTTCACCGGCAGCCCGACTACTACCACTCGACTCGGTTAATCCTGCGAATATGGAGTTATTTGCTTCCAACAGCGCGCAACAAACTCGGCTCGGAGTCTTTCACACAACCCACCCCAAAAGTGGATGTAATGTGAGGACCAATCGACAGGCTGCATCATTTACCTCTGGGCCGCCGTGTTTGCTGGTATCTGCGTCTGGTTTCTATCGCCCACTGGTAATGGTCCTCTCCCCTTTTCGCCACTTATGATGAAGCACTGAAAGCGAAACCAAAACCATCGGCCATGTTCTATCTGACCAATATTTTCACTCACTGTGTCTGTGTCGGTCGTTTTATTCTCCCCCCCTTTGTACCCACTCGTTTGCCCTCATTTCCTTATTGATTTTTGGCGCACAGGCGAGCCGCTGGGGGTGAAATTCTCGATAACAGGATTATCGCCAGCTGATCTCGAACCGGTACTGTTTTCTTCCTCCCCCCCCTTTTTTGTCGCCCTTTTCTGGCCGGAGCTGGCGAAAATCCAAACGCACGTACCGGACCGGATGCCATTCATGTTGGCCAGCCGTCCGGAAACTGTAATTCGTGCGCACTGTTTCCGTTTGCGTTTCCGTGGAAAACCGTGGTTCGAATGGAGTGGGTTTTGTGTATCCACGCGTTGCATAATCATACACACGCAGAGGGGCAGAAATGACGGGGACGAAAAATTGACGATTATGTGGAATACAAAAAGAGATTCTCGAGCATCAGGACCATCACCACCACTGTCCACCGCTTCACAATCCCATATTGGCAAGTTTAACTTTTTCTGGTGCCAAACCGTTTCGTTCGGTGAAAAGTGCGAGATTGGGAGGGATATTTTACCATCAGGGAAAAAGGGGGAAAACGGTTCTTTTGAAGTGGCCATCATAAAAATGTTCCAAGCACAAACCACTCCGGTGAACGATTGGCAAGGAAAACCAACCGTCAGCCAGTTTTGGGTGACGCTATGCAATGACGAGAAGTACATCCTTTTTTTTGCAAAATCGATCGAAGTATTTTATGGGAAAGCTTAAAGCTTATTTTACCTTAGAGTATCAACCTTAGCGAGGCGAAAAAAAGAAGGATGAAACAGGATATAAAAGTTCGAAATCGTATGGGAGTTTTGGGCGCCATGGCCAAACTTAATAACGAAATTACGGTATCGTTTTGTAGGCAGTGCAGAATTATATTTTAAGCGTTTTAAGTAGATGCTAGAGAACAGAGAACAGATTTATTGGTCAGTTCCCATACATTTTTTGGTGCGTTCCCACGATTTGTTGACCGTGTTCCATAGATTTTTGGTTCGTTCCCATAATTTATTGGTATTTTTTGATTGGATTTCAATACAATTGGACCAAGAAATTCTGAGAAACGGCCAAAAAATCGTAGGAACGCACCAAACAAATATGGGAACCCACCAAAATTTGATGGGAACCAACCAATAAGTCGTGGGAAACCCTGTATTTTTTAACCAGCAAAACCTTAATTTTATACATTTAATAACTGAAAATTGATAAGCAATACAGCAAGGCCGTCTCTCCTGAATAAATAACTGAAAATTGAAGAAAGGAAGAACCTCCGTAACATGTCTTGAGTGACGCTTCGACGTAGTATAAAGACCATATTGCCCCAAATTCCCATAGAAACATAAAAAACGGACTTGAAAAAAAGAAGTTTTTGCTTGTAGCAAGGGTTCAATGGTCAACCTACAAACCTATTTTTTTATGAAGGGTTAGCATTATAAAAAAAACTCTATAAAATCGACTTCCCAAAAGGAGTCCTGCAAAGGTGTTGCAAAAAGGTAAGCGACAATCGAAATTATATGAAACATTGAATGTTAAAAGATGTATTAAAGCGATTATTTAAGGGTCGGTTGGTGTTTTCGTGCCACGATTTACTAAATAATCTCGCAAACGGTTAAAATTAACAAGGTTGTGCGAAACAAAGCATCTCCCAGGACGTGCCATGCGCAAGTGCCCGCGTCGGCCAGCCCAGTAAAGAATGTTACAAATTATTATCATAATTACACCACGCCTTTCGCCGGCCGGAAAATCCTTTCCGCACCATTATTTCGCAAATAGTTCGTCATCCGCTGGCGCTGGCACAAACAACAGCGCTGACCGTTTGCCTTGTGCAGCCGCCACATAGCAGCAACATAATTAGCATCGCTTAATTTAGCGAAAAACATCTCAATCAACAAACGCCAACCAACCTTTTGCGGTTGCGTCTGCAGAACGGAGAAGCTTGGTTTTTTCGGCTGATTGTTTTCGTCTTTTTTTTTTTTTTTGGGTTCGAGCTGCTGGCTGCACAAAACTCATCACACTGAGTTTCCGCATTGTTCCGCCTCGGCCCACCAACGCAGCTAATTGAAGTGGGGCGGCCGGTTTGTTTGGAGCGATCATTTCCATATTGGCGTGCGCCATGTTTTTGCATAGTTGCGAGCGAAGAACGGGATGCCCCAGAATATGCGCTATGCTTTTGCCGCGGGCATACTGACGGGAGAAAATGCCCCCAAACCCAAGCCCGCGAGTCCATCATTAATAATTCATTAAAGAACGCGTTACGGTTACATTTAAATCGGTACGAGCGCGCGGAAAGCCCGAAGTGTGCGTTGGAAAATGCGTTACAGCTAAGCCAGTTGTTGGAGAGGAGAAGGAAAGGCTCGACAAAGTAACACAAAGGTTTGTGATGCAGGAAAAGCTGTGCAGGAATTTCGCAGAAGGTTAGCGCTCGGTTGGGTTTGCTCTTTTACGCCGCAAGAAGGCGGATGGTTGGTGCGCGAGGATGAATTTTAAATTTATATTCAATCCCATTTGCACCGTTTTGTGATGACGATGATGACAAAGCGAGAGTCTTATTGATTTACCGTCTTGCTCGATGGTGCCGTTTCCGCCTGTGTTTACGCTCAGCCCGGGAAGCGGCTTGAACAAACAATGATAGCGGTTTAATTAAATTCTCCCATGCTAATAGGTTGAGCATGATATCAATTAGGAATGCGAGAGAAGTTGAAACCATTCGAATTGGAAGTCGGAAACTTGTATTGGACTTTAAAGCGCTTATTTATGCCTTTGATTGGTTCTCGGCGTCTTTTTTGTATATTTCTCTGCAACAAGTAATCTATGTAATTGCGTTCTAGAGTTATTTTTCTGATTTTTTTCCCTGCTGATATTGAACAAAGCTTTCTGAAATGAATTATTATAAAGCTTTTTATCTATTATCCACATTATACATGCTTCAAAAACGTAGCATAAAGAGCAAATATTTGCCATGGAATGGTTGAAAAAATTGATAAACAAAATTGATAAACAGTGTTGAGCGGGTTCAATGGAAGATTACATAAATTACGTATGTTTGTCGTTAAGGATTTGAAAAACTAAAAATTAATTGTCATAATAATTAAGGCTGCAAGGCGGCAATGATCGGTAAAAGTAATGCAAAGGTTAGTAAAAAACACATTTGGTAAAGAAAAGATGCATTAAAATAGTGCAATATCAATAAATCACGCAAAACTAAATCACGCAAACTAACGCAGGTACTAAAGGCGGGGGAATTAAGGGAACGGAGCATGATGGCAAAAATCTAGTCTTATTATCTTTCCTAGCCATTTTAAAAGCTTATAGGACGTGTGGAAGACCTCATCCATTCGTTTGATCAGCGTTTGGCCATTTTTCTGACACGAAAAGTGTGTCTGACACGAAAACTGTTAACAAAGGAGCTATCCTTGATCGTTCATCTAACAAAATGAGTGATTTAATCTCCAAAAAATAAAAAAAAACCCAAGAATTAGTGCATTTCATGATGGCCATTAAGATAAGGAGAAGAGGTGGGTGAGTTTAGTTGCTGTTGTACTATTTTAATGCATATTTTGTGGTCAAACGTGTGTATTGATGGTCCCTTTAGCTAACCTCATCATTACTTTTACTGACCCATGCCTACTGCGGCCACAATTCACCCTTTTCTATAAAATATTCAGCTAGACGAATACATTTTGGACTCACTGTATTTCGCTTCATACCGAGCGCTTTATTAAAATACACTCACTAAATATTGAATTTAGATTCTTGAAATAAAACATTCAATATTTCATGTAAAATAATTGTTATTTTAAGCTTTCATTACTTACCCAGCAAACAATATCTCCAGTGAATAGTTCCTTACTCGACGTGACGTTTACAACAACACTTTAATAACCAGTTTATTGTATTGAACAAAAATCACACAATTGTCACTTTTACACTTTACAAAAGCTAACGAAAATAAATAACAAAAAAAATGATTAAAATAAATAGTTCACAGGACACATCCAATCAATCTCATCAGCATGTTAAATGGTCTAAAAACTCCAGATCACAAACACACAATAGGTACATTCGAACAAGTGGAAATTATACACTGCACACCTTAAATCTCGAGGCAAATGTTGAAACCAAACACACACTTTCTCACGCAAAAAACCGTGGAAAAATGCTCTAAAAAAGTTGTGTTTTGTTCTATGCTCCCTTCCTTCGTTGTACGGTCACACTCGTTCTTTCACCTTAACTGCCTCATCAAAACAAACGAAGCGCCTTTTTTGCTACACTTAGCACGGTTGAAAATGCTAAAAGGCGAAAATCCATATCGAAACAAAAGTAAAAATCCACCCAAAAAAAATAGGCCGCGGTGATACAGAATTGATATTGAATAGGCACCACGCCATCAGACCGAACCAGCACCGAACGCAAATGGACGCGACTTGAAGACGACGGCGCAAAGGAACTCGTGCATAAGTGAGATTTTAATATTTGATTCGCAGGCTCATGTGTGTGTGTGTGTGTGTGTGTGTGTGTGTGTGTGTGTGTGTGTGTGTGTGTGTGTGTGTGGGTGTATTTCCACTCAGTTCCATTTACCGGTCAGGAGCGCTGTAACAACGCAGGTGTAATTTTCCGCTGGTTGTTTCCTTTTCCTTGGCATTTACGATGCGGGCGAGTTGGAAACGTGTGCCTCACTGAGTCATAAACATTAACGACCGAAACTCAAACACACGCACACATACAGAGGCAGACATGCAGGCACTGACACAAATTGACGCACTCTTGCTAGAACATACGTGTGGAAATCGTTTCTCTTCACTCACACACCACACCACTCGCTCGCTTGTTATAAGTTTTTCCTTTTAGTCGATCGAACTTGATCAAGGCCAGCACTCACCGCGAAAGCCCTTTTTGCCACCAAGCTCAGACCAGCAGACACCAAAATCACGCCAGTGTGCATTATTGGCTTTGATTTTGCTTCGCCACTGTTCACGCTTCTTCCCGTGGCGTATTTTCTTTCCATTTCCCAAAAAACAAGCGGACGCGATGCTTTTACTTTTCCATTGTCTACTACCCTCTTGCCCTTTTTCCTTTCCCCTTTCTGGCAATCATCTGGCAGTGATTTTGGCGGGCAGATTGGCGAAGACCACCCACAACGCTCCACCGAATCCAAATCCCTGCTAACGCGCGCGCGTCTACAATTTATGAATAAGTAAAACGCTGGCCAAAAGTTTTGGCTTCGCGACCCATTCCTGCCCTGCCGCTGCTAATAATGGAAAACACGCGTTTCTTCCCCGCACGCGCGCGCTTTTTGGCGACGATTTAGGGTTCGTCGTGTGGGAGTGAAACTTTTCCACCTTTTTTTTTGGTGGGAAGGATATCCTATTTTCCCGCCACAGAATTTCCGTTCTAAATGGCTGTTGACAGCGGAAAGAGGGGAAAAAGGAGGGGAAGGGTCGGAAACAAAGGTCCGTAAGTGTTTCCTGTAATACTTTTCGATTATCCAGACACACACACATTCACTCGCGCTTATTGCTTATAATAAGAGAAAAACGATAAAAATAAATAAAATCCGAATCCCACGATCGTTGAGACGAAAAAAGTTTCCATCCACCAATTGATATTAATTTTTTCTGTCCACTTTGCCTTTTTTTTGCTGGCCATCCAAAATATTTTGCCGATTGCACAACAACAAACACTTGGAAAAATTCTACAAATTGTCACTCCTTGCTCGGTAAACACAGCCACAGTAAACCAACCTGGCCAACCTGCCTAAAGTCACCACCGAAGAGACCACACTCGCTCACTGGCGTAAAGACGCGAAACGGTTGACGCGCGAAACGTTGTGACGCAACGGCGACGTGCTGACGGTTCAAAGTCTCGACGCAATCTAACCGTCGACGGCGCGTGGCTGCTACTATTTGAATGAGCGCACTACTGGCTTGCTTTGTTATTTCTGTACCAACCGCGAGAGAGAGAGAGAGCGCGAGCGCGCGCGCGCTGCAATATGGCGCCGAGAGCAAACATGGTGTCCGCGCTCTCAACATGGCGCCGTCGAAGGAGAGTGTACGCGCTCTCTTTTGTAATGCCGGGTGAGACGAACGAAAACAAACAAACCGTGTAATCTAACCACCGTCCAGCGGCATCGGGTGGAAGATATAGGTAAGCGGAGAGCGGTGGCGGCTAGTGGGGAAATGTTAAAGCAAAAATGGTTCAAAAGTTTGCTCGGATCTGTATGAGCTGCTGTTGCGTGAAGCCAATTTTTATCTATCACAAACACCGGCAAGCTGCTTTCGGATTGTTTGCATACACTTGGACTGTTTGCGAGCAGCATGTAAGTACAGTTTTGAGACGAGAGAGCATCGATTCCATTTTTTTTTTACTCTTTCATTTTTTTCTCTGAGATTGAGCGGCATCTGCTGAGCGGCGTTGAATCTGTGAGAAACGAATGAGCGATGTAAACAAAACGTGCAATCAACAACACACACACACTCTGTGTGTGGCGCAAAAACTGTGGATGCTGCTCGGAGACCGTGTCGGCCAGTGTTGCCAGCAAGTGACAAAAAAGTATCCATATTAAATTTGATGATATATTAGTT
>KB666176.1:1879645-1890867 GCA_000349065.1 Anopheles quadriannulatus | reverse complement strand
ATACATAATATAAGCACACAGAAAAAAATCTTTCACAAAGGATCCAAAAACAAAATGGTTAATTGAAGTGCAATTTTTATATACCCTCCGATAAACGTTGCGTAGCCCTGTAACCGGGCCATTTTAACTAGTAGTATTTAAGAAATTTTAAAAATAAAAGTAAATATAAAAGGCTATCATTACACCTTTTTCGAATAAAAATCTGATCATGGTTATCAGCTTTTTACTACACGTAAGGTTACAATCTAAAACCAAATTTATCTTTGTTGTATTTGTTTAAAATTTATCGGAACTATAACCTATAGCTTTGACGCTAAAAACCAATCGCTTAAACTAGGGCTACCGCGAAAAAGGCAATGGCTTTCGATCATTGGCTGACCAAATCGAATGTTAACTATAATTTACACATTCTAAACAGTCAATCAGAACAACAGAAAATGGGCACAATGTAGAATGAGCTAGGAATACAAAATTCCTCGACTGGAACTGTTGATAAGAATCAAACGAGAATTGATCGATCATTAGAATTCGACCGATAGAGGGCGCTAATAGCGTTTAATTAGATAACAGGCGACATCGATCGGGGCGAAGATCGGCCATCATACTAAAATATAATTCATATGATACCGAATCAACCGAAAAAGCACCGAGGGGAAGGCCATGGACCGTAGGGCCAAACGGGAACGAGAGAAAGGATACTCAAGGAACATCAGCAGATGTAGCGCCCTTTTTCTCGCGCATTAAAGTCCCGGAGATAGGAGTAATTTGTTAACCCCTTTCGGTAAAATAGAGTGTTAAAATAACGTTCGTCGTTATACATTCGCGGATCTGTGAGCTGAGAAAAGGCCCTGTTGCAGCGTTGCAACAAGAACCAAAATAGAACAAAAATTAATTGAAAATAATATAAAAAAACGAATACTAAAAGCCATCACAGATTGTCGATAAATTATAAATTATGATATATAAATTATTACAAACCGATACCGAGACGCATGAATATTCTGGAAGATTCCATTAAACCAACATCAGCATATGAATGAATAAATTGAAAACTGTTTTTTTTTTTAAATGCATTTAAGCCCAGGCAGATAAATGCTTATCGCATACGCGTCGCATTCGTTTGTAAGCCCTTCATTTCAACAACGATTTATTTAAATTTGTTTTACCTAAATCACTCTAAGGCGATTGCACAGTCGATGCCTTGATTGAGATAGGAAACACATAAATCGTGTAAGAAAATCATCAAACCAAAACAAACCCTTACGTAAGGTGTTTCTGCAGTTTGGCCGTTTCAGCCAATTTCGTGGTAAAAATGTGACCTCGCTCGCCCGCTCACTGACCAGCAGGTCACACGATGACGAAAACTGTGTTACCGAACCAAAGGGGAGCGCTTGTTAATCGAAAGCGAAACCCAAATCGGTGTATCGTTTTCCCCATTTGAAGGCTACCCGAATTCGAACGGCTAAAAGATAACCTTAGTTAACCCAACATCTCGGAGTATCTGAAGCTCGGTTGAGTGTGAGTAAGTGGTTGAGAGGCGAACTTCACAAAACAGAGCCCGTTCAGTTCGCCTACATAATCACAAGGTGAGCTAGCCCTTCGCCAAAAGACAGCTTCTACAAATGGTGAAGTGTTAAATGTGCATAAAAACGAAAAACTTGAATGCTGAGTAAGCGACGAAACGGGAACACGGAGCGAAATGTCCGAAAATAAAACAAAATATTATTGGTTTTTTTTATTGTTTACTTGCGACAACTTTTGCCAGGAGTCGGCCTTGACCCCAATACTAGCTTTCAAATTGTTCAGACTCTTGTTCAATGCTTGGATCTGGCTGGTACGCGATCAACCAAAGATCAGTCTTAATAAAGCTTAAATTATAGTTAATTCCATTTGTTGTCGCTAACGCACCTCGCAACCTTCACCAGCATCGCAAAACTACCTATTTCCCAAACATGCAACAGAACAGTCCAAAAATGACCCTCGAAGCTGCTGTTTACAACTGACACAGGAAGTGAGCCAACCTTACAAAAAAAAACAACAACAACAGAAACCCTCAAATTCCAGTTCCAGACTAATGATTATTTAAAAGATACTATTAAATGCATGATATTTTTTGCTATTCCAAGCAACGTCAAACCATCGATCGAAGATGGATTTATAAGTAGTGTGCTTCGACCGGGCGATCGCAGCTCACGAATTCTACCGTTCTTCGGTAAACACACGCGCTTGGTAGTTTAATTGTTCAAGCGGTATTGTGGGAGAAGGGACACGTTAGCTTTGAGAGGCAATCAAAGCCCAGTGTGAGCTTGAGCACACAATTCCTACCAAACGGAATGAGTGACGTGTTTGAATTTACACCGCTAGAAGTACGGCCATAATTAAACCAGCAGCACTCGATCATGCCCCTAGAGATGTAAAACCGGTCAATTATATGGACAGCTGCATATCAACATGCTGCCCCGCTCCTCAGCACCAGACCGGTGGAATATTTGAAATGTTTTATTTGTACAGGAAACTTTACAGAATAGTGTACATCAATTGTACTTTAGATTGGTCAGCTCAACGGAATTAGGTGCTGTGGAAAATTTTACTTAGTATAAAAAAAAAGAACAAAATTGATACAGGGTTTTCCAGGTGTTCTCATAGTTGTCGAGCACTTTCATTACTCTTTCTTATTGGAAGTGAACTTTATACGGAATTTGGAGTCTATGGCACGCTTTTTTTACAGGATTCTTGTAAATTCCTACTGGATTTGTCCAACTAGGGTGCTGTAGAGCCCAATTATCATTACATTAAGTCCATTTCACGTATGAAAGAGACAATGAAGTGTCTCGCAGCTATGAGAACTCATAGAAAACCCTGTAAATAGTGTCATTTAGTTTTTCTGTAAAAACAATGGAATAAAATCATTATAAAACCTAAAACAACACAACATATAAAGCATGTTTTTTTCAATTTGAAACAAAACTATTTTTTCCACGTGTTTCGTGATCACACGATCCTACGGCACAATCGCAAAGACAATCGAACAACATGTCCGCCAAAGCATTCAGATCGCATGTGAATCCCCTTATTAGCAGCACTTATTATTCTTATTAGTCGTTCTATGTGCGGGTTACTTGGGTAAATATAGCCAAGCCCCTGCCCGAGTGGACTAGGTAAGTCCAATCGAGAATAATGTTTGCATCCAATACGAAAACTATTAAAAAAAGATTTAAAAAAGTAATGAAATCAAAATGTAAAATTGCTTTCTCTAGACACATTTAACTATCATTAGCCTCTCCATTAAAGCCAATTTTGGGTGCAATCATTTACATATATTACAGAAAAATTGCCTTAACTGTATAAGATAAATGTGTGATAGGCTGATTATACAACACGTGTTACGAGGCTTTATGTAAAATAAAATATTCCCATCTGCTATAATACTATTCCGTCGCATCTTTGCCAACGCTGCAACGGCTAAGTCGAAAAATCAAAAAAGCTCATCCATCATCAGCCCCGTACTTTGGAGGGGTATGGAGTGGGGTGGGTCGTGTTTTGTGTCATAGCTTGCTAAAAATGCCGAAAATGCGAAAAACGTAATCACCAAAACCAAAAGACGCAGCATGCACCGGCGGACCGTTGGGCCTTGGACACTGAATAGAAAAATATATGAAAAAGCGATTGCTTGGATTAGGCGCAGGAATGTTTTCGACAAGGTGTCTCAAATTTGGCGGTCTCAGCTTTCAGGTGTCGTAATCGGTGGTGCCTGCTGTAGGGCGCCTGTCCGTATCGCGCAAATATCAAATAGCTTTCATAACACACGCGCCCACACAAATGCACACAAAGTCATCGATTTTGTAATAATCTTCCCCCGTTGCGCAGGGCGACCCTTCGCGCTCTAAAGCGAAAGCTTTGCCGCAAAACGCCCGCAAGACGCCTCGTTTGGGGCTGTCTCGCTGCCCGGGGGAACAACGGTATTCTGCACCCAAAAATAAAAACCCGCTTTGACCTAATTTTGAGCGAGCCCGTTCCTACATTCCACGAAGCGAATAGTAACCTCCGGCCGAGCCGGGCGCTTTCTCCTTTACCTGTTTGTACATATCTTTTTTTTTTGCTTCTCATCTTTGTGCATATAGAGTTTCTGGCTTTCTTTTTGGTTAGTTTTTCGTGCACTGTAACGTGTGAGTACATTTTTTCTGTTTTGGTTACGATCTGCTCTTGTCCATCAAAACCACATACACACACACACACACAAACAAACCCTACACTAATCACCAATTAAAAACGCAATTATATACAATAAAAACTCACGCAAACAATACTTTCACGACATGCAAAAGCCCGCACCTAAATACTATCACACTAACCTTTGACCTGCGAAGTTACACGATCTGGGTGTGCGCGCCCTATCTGCACCACCGGCACTGATTACACACTCGGGTTTTTTTCCCCCCGGTTTGCGCTTTCTCAACGTCACAATGGATGCACCACAGCACACCCACGAGCGGCACGCTTTCGAGTTGGCAACTTTCAACCTGTTGTGAACGACCAACGACAACGGACACCAACAGGTTCGCGGTGGGACAGAATAACAGTTTTGTCTATTGGAAGACCAAAAAAAAACAAAAACAAAAGGGGCAAGAAGACACTTGTCTTGTTCGGGAGCGGTCCGTCTTCCGGCACACTCGACGGTCACGATCGTATTGAGCTGGCGTGTGGTGCGCACCCGGCTCGGAAGTTTTTCGATGCTCTCCCTGGCGCCGATCGCCCTGATCGAGGCGAGTTCGTGGCGCGCGATGACGCCGTGTACGGATATTGGCCGGCGATACACTTGGAGTAGGGGTAACAGCCTTTCGTAACAGGAGCGATTTGGCCGCTTGTTTCGTTTGCGTTTCTATGGTTGATCAATCTTTGTGTGATACCTTTACAATGTTACGAAATGTACTGGTTTACTCATAGTTATTTACTCACTTATCTTATTAAGTTTAACTTATGTACAAAAAAAATTTATTTAAACAGAGTTATTTGAATTTTCAATATTAAACATCTGGATATTGTTTTATACATGAAATGGGTTTGTATGGCAATTCTACTGATTAACGTTACTGATTTATTCTCTGATTTCCTTAAACAGTTTAATTTTTGCATCGATGAATTCGTTATTTCAATGACTATTTCATGAATAATTAAATCTAAATGGTTTATTTTTCAATAAAAATATATGCTAAATTGACAATACGGCTAGTAAACAGCCGTCATACTAAAACATTAAATAAACATAGGCTAAATTGAGGATGTATGCAAATAGATGGGTAATAAATGAGCCTTTGCAACACTTAAATTTGTTTTACATTTACTTGGTTGTGACTATCACGATTGAGAGAACGAAAATGGTTTAAAGAAGAAAGATGAGAAAGATAAGAGTCTTACGGGATAACATTTTTTAAAGGATTGAATGGATTTATTTTAAATCAAATACATGGTGTTATGTTAAGTACAATAGCTTTGATCAAATAGTGTCAATAAATGATCGTGTAGTCGTAGTCGCGTTTGTCAATTGTTTTGTTTACTAAATTTAACCTATTGTCTGAAACTGTGTGTTACAAAATTATTCAATTAATGTTAAGAATTCAACTATTTAATTGCTAAAATTGTTACGCCAACATTGAAAGTTTTAATACAATGAAAAAAAGTTGTCATGTATTTTCAGGTTCAAGTTCAGGGCCGGGGTACAGGCAGGCCTTGACCGACATCGGTTGTTGAGCCAAAGAAGAAGAAGAAGTATTTTCAGGTGTTAAATAAGTGTCTTGATATTTAATACAATGTAAATTGATGTAATATTTATATAATTTTACCTTATTCACAAATATTTGTTTGCAATATTGCATAAACAACATCTTAAAATATCATTTAAAACAAAATCCGCAACAATTAGTATGCGTATCAAAAGGCTCAAAACACATGGAAATTACATTTGATAATGATAATAGAAATTGATTACTTGATAATTGAGCATTTATTAAACCTTTCTGCACGCTTGCAAGTGTGTGTGCACATGATCGTAGCTGTAGCAGTGTATGATCGGCAGAAGGTTACCGAACGGCCTGCAACGGCATTCGGCCTGTTCGGAAAACGAACGAAGCCTTGGGAGTACCCAAGACAAGGCCAAAGTAGACCCATGCACGATTGATGGTGTGTGCGGCAGTGGAGATCAACCAACTGCCGAGTGGAATGAGTTGCAATGTACATACAATACGCTATTAAGAATGAAAGGATAAAATGAAAGGCCAAAGAAACATTTATAACTAAATTTTATACACATTATCACAAGCACGTAAAACAGCTTCGATCGTTCCCGTTTTCTGATAGAACGATTAAATTGTAAAAATATCGTTGACCTGCCGCTGCTTCAGCAGCACTGTAAGTATCACCGAGACCTAGGAGGAGTATCATTTGCAAATCAATTTCAAGTGCACAGCCTTCACCGTCAAACGGGGGGTAATTGTTGAACATGCCCCCAACACATTGTACCATCGCCTATGGCAAGGTTTGTTTTGCCGGGCGATCAACCGTACCAGTTACAGTTACATTTTGGGTCATGTACAAGAATGAAGCGGTTGCAACGGTTTGCAATTGAGTTTTGAATGAGGGTTTGAATGCAAAACGGGTTAAAATTAAGCAAAATGATACATTTTGCTTTAAATGTGTCTTCTTCGTGTAGCGAAAGACTCGCACCGAATCGATCATTGCATTGCGTGAAAGTCGCCAACTCTTGCTTACTCAACAATATAAAACAAGCATATAAAGCTCACCGGTCCGTTGAGGAGTAAAATGTTGTTTTCTCCGACCGTTGAATCACTCGCGTAGTGCAACAAAACCGTCCCATAAAACATTGCTTCTTTACTTTCGCTCTCAATTGGCGTTCCTGGTTCGGGGGTTTTCTTCCGCTGTCCAATTTGATCATTCGTCGATCATGTAAAGGTGTCTTAAAACGGGGGAGAGATTACCACTCTTGTTTGAAAAATAATTGCTCTTTTTTTAAGTCTATTTTTGTTTTCATTGTTTGAGTCGGAATAACAGCAAACTGTGTCAATAAAACCAATAATCTCTCATAAGGAGCGTAAAACTCTGTTTTTCCTTTGCTGACCCCCCTCGCAGGCATTTATAACGTACGCAGTCAGATTTGTAATCTTTTGTTGAAATTCACTCATATGAATCTTCAGTGATCGAATCTCGAATCGATTCTTCAAAGATTCATGAGTCTCTAAAGATGCAGGGTTCATGAAAGATATCCAAGGACTCATGAAAGATATCAAAGAATTCATGAAAGATATCCAAGAATTCATGAAAGATATCAAAGAATTAAAAAATCATCAAATAATCATGAATCAATAAGATTTATACAGGATTTTCCACGATTTATTGGTCGGTTCTCATAATTGGTTGGGCTCGTCTCACGATTTATTCATCGTGTCCCATAGATTTTTGATTCGTTCCCAACATTTATTAGTATTGTCCGATTGAATATCAATACAATTGAACCAAAATGCCCAAAAAATTGTAGGCACACCAAAAAAAATTGGGAATTACCCAAAAATCGCGTGGGAAATCCTGTAGATCCATTACATTACATATATCTCCAGGGATTCACGAATCTATCAAAATATTTAATTTCAGTGATCCCGCCTAACAAAATGCCTGTTGTGGGTTCAAGCCTCGCATGGACCGTTTCTCGCTAGCAAAACAAACAAACCACGCAACCGGTACTTGCCAAGAAGCCTTAAAAGTCTGTATAGGCTGGCATGATCACGAAGGTTGTTACGCCAAGAAGAAGACTAATGAAAAGCTTAAGCTCTATGAATCCTTTGAGATTCGTGAGTCTTTCGAGATTCATGAATCCCTTGAGATTCGTGAATCTTTAGAGATTTATGAATCTTTGAGTTAGATGATTCTTTAAGATTCATGAGTCTTTGAAATCCTAATTCAGAATCATTGAAACATTTCAAAGGTTCATTCAGATGCATGAATCTGAATCAGATTTACCCAACACTAGAAAGAACACGCTCGTTTAATCCACAATACTTAAAATGTAAATAATTTAGAGCACACTATTTTGAGGACATTGAGGATTTTTCTCCTTTTATTTTTCTGAAGAAAACATATATTTTTATTTGAATTTTCAAAACTATAAAAATTAAGCAAACAATAATCCTTTATGACAGAAGAAACTATCTTATGAATGAAATTAACATCCACGCCAGGCAATAAAATGTCTCAGCGTCGACAATTTTACCATTTTATTTTATGTATTTATCAATACTAGGCAAAAGTTATCCGAATAAAACATAATCGGGTTGGTACATTGTCCCTTTGCCCGTTGGCTAACGTAAATGCGATGCTACCCAATATAAACGCTTCGAAAGCTAACGAAACACAATTAGCAACGGATTGTAATCATCTGCAGAAACATAGAGCCCTAACTAGGAAACATAGCTCCCCCTCACACTTAACCCCGTTAATAATCCTAGCCCATTTCGTTAACAACCCTCGCGATCATCGTTCCCCACCCCCGTCTAGCTAAGCTCACACCGATCATTTCCCACCGCCAGCCGCCGCACAACGCCAAAGCAACGTGCAATGCCTTCCCGGCGCACCGGATCCGATTTGCTCTATACGCCACCGATTTCCTGCCCCAGCAGTGACAGCTGTTTTAAAAACTGTTTCGCATTCGTTAGCGTTGAGGCACCGTAAATGATGCGCCGGATGCTGTTGGTGCTCTGCTTCGATTTGATAAAGTCCACCAAATTCTGGTACTCGATGTAGTTACCGCCGCCGACCACGAACACGATGGCGTCCTGGAAGGGGGCCCGATTTTTCGGCACCACATCACTGCCCTTGAGCAGCTTCGGGTCGAGGTAGAGATAGTCGTCCACCTCCGACCCGCCACCGGACCGGCATTCCATCAGCTGTTCGGTGATTTTGGTTACGGGAAGATTCTAAAATAAAAAGGTGAAAAATGTTTAGTTTTACATTACCCTTTAAATTGACAAGATTTTGATAAGCTACGCACATGTCTTTTCACCACCAAGTTCTTTACGCCTTCCATCACGAACGACGACCCCTGCGATACAAGTTTCGAGAACATGGACACCGTTTTCGTGCCACTGCCTTCGTACTGGTTCGAGTTGGTAAGCGTGCTCTTCATGATGCTCCTGAAAGAACAAACTCCACTGTTAGTAACCGTCACGAATGATTTTCTCCCCCAAAAGCACTTACTTCCACCGCTGGATGTACGGCAGCGGGGACAGATCACATCCGCACTCCCGCAGCGTTTCCTCGATCCGCTTAAACTCCCCGTCCGACACGTTGCTGCAGATGTAGTAGATGATAAACAGTCGCATCTTGTCCTCGGGCAGCCCAAACTCGGGATCCTTCAGCACCTCACTGAGCGCCCGGTCCAGTGCCTGCTTGGACATGATTTTTTCCTCCAGCTCGAAGAACGAATCCAACCGCCGGGACTTGATGTAGTTCAGGATGGAGGTCGCTATCTTGGTGTGCATGTCGATCAGCCGCTTCTTCTCCAGCAGCTGCGGCAGCGAGTTGACGGCGCTCGTCAGCTTGGCCGTGTTGTCGTTCACCATCGAGAAGGCGGCGTCCGACTCGCCATCGATGCCCATGGTCGTTTTAAGCTTCTTGATTTCCTCCTCCGACGACCGGTACTGCTCCAGCTCCTCCTGTATCGCTTCGGCAACGGTCGGGAAGGGGCTGCCCTTGTGCGTACACCAGAACCGGTCGCGCGAATCCAGATCGCACGCCTTCGTCTTCGGCTTGGCCCCGGTCGCCCCGTACTGCTGCTGGTCGGCCGACGGATCTTCCTCCACCACGACCCGGTTCAGGGCGAGCTCGAGCACGTCGTGCGCCAGCGCCTGGTACGTCCAGGTGTGGTGCAACGGTGTCGCCATATCGATCGTACGATCCAGCAGCACCAACAGCGGGCGCTGAAAGCTGAACGCGCCCGTCTGCGTCGCGTCCATGTGGAACAGATTGTTGCGCGCGTCCCACAGATTTTCGCGCAGCTTCTTTTCCAGCTTGCGGGCGACCATTTCGGCGGCACTGTTCTTCGGGCAGCGTATGATGGGCACCGTGCCGAGCGTTACGAACACCGCGAACAGACTGTCCACAATGCTGTCCATAATGTTTTCCATCTCGACGTCTTCCGTGTTGGCACGATTAATAGCTGCAATGCGATTGAAATTGTTTGTTAGCAAAAGGCAATAGCCAAACGCACAGACACACTCCTCACCGTAATACGAAAGAGCATCGCTGTTCTGGTGCTTCAGCACAAACATATCGTCCTCCAGGGTGATGAAGTTCAGGTACTGGTCGTACACCTTGTGAATGTTCGCTACGCATCCCGCCTGCAGTGCGGCCGCGGCCAGATCCTCCAGCCTCTGCCGGGAGATGGGCGCGATAAAGTTCAGATGGTACACGTCGTACAGCCCGTTCTGGAAGTCTTGCGCGATGCGGCCCAGGTTTTCTTCCGTCGCCGCACAGAAGTATATTGCCGGTACGTCCGGTATGGAATCACGGTCGGAATGTAGCTGGCTGAAAAGGGAAAACACGTCGTACATGGGAGTGCCGGCTGCGTGCCGCTACGGAGCGTTGTCGCAATATTTACATGTGCAGCGTAATGCCCATCTCCCGGAGCTCGCGGATCGATATGAGCGGTGAAATAATGTCCTGCCCGACACGGTCGTATATCAGCAGCTTCCAGACGGGTTCGGCCGAGATCGCTTTCGTGATGGGTTGATTGAGATTTAGCATCTGCTTGATAGCATCTAGGAAGGAAAATTGCATCAGTACGGAGTGGGCACAAACCGCGACACAATACTTACTAATTTGACGATCTTTTAGCGTCGCCATCGTTGGTAGAGTTGGAAAATGAGCTGGAATTGTTGTAGGAAAGGCGAATAAATAAAGTTTTATTGAGTAGCAAACTGTTCCGTGCCGATACGGATTCGAGTGACGTTGACGATTTTTTTTTTTGTTATTCGTCATCGGCAGACAACTGTCATGGTGCAACAAAACGTAAACAAAACTGCTGCATGGGCAGAGTGACCAGAAATGTCGATTTATCTGTAAAGGCGGTCCCCGAGATACAAAATGCACAAACTTGCTTCAATTAATTATTTGATAGGTTTCTACTGAATTGAACAGTTTTAAACATTTTGAAATGA
>KB666176.1:1853625-1878735 GCA_000349065.1 Anopheles quadriannulatus | reverse complement strand
CGATTTTCGCAAAAACTTCTGCGATTTTCGCAAAAACTTCTGCGATTTTCGCAAAAACTTCTGCGATTGTCCTCAGACCTACAAGCAAGCAACACTGAATACGGCGAGATACGAGTGTGAGAGAAATTTGAAGCAGTTAGTGAAGAAATAGTTAAGACAAAAAGTAAGTGAAGTGAATTAAATGGAAGTACCTTTTAATTCTCTTTAATATAGATTCAGAACCGTTTCGATAAATAAGCATAGCAGAGTTTGATGCTGCGGCATTTGGATGGTTGTCCGTTCGGATCTTATAAATGCGGTTCATGTGTTTTACATTTAACAGCCACTTTCTTTACTATTTTTTACTACAATCTTCATTCTTCTTCATAATCACCCCTCGCGGGAAGCACCTTACGTAAATAAACTTAGTATACCGCCTATGCAAACGACCATCCACAGTGCGGGCAAGAAACGTATCCTTTCCCCACCATTACCATCGCTCATACATCTAATCCCTTCGTGCCGTATAACGAACCGCACCTGATCCGGAAACCGGCAATCATTTTCATTGCACATCACATTCGAGCTTTCCAACCGTACCGTATAGTACAGCGATCGGCACGCATGATCCATAATGCCATCGCACGGGCGGGTGTGATTGAACCATAGGCTTTCCAGGCCCGGTCCCGTCGTTTGGCAGTGTTCCGGTGCGACCCGATAGTTGCGCCCTTCACACACGGTAAACTCCCCATAATCGGTGTTCATAAACTGTACCCGCACGTGCTCACTGTTGCGCAGGAACAGCTGCCCCAACCGGTAGCGCAGTTCCACGCCGGGCGTAAGATACTGTTCGTACTCTTCGCGCACGACCAGCGCACGCCACAAGTCACGGTTACTGGCGGTGTGGCAGTCCGGTGCCATTAGCCGCTGCGGGATGGTGCGCATTATTTGGCCTAGCTGATCGTGGAAGGTTGTGATCGTCGTTTGACCAGTTTCTACGATGTGGTAGTGCTCATCGGCCGAGCGGCTGTGTGTAGTGCCCGTCTGGAATTGGAAGAAGAATAGCGTTTCATAAAAAAAAACACAAAAATGAGCATAAGAGCATTAAGCTGGTCTTACAAAGTTTGTTAACTGCCGGAAGGTGGCACCATCGTTCGTGACAAACGCAAAGTACAGATCGGGAAACTGCTCAAACGATCCACGCAGCATACGGCGGGCACTCTCGAAGTCAGCGTTCGCTATGCGATGCGATTGGGCAAACACCAGCACGACCGGCGCATTGGAGCCGACCGTAAAGTTGGACCGCTCTTGGTCCATCTGGGCCGCAAGTGTACTGATGATCGAGGCGAAGCTTCTCGAAAGGGATAGCTGACGGGGAACTGCAATCAGAAGTAGAAAGGTACTTATAAAGATCGAGACCCACTATGCTTTAGAAGGTAAGGTAAGGGCTCGTACATGATCCTTGGAAGCGAAGAAGCTGCTCAAAGGTTGAAGATATACTGTTGGTCCGGTTCACCATGTACTCGCCGGTAGTACCGTGTACAACGGAAAGGGAAGAACCATAGCTCGAGACATCGATCAGTTCTACCAGATAGCTGCAATTGAAGTTAAATTCTTATTAATACCTTTCGTTTCGCACCAGAGCTGCAACTCCTGAAGATACATTACGATATGAGCTGCAGATTGTGATACTCATCTCGCGATCCGTCCAGCACGACCGTCAGATCAACGTTGGGTTTGAAGACAAAGGTTCCAGCCCCGGCAGGGCACTCCGCAACCGTGTCCAGCAGCAGATTCGCTTGCTCCACAAACCTATCCACCGTCGCGTTGCAGATGCTCTGCATCAGACGCTCATCCACCACCACACTGCCGGTAGTGTACTGTAACAGCTCCACAAACTTGTACGTTTCCTGCTTCAGCTTATCCTTCTCGATCGAGCGGAGAATATCTTTCCTCTCGCAGGCACGCGTCACGTCGATCGTTTGCTTCTGGGTCGGTGATTCCTGCAGTTCCTGCTCCCCATCAAACACCGCATGAAACCGTGTACTGCCGACGGCTTTTGCACTAAACCGAACCCTACCGTCATTCATCTGTTCACGCTCTTTGCCCATGGACGACTGTGACATTGGTCCTCCGGTTCGTGGTCTTCCCTGCCCCAGCCCAACACGCCTCCGATGGGAGATGGTTTCGATTGCCGTCACCGGGATGCCCCGATCGCTGTAGTACATCTCCAGCACCTGGGAAAGGCGTAACCGGCGTAAGCGTTTGTACAGCTGGGGTGTTTGCTGCGACAAGAAGAACCCATCGATACCGGCCAGCATTTCACTGTCCGTCATTTCCCATCGCCCTGCGTGCGTTTCCGCCAGATAGCGAGCGCGGGGCAGGTACGTATCGTTCCAACTGCCCGCCAGCCCTACGACCACATCCTTCACGAGAGCCGGGCCCTGGTAAAGGCACACCTCCGCTAGATCGCCCGCCAGTCCAGCGGCGTACATGTTATCGATCGATTCTAGCGATGCAAACAGCTTCTCGAGCTGCTTGCGCGTGTCCGCCAGGTCCATGGTTTCGAGATTTTCGTACGGATTTTTCTTCCGGTACGCCGTCACAAACTCGCTGATGCGTACGTTCTGGGGCATCAGACCGGCGGCGATCGACATGATCACCGCACCCGGCGCGATCGTACCGTAGTCGGCCGTGTGGCACGTCCCACGCTCCAGCGGGCACCGGGAAAGGGGACGAGCGAACGTGGTCC
The DNA here is from genome assembly GCA_000349065.1 of Anopheles quadriannulatus. NCBI lineage: Eukaryota > Metazoa > Arthropoda > Insecta > Diptera > Culicidae > Anopheles > Anopheles quadriannulatus. Next base: position 1,876,004 of record KB666176.1, on the reverse strand, counting down.
GATTGGAGTTACTCTTCTGTGCTCTGGAAAGGGGACAAATACATTAGAATTAGGATGAAACCGCTTGACAAGCGTGGGCAAGCCCTTACTTATTCTGCGTGATCCAAGGCGCTTGCGCGTTGCCATCGCTACTCATGAGTGTAAGTGGACAGGTGACCCGTTCGTCGTCCCGCTGGTATGGTTCTACGGAGCTGCTTAGCATACGGTGCAGGTTGCAGATTTCAAACGGTGTCAGGAATGCGTCAAAATCGATCCTCCCGGGAACGTTGGACACCAGCTGCCGGAGAAGCGCATACTTCGGCACCATTATGCCCCGGGGGCTGTACGGTGTGACCCATTCCGTTTCGGCAACACCCGGTACCTTTTCAATGCCATCGACTCGCAATCTGAAATGAGTCAGAAAGCACAACAACGTAAGTGGATGCTCCAGAAACTGCAAGAAACCTTCCTCCGTACCGGTGTATCAGCTCTGCACTAAGCAACCGTATATCGAGCGTGGTAGGATTGTTCCGTTCGATCTTTCGTATCAGCTCCAGCAAAAATGACAGTGTATGAGGAGGTCCCGGAAGGGTTCCATTGCCTCGGTAGCAGCGAATCAGCTCCTCCGGTAGATTGTAGTTACCCTGTATCTGGTCCACACAGCCTGACGAACGCAATGAAGATCATTTCACATCGTTTCCACCACATTGAGTGTCTTTTACATGACGTACCTACCTAGTAAAAGGGCGCACAAAAGAACCCAAACAGCGTGCCGCTGCATCTCGTATAGGGGGAAGGGCTCTCACAATCTTATCTCGTTTAATCTAAACACTTGCTTCCTCCTCCCGTTTGTGCGTTTTATCAGTGAGTTGTTTAGGTGCGGTTACGATGACTAACCACCTGGGGTGCTACGGTTTGGTACCAGGCTCAGCTGGAGCATGTTCTGCTTTTGAGGTATGTAATAGGGCCGTTTGTCACTGGCAAGGTTATGTGTTATTTCTCCTTTTTTTAATTCAACTTTCACACCAACAAACCTCCAGTCATCACATACAAAAAAAATCACATGTTTAGGTACTTTCCTCAAGCGTGAGGAACATACCCTCACAACAATTGTTAACGATCACACGTACTTCAACACACGACTAAGGGAAATAACAGATTGTGCGTAGGAAGGTTTGGAATTCACAATAATTTACATTCAGTGTAGCATCTTTCACTTCACATTTTGCGTCTTAAATGTTTAATTTAACTAATTTTTCGTGCAGCTTTTGGAAGCTCCTCTCGCATAGCTGTGACCTCCGCACACATCAATGTCTCGCGCAACACTAAACTGTGTAAGGTCATACGGAGAGTTTCCCTTATCTAGCATACCTTAAAGCATGGCTTGTAATCTGATAAGCAAAACGTGTATCTTTCGAAAGCGAAGACCAAAGGAACGGTCTTCATTTCAGCACAGGTGCATCTATACTGAACAAGTGCTTGGTTCTGGGTCGTTGATATAAATGGTAGACCTTTTGCCTCCTCACAAGTTAGCTTAGGTAATCTAAGCGAGGAGTATGGAAGATATAATTACGCCATCTAGCCATTCCCCAAGCAAAGCCGCAGGCAATTCTGCTTTAGATGCCATCTATGTCCGTGCGGAGCCATCCTAGGACAATGTTTAACAAAGTATAGCTGCTGTTAGTTGCCCGTTATTTGTTTTAAACGGTTTATACTACCTTTATTCTAAAGCCTTCGGACCCCTGGCTTAGGACAACGGTGAAAAATTGTTAGACTGATTTCCATAAAGGTGCGATTCTGGCAAAGGAAATTCTCGTAAATTCTATAAGACTGTCAGTAAACTAGCAATGATATATTTCACTGCAGCTAATATGTGCATATATCTCCAAGATTCATCAGTAGCCAAAAAATCATGAATCTGTTAAAAGGTATAACGCTTTAAATCATCATCTCTATTTGCGAATTTTCAAAAAAAATCACGTTTGCAGTAGAGATGTGCACAGCGAGTATGAAGAATGTGTGCGCGAGTTGAATCCTACAAATTAATGAAGCAATCTTACCGCTGTTTAATATATTTCCATGATCTAAATCTCTTGGCATTCGTGAATCTCAAAAGACTCATAGAGTTCTGGGGGTTACAGGCTGATACAGGCTTTCTAGACTACTTAGCAAGGAACACGCAGCCTGGATAGTCAATGCTTGCTGCGGGGAGACGGTACATGCCTGGCTTGACCATTGATCTATGGACCAGTGATAGCACAAATTCAATATCTTGAATATCATAAATCCACAAAACATTGTTGATTTTTCATATATTTATGAATATTTGGGCGGGGCGGTCCCGTGGTACAGTCGTCAACTCGAACAACTCAATAACATGCCCGTAATGGGTTCAAGCCCAGAATGGACCGTCTCTCCGTAGCAAGGACTGACAATCCGGCTGCCTGATACAGAATCAAGTCTCGAAAGCATGTATAGGCCGGCTTGTCCGCGTAGGACGTTACGCCAAATAGAAGGAGAAGCGATTTACTACATATTACACCCGATCCTTCAGTTTTATGATGAGATTTATGGATCTTTAGAGATTCACGAACATTTAAAAATTTAATTGTATCAAATTTTGACTTACCAGTTACGTGATTCACTTTGACGATTCTGATTCTGATTCACGAATCTGAATCAAGGTATATCCAGTTGGACTTTTTCGTCGATAATATTCGTTAGGTTTTCTTTCGCATTTATGTAAACTTGGACCTAGAATCACATTAGAATTATTAGTTGTAATTATAACACGAAAAAAATTAAAAATTTCCCATAATACATTGAATCAACCAGGCATCGGTTCGAGTAATAGTGTTGTTTGTCATCAGCATCGTTCGAAAACAAGTATAATGAATTAAAAAAAATATTGAATTAAAGCAATCTAAGACGCTATTTTTTTTACACCAAATTATATTTTTGTAAACTTGTTCTTCTGCTGGCTCCATCATCGTTTAATTTTATGCAAACCGGTTGCATTTGCAAACTACAGAGTTGTGTGTTGTTGCTGTTTCTTTTATCGTGCATTTGCGTTTACGAGTTATTTCCTGCTTTGTTCGCCATGCACGGCCACAATGCAACAAGAGCTCACAATTCAACAAGAGCCATGTTGCGTACTCTGTCTGTTTATTTCTGCTCATAACGTTGGTAAAGTTTGTTTCACCGTTTTTTTTTTTTTTTTTTACCGTTCGGCCATCCTCGCCTTACCCAGTACTTCCTTCCTTCCTTCCTTTCTTTCGCACAACGCCTCGCTCGCTTAGCCTGTATGTGCTGTTTGTGCGTATAGGTTAGGTTTGTCCTCTAATCACGGTCGTGGATTTTGTGTGCACACATAGCGCAGATCTAAAATACTATACCATTATTTTAAAATGCTTTACACTTTTCGCACCACTTTTGCTTTGTTGGGTTTGTTTTGGACATAAAAAAACGAATGATGCGATAAAATATATCCTTCTAACTGCATGAGTGTGAGTGTGAGTGTGTTCAGTGTGTGGGGAAGGACATCGACACATGGTGGAGATGAATGATTTTGCAAAAGAAGATTGAATTACACCACGCGGTACGTCGTGTATCGCTGCAAACAATGTTCCGGTTTCGGTCAACGCTACATCCTCCTCATACACTTCCTTCTCTCTCTCTCTCTCTCTCCCTCTCTCTCTCTCTCTCTCTCTCTCTGTCTCTCTCGATCTCTCTCTCTTTCCTTTAGTATCAACTATTTTCCCTTCTGTTCGTGTTCTCTTTCTCGCTCCGCTGCGAAGAGAATGAAACTATTTTATAGCGATTAATAGTGTTATTTAGGTATACTTTTTTATATTTAAACGTTGCAATGTGTTTTCGATTGTTACATTCAGCCTTTCATCCTTTGCCTGGTTCTCCGCCTATCACACCTTTTTCCCTTTTTCGCATTTATATTCAGTTTTGTTATATCCATACCTCACCACTGAACTGTTCTCTGGTTGTGTCTGCGTGTGCGCGCGTGCGTCAATTTGTCTCCTTTAGTTATACTAATGCTTTCTGCTAATTAACGGGATTGTGTCACATTATGGCCCTCGTGGTTTAGTAGTTGAGTGAAATGGCATACCTCTAAACTGTGCGGGCTGATGGGGTAAATGGTCGATGATGAAATCGGTACAATACACACGCATTTTATTGGAGGCTTCCCTTTTGCCTTGGATGGTGGTTTAGTTTATCTACGTTTGTGGGTTAAGTTTTCCATTTACTTTAAATTCATTAACGTTCACGATCATTCAGTGAGATCCACTGCCACGCCTGTGCGCGGAAACGGAGTTGAACATGTCTGGAAGAGGCCACGCGTATTCGTTTTGGGAATTGTTTGTTTGTCCTTTTGTATATTTTTGTCTTATTGACCACATTGACTTTTGTTATCTGTTTTCGAACACACACACACACACACACAGCAATCTTCTCCCGGCCAGTTTGTTTTAATAATGGGTGTGGTGGTCGTGCTGGTGGTACTGTTCCGTGTCGCCCAAGACAGTTCCCAAGATGAAATCTTCCTATTTGGTATTACATTTAATATTTGTCTATAGCGTTTAATATGTTTTTTTTTTAAATTTCCTACCGAGAAATAGTCTCCATAAAAAACGGAAATCCATTCACTTGATTTTAGTTTAGTATAAATATCTTCGTGCCTGTGTCTGTGCGTTGTTTTTTGTTTTCTTCTATTACACAATTCCAATTAGCCGTTGTACAATTTTTGTCAATTTGGACCACAACGAAACGATTTTTCATGAAACTGTGCACATGCACCCTGAACAGATTAAAGCAATCTTAGCTCTTCAATCAATACAAAACGCAACATCGAACGCAAAACGAAACTGCCCCAGGAGCCCTTTATGAGTTCCCAAAAACAGACTCTGTCTCGTCTGCCCTTCTCAGTGTGACCGAAAACTATGAGTAAGTATTGTCATTCGGTTTAAAAATGCGAAAGGTACACAATTTTGTTAATTCATCAGGATTCCGGATTCGCGAAAACGATTCGAACGATTCCCGAAACCGGCCGGGCCTGGTATCTTCTTCTGCATCGACGATTCGCTAGAAAAATTGTACTTGCATTAGCGTATCTTTAAAAAAAAATGGGATTGTGTAATACTTTTTTAAGCAAGATTCGCCTATAGTTGGTTAATTGCATTTCAAATAAATATTCACAAATACGCAACATAAGCTATCATATTTATAATACATTTACAAACCAGCATGGAGTATGTGCTTCGGTAAAATACACCCGCATTGATGCATGCAATGCTAGCAGTATCAACGCAATTTCAACACCTCTGTTAAACATGACTGAAGTTTCCATCTTACTGCCTAGATTTCCTTATACCCTAACACCATGCCTTCTTCCTGCACACTGATGACCCGGTTAAGGAGTGTAGAAAATGGTAAATTGTATGTGTGTGAGTGTGTATTTTTTTTTATACATATCTACAACGTTAGATGTATAGAACTATTCAATTCGAAAATTGTAATCCGGCAAACATTGACATGTAAACTGTATTTCGTGTATTCTTGCTCTTCGTCTTGTGTATGGGGGGAGGGAGGTTGTGTTGTTGCCACACTTCCACACTCTTTCCGTGTCGATTATTCGTCGATGTTTTTTTTTCCTCCCTTTTTAGAACGGTTATGATTGTGTCAATAATTACATTTAAAACACTGTTCGCCCGCGTACAAGCATGCACACAAACACACATAAACACTATGCACATCTGGTGGTACAAAACTACCGAAACATACACAGAACAACAAGCGCATCCACACCAATGACAATGAGTAACCGAAAAGAAAAGGGAACAGTGGTAGTGGGGGTTGTGTAAATCATCCCGTTTATGCTTTCGTTTTGTGTTCTACATGCTACAGTTATCTAAACGGTTACGAATCATCCGCCTGCGTCTTCGGCTTCTGTTCCCACCTTAATGCCACTTGGAAAAATGTCCTCCCCCGTACAGCAGAGCGCGGTCGAATTGTACAAATTGTGGTGAATACGATCACATGTAAGAGAGAGAGAGAGAGGGGGAGAGAAAGAGATACAGAGTGTTGTTGTGTGTTGGGTAGAAAACTATTAAAAAAAAACAGCTCCCTGCCTAGTGCGCTCGTGTCCTCGCGGGTTGTCGGACAGTTGTGCACAGCTTACACTTAAATTATCGATCGTTTCGACCAGTCAAAGGCAAGCGAAAAGGTTCCCATCCAATCGATCACACGTTTTACATGCAACACGGAAAGAGTGAGATAGAGGGGGGAATGAGGCTATCTTCTGTGCTTCTCTATTTTCCGACCCACCGGAAATCGGAGAGGCGGGCACGGAATTAATCTAAGCAATCCCTGCAATTAAATCAGACATTCTTCGCCAGACAACGTTTCGTCGTGTTTCGTGCGTTTTTTTCGGGGAGGGGGAACAATTTCTCTGTTGAATGACACAAAAAAACATCAAAGTACGCCCTGCGCACGAGCCTGAAAGGACACACAAGAAAGAACGAATTGTTAAATGCTGCGCGTGTGCGTCTGTGCGGGTCTGTTTTGTCCTTACATTCAAGCTAGTGCTTCCTTTCATTCTACACCCAGTAATACAACGGCACGTGTGACTGCTGCAGTGAGGTGCTTTCATTGAGGGCGCGCGGTTCGGGTAGGTAAGTATGTGCGTCAGGAGCGGAATGGCGTTGGCCGTTGGTTGACGGTTGTTTATTTCGTATAGTATCTCTTACACATCGAACATTTTTACCTAACACGTTGTTTTTTACTGTGTTTATTCCAATAAATACTTTCTCTTTTCATCCTGTATGTTGTGTGTGTGTGTGCGATTTTCTCACCTACAACAAACTAGTTATATTAGTTGCGTTTATAATGAAATTTAAAAAAAATGTATTACGTTTTCTGGAATTTTGAAAAACAAAGCGAACTACGAACGGAGAGCAGTTTGAGCGATAGATTTCTGTGGCCCCTAATGGTGGGCTTTTTTTGTGCGCGCTTTTTAAAATATCAAGCAAACAGGCCCTTCCTCTCTCGTGGCAATGGAACAAGCTTTTAAACGCAACGTTACTTACAATTCTAACTAAATGTGCCTGCATAATAAAAACAAAGCTCCGCGTCCGAAATATGGTTGCGTTAATGACTGTGCGCGCGCCGCAACTTTTGCCACACTACATGCACCGTACGTTCAACGACGATCGTGTGGTCGTTACACCTACAGTTGGAACAGTGTTCACAGTTAAATGCACAAAACCAGGGGGGGGGGGGGGGGGCTCACTCCATTGCGTGACACACCATTGCTTTTGCCCTATCTTTGTAACAGCTATACACACCCTGGGACGGCGCAGTCTGGAGCCGTCTTCTGCTGCTGGTCAAGTTATGCGTGTAATACAAACATTATAATAAAATCTTCCACATATATAAACCATTTCTGTGCTTTAATACAACTTCGTCAGGGATAAATACAAAACTAAAAAGCGTTGAAAATAGGCTCCATGTGTACAGAGAGAAATATATGAATCGTTCATTTAAAAAAAAACGCAACTTTCAAAAACGACTTCATGGGTCGTTCTCTTTGACACCTAACAGTTGCTTTGAATGCATTCAGATTTAGAGGTGAAAGCGAAGGTGCAAAAATCTCTCCTTTCGTTCTCTCTCTCTTACTCTCCCTCCGCACTGTAATGGCAGTTGAAGTACATGCATTCTATAATTGCTCTACCATTTGCTGAATCTGATCTGCCTAACACGCGTGCTAGGTGCTAACTGATTTACACTTCTCACACACACACACACACACACACACAAACACACAACATTCGGAAGATAATTGTTCTCTGGGTGAACATAAATGCGTGTTTCTATTGTACGTGAACAATACTGGCACAGTACCGAACGCACGCAACACACCGTCGCAGGACTGGAAGATGCGCCAAAAGGGAAGGAGAGTGCAAAGAATGAGTTATTACGGCCCCCCAAGATGGACGCAAATGGATGCAGCAGCAGAACATTGTAATGGAGATTTATCTAGCGCGCTGAAGCCGGAATTCTTGGTCCTTAACGTTATTAGTGACAAATTTCTTTTTGCAGCTCTGCTCGGCCACTTCAAACGTGTGCGTTAAATGCGTCTTTGTGTCCGTATGTGTGTGTGGTGGTGGTGGTGTGTGCGTCTAGGAGTTGGTTGAGGAAGAGCTAGACAATCGGTTTTTTGAAAAAAACACATCAAATATGGATACTTTGGCGTAGCTTAAATTATCTCTGTTGGTCGTTTTTGTTCTTAATGTTTTTTTTGTTTGTTTGTTTGTTTGTTTGCTGTTGTTGTTGTTAACGTTCTGCTAACCAAACGACCTTTGACCTTTGCCTTGACCAATGGCGCTTGTAGCGTAAGTGCGTCGCGCGTTTGTGTTTGTATATGCGAGCACGGTAACTCGCACACCTTTGTTGACTGAGGGCAACCGGTGGTGGGTTTGAACCGGTGTGTCCACCCCTCGGCAGAAGTTACTTCTCGGGAAATGCACACAACAATACACATTAGCAGCCGACGCCCATCGCACGAACTGGTCCAAACGCTGTTAATCCTTAAGCTTCTGTTTCAGCGCCCTTCAAGCGTAATCGAGCGAAATCCTCAAATATAATATCATCATCTGGACCGTTGTCGTCTCTAAAAGGGTAGAAGAAAAAATAATTTTGAATATTACACAATTTAAAAGTCAAAAAACATAAAATTCAATCAGTAAGGACATGTTTAGCTCTATTCCAAAATGTTCAAGTTCAACTTCCTCTCAAGGAAAACGGAGTCGCAAAACGGTCTACTTAAGGGATATCTGTTGTGCCATTTTTACTGCTTTAATCTCACCAGTGTCCGACAAATGGCCACTTTGCAAACCCATGTCAACAGACCGAAGGATACGCCGATGGTGGTTTCCCCACCAAACTCACCGAACTGAACATAAAATACTTCCAAAAACATGGCACGAACACGATGTGCAAAAGTACAACCCTTCCCGGTTCTGATGGTTTGCTCCAACAAGTTGAAGCCGTAAACGATTTGCAACGAATTAAAAATAATGATAATAAAGTTGTCTAACACACACAAAAGGCGGATGGAGCGAATGTTTTTTTCTTACCCGTCCAGCTGAATTAGATTGGGACCGTCCTCTTTCGAGGCGTGTGCGTCCCCGTTGTTGCTGTGCGAGCCCATCTCGTGACCGGCCTGGTAGGAGTGTTTTCGGTCCGCACTGTTGACTGTTCGGCCGGGCGACCGGTCGCCTATCACGGGTTCGTCATCGTCCGGCTTCGGGTGCATGAGTATGAACGGTAGCTCTGCCACCAAATCTCTGTCGAAAAAGGTTAAATAAAACACAAATCAAAATGGTGTGCTGGTGTAAAGCAGTAGAAAGGGAAGTTTTTTTTGTTTATATTTACCCGCCGAGAGGAGTGATGCAGAGCTTAACCTTTACTTTATACTGCACAATAATGCCCAGGTTTTCTCGTTGTGAAGGGTCAGCAATTCTGATGCATTGGTACGTGTATGTGTAGAGAAGATGAAACAGTTCGCGTAAACAAACAAAGAAACAAAATTATTAAATTATGCCCGTGAAGATAGCAATATTTTCAAGGTAACCCCATTGTACAGTAAAATTTGGGAAATTAAGCAGTAAGCTGTATTATAATAGTATTAAAAAGAAGATAATAGAACAAAAAAGTACTAAAATAAGGTACAAGCTAATACAAGATAGTACTAACAATCATACAAATAATACAAACAAATTAAATAGAATTTAAATATCTGAACCATGTGCAACTGAACTAAACATGTACTACAGAATTGAATGTTTTAAAATTCGTTCTTCAATTCTACCTATATTTTCCATCCACCAGTGTGCGAGACCTGCGAATTATGTTAAAGTGGATTAGAAGTGGGGAAAAGCGCAGCGCAGTAAAGGAGTGGGGCAAAGGAAGTGGTTAGAAAGGGAGCAGGAAATGTGCAAGCAGGTGAAAGAGGTGCGAACAAAACAAACAATCACAAGAAAAGATATACATAAACTCTCATATAAGCAAAACAATCAAATGTAAAGTAAAAAAAAGCACAACACAAAACAAAATGAGTAATAACAAACAGTAAATTAAATTTAAACAAAAAAACATGAATGTTCTATGAGCGACCCAGAAAAGATGAAAACACAAAGATGAAAATTAAAACAGCTTATTTAAACAAATATTTTTTACTTTCAGTAATTATAGCCAATAAATACATAAAAACAAACAAAAACAATAAAAAAACAGCAAATAAGAAAGACATGAAAGAAGAAGAACATGATACTTCAATTAAATCGTATAGAACACATTATAAAGCTTCTCTCTTTGAATCAAACAAAACAGATAGCTAAACAAAGAAAAACAGACCTTCGAAAACGAACAACAAAAAGTAAAAAATACATAAAACAGAGTGCAACAACGAACGAATGTAACGGCACAGTGCACAAAGAGAAAGTATAACAAGCTCCTAGAGAATCCATCTAGGAAAATGGGCAATAAAAAGCAATGTAGCACGGAGCAGGTACAACATCGTGAAACTCTTTCCAATGCATCGAACAAACGAAACAAAAACAGGAAGAAAAAAAAAGAAAAAAAATAACACATGAGAAGAAATTGTAAAAAAAACACGACACATTTGCCTAGAGCTGGGACACAGAGTACGGACACAACTAGACTTCGACAGTAGGGGGTCGAGAAAGGGGGGGGGGGGGGGGGGTTTGGCCCGTGTGTGTGTGAGAGAGAGAGAGTTTAAGATAGGAAAGAAATGGGAAGTGGGTTAAGGGGGGGAAGGAGAGGAGGTGAAAGATATATCAACAACTTACAGCGTGCTCGAGGCCAGATTGGTGTCCTCGTGCTTCAGCTGCCCGTCAAGTGCCAGGCCCCACTTGTCTTTATTATTGGCCAGCAGTGGCGTCAGCGTAAACACTTTCGAAAGCGTGAATCCGGGGGCAACCTGGCATCCGTCTCTGTTGCTCGACGATTTGCAGCAGGTGGGGGGGGGGGGGGGGGGGGTATAGGAGTTCGTTGTGTTGCGATGAGATAGATTGGCGGACGGTTCGCGTTTCGTGTGCGCAACCGTACGCATTAAAACAATCGACGGGACGTGGATGGGTTGATGGCGTAACGTAACGAGTGTGATCGTTAGCAGGACGTTTTGTGCAGGAGCAAGGGGGGGAAACAACAGGAAGCGCACACAGCAGACAAAGAGTTTGCGCGCATCATTTGAATACACACCACCGCAAGGGACGCGGATGCGAATATCATTTCCCGACGCGGCGACGGTTTGTGTGCGGATTTCATTGTTGCGTTGCGAGTGTGTTTATATGTTTTCGCACGTGTAATAGAATATAGAGTATCAGCAAACGCACACACATCACGACGGGAGGGCGTGTTGTTTATTGTTGCATCAATGTCCCGGCAAATACGGAAAAGGAGCGATAGAGAGAGCGCAGCAACGGAAGCAGCACGTTTCGTTTCACAACATGAAAAGAAAAATAAATAGAGGAAACATTTGGAAGAAAAGAGTGGAGCAGAAGAAAAAAGGAACAATTAACGATTTGGAAGCATTTTGCACTGCCGAATAGGGAGGGCAGCAGCTTTGAAGCAAAACCGAATTCATCAGCAAATGACCGGCCGTGCAACACCACCATCCTCCGCTGTGTTTGCTACCGCCTTAGCAAGCGTTTCAGTATCGTTTAATTTTTTGTTGTTTTTCACCATAAAATCGATTCACTAGCATTTCACAGGGGGTAACAAATTAACGAAATTATATGAAAAACAGCACGAGGAAAGTATCGATCATCAAACACGACTATCAATGCCCTCATACTACAAGCGGGGCACCCTTAATGAATGAGTTAAAAAATGATAATGCAGACTAGACGGCAGGCATATATCGCAAAAAAAAATGCCGAAATGCCTTTCCATTCTGTCTGCTGGTCGCACAAACAAACATTACAAACACGGCGCGAAACGAAAAACCCGACACGCATATCATTTTCAATGGAGGCGCATGGTGGCTCACGGATAGCACACGCTGGGCTTGTTTATCACACCCGAAACTATGCCAATGCCGCAAGAAGCAAACAGATCCGGCAACACACACTCCACCCGGATACGCGCGAGCATTAGCGTCATCATCATCCACGCCGTTCCACTGAGCCGCGCTACTCCCTTTCACTTCCACCGGGCGCAGACAGGCGCCGACGGGGCAGCCGTAGCGGTGGCGGAGGCGGCGGCAACAATTTGAACGACTCCGCCAAATGAATTCATTTCCCGCACGCGCGCCTCCAACTGTGTGTGTGTGTGGTTGGGTGTGCAAGTTGATGGAATGGTAGGTCTGGTCCGATTTCCATCGATTTCCTGCCGCGACCTGCCGACCTGCCCGGGGGCGATGATACACCACCACCTTCCACAGCGTGCCCATTGTGTGAGTGTGTGGTAGTGTGGGGTGGTAGTTTAGGCGGGGAAACTGGTAAGGTTAAATTGGTTAAAAGCAAACGCCTAGCCACAGCGCAGGGCGCCGCAATGGGCGGAAACGAAAGCTAATCACTAGTGGCACGCACAACCACACCATTCCGCCCATGTTTCCAATCCCTTTCCCAGGGAACTCCGAGCGAGACCACCACGATTGAGCCAGAAAGGCCCAACACACACACACACACATTGTACTTGAGATTTGCGTTTTCAGAGGTCACAGCAGCGTGTTCGGAAATGTTGGAACTTCATTCCACAGCGAGAGCGTCGGCACTCGACAGAAGGTTCGTTTTCGCTCCCAGCTGCGTAGAGCTGCTGTTTTTCCTGCTTTTTCTCTGCGTACTGGAGCGGCTACAACGGCGAAAAGCTAATTCGAATTAGCAAAACTACGAGAGGCACACGTGTCGGTGGTAGGCTTGGAGTTGGCCATCGCTTTGCAACAAAATCACTTCCGTTCTCGAGCCCCGAAACCGACACGCACGATAACATACACATCCTGCAGGCGTATCATCATCGGCAACCAATGCCACTGAATCCGATTACGACAGGGGGGGGGGGGTCGATCTCTGCCTCTTTCTTCCATTTTTGTTTGAATATACAAGCATATCGGTGCTAGCAATGCTAGGCAAAAACACTCCAATGTCACAATGTATCAGCCAAATTCGTCGGTATGGGGATTGGAGCCGGTTGGCATCGCTTACATACTGCACAAACACGCAAATTCTGCTCATTTCTGCTGATGCTACACAAAAAAAGCATTAGAAACGTTACGAGTGGGGTTAACTCCGGTGCTGGAAGAAGAGGTCGGGCATCATCATTCCGTCAGTGGTTGACGCAATCGTAGGCAAATGGTTGAAAAGTTCATAATCCATCATAAGGCGCATCGTTGGCAGTGTCTTGGGTGGGTCTTTCTTGGGTTGGAAGTATCATCGTTTCGGCCGCGTCGTTGAAGAGTTTGAGGGGCGTCGTTACCTGAGTCGCCCACCTTGTTGACACACGCTCGCATGTTGGTTGGTAATTAGAAGTAGTTCTTAGGTAGACAACGTAGCAAAACTAAAACACCAGTGGAAGACGTACACACCCCGCACTTTGCACATCGGTTTCGCCAGTTTTGAATTCCGGGATGAGAAATGTCGCTTAAGGAGCCTGTTCACGGTAGTAGCTGGTTTTCGCCGTGTTTCAGTGAAATATTTCATCCATTTGTATCGGTTCTGTTCAGTGCAAGCTAAATGAAGAAAACTAATTCCTTCAAATCCTAAATCCTAAATTTGTTTAATTTGTTTTTCATTTGATCATTTAGAATGCAGGGTTTTCCAAAGCACTGTCCAATGTGCACATCATTACAGGGGTTCCGAGTCAAATTGCCACTGTCAACAACATGTTTCATTGCTTGCAAGATGTTTTTCAACCGCTGTAAACATTGCATTAGCATTGCAATAATGTTTCAGTTCTTTCACATGATTTTCAACACGTCTCAAGCTGGATTGAGTTTGACACATATTTTTGGTGTGTTGAAAATCATGTGTAAGAATTGAAAATTTGTGCTGATGCCAATAAAATGTGTGACAGTTGTCTTCTTAGAGGCGGTGAATAATGATGTGCACATTCGAAAGCGATTTGAAACCCCCCGTATTCACCGCCTTCAAGATGATTTTCAACAGCTGTCAAATGGTGTATTTGCATCAAGATAAAATTTCAGTTGTTACACATGATTTTCAACACACCAAAGAGAACTGTCAAACTCAATCTTAAGCTTGAGACGTGTTGAAAATCATGTGGAAGAACTGAAACAATATTGTGATGCAAATACAACACATTTGACAGCCGTTGTAAAACATCTCGGAAGCGGTAAGCATTGGGGTTTAAAAGCCACTTTCGAATTTGCACATAATTATTCACCGCCTCTTAGATGTTTTCCAACAACACATTGTATTGGCATCACAACAAACTTTCAATTCTTACACATGATTTTCAACACATCAAAGAGAACTGTCCAACTCAATCCAGCTTGAGACGTGTTGAAAATCATGTGGAAGAGGTGAAACATTATTGTGATGCAAATACAAACCATTTGACAGCTGTTGAAAAACATCTCGCAATGAATAAAAAATTTTGTAGACATTGGAAATTGACACGGAATGCTCCTGTAATGTTCAGATAATTGAAACTTTTCGCATAAAGGTCTGTTTGCTGTCATATTTTCGTTTGATTACCATCACCATGATATAGTTTTAAAAGCTACTGTAATGAATGAAGTGCTAGTGCGGAAAAGTTACTATTTTCTAAATATAAAAATACTGATTAATCATGTAAACCTAATTGTCCAACCAGATTTGTGCAACAAGCAAGTATGCAATTTGTCACCAAAATTCACAATCCACCAAAAACCACAACCGTCCATATGAAAATCAACGAAAATAACCATTATTGACCCATGATGCTGGATTACATACAGGTAAGTGAGTTGCAAACTGGTGTTAGAGGATGAACACAGGAACTGAATTAATGGCAGGAGGAATTATCAACCGACGCCCCGATCCCTGTGTGTGTGAGAACGAATCTATATGCCGGAGGGGGAGGGGGAAAGGGGTTACGACCGATTAAGGTGGAAACAAGTCGCCATTATGGTTATGGACACACACACGCAATCGTTCACTTCGTGAGAATAGGGCGCTAACTTAACAAAGTGTCCCCCTGACCACCAACGCCCCATTCGGCACCCATTTTTTACAATAGATGTGTGTGTTTGTGTTTGTGTGCATAAAGATGGCGGGCCCAATTTCGCTTACATCGTGCTGGACGCTAGATTCGTATCCTCGTGCTTCAGCTGGCCGTCCAGGGCGAGCCCTCGTTTGTGTTTGTTGTGCTTAAGCAGCGGTTTAATGGTGAACACTTTGGATAGGGTAAAGCCGGGCCCGACGGAGTACTCTCTGCAGTTGCAAGCGAAGGTGAAAGGTGGAGATTAGATGAATGTAAGGGGCTGTGTGCCTGCATGACCTGAGGAAACCTTGTGTGCGTATTATTATATCACGAGAACCGTTGGAAAGAGCGGGGGGCAAGGTGTGAAATGGGGTGGCAATAAATTTAAAGAAAGATACGATTTTTGCTTGGGACGATACTGTCGTAAAAAGCAATCGCAGCACAGTTTCAGAATAAGCACGCGGATACTAAAACGTTAAAAAGATAGAGAAGCACTTCGTTCTTTAACAATTCCCATAATCGATGACCTCCACACATAGCGATCGCGACCTTTCCATTTGCCTTCAAACGGGATGCCTCCATAACGAGCGAACGGACCTTTTCTTTCTTGTTTGGAGTTTATCTATACATAATTGCTGAAGCAGTACAATACGCTGGCCTACAATACGGCCCAAGAAACCTTTTCCATCCGTCTAGGCAACCGTTTGACTCTGCGCGCCTCTGTCTCTCTCTCTCTCTCTTGCTGACCTCCAAATGCGGAATGGAAACGATTTTCGATAAAAGTTTTCCGTTGACCCCGACACATTGTGCCGGCAGGCAGGGCAGCGGTAGAGGCAGCCAATAACGTCGTATCGGTCGCTTTCACCGTGCGCACACCTTTTATCGGTGCGCCACTGCCGCCAGCAGTGAAAAATGCTCACAAACTAACAGAATTCCCCGACCAAGCCGCACCGATGACCCCAGCAGTACAATGGCTGTGGAGCGACACACACACACACACACACACAGGTCAGCGCAGGTGCTGCCCGACTACTGTTGCTATCGATTTTCCGGATGCTTCTCACCACCATGGCGCGCTGCTGATTCAGGTTCAGGTCAAGCGCAATATGCTCCTGTGCAAACGGGCGGCGGTGGCTTCCCGCACAGAATGGAAAGGTTTAATTGAAAAATTTAATTGAGAATTGTTTTCCGGTGCTTGCCCAAGGTCCAGTAGAGGTTGATGGACGGCGACGGCAGAATGACCTCTCACCTGAGAGAGCATGGCGACCAAAACACGAGGTAGCTTTTATATTATCGCTTCTAGGGAATCCGTTCGCTTAGCTAGCTCAGCCGATCGTTTTACAGCTCAACTCGAAAGAACTAATAATGTTTAATATTACCATACACATAAAGCCCATTTAACACTTTCGTGAAAGAAGGCAAATATTGTTTCCACGTGCCTCATCTATAAGCTACCCCTTTTATGCGCAATTAGCGATAGTGAGTGTACGCGCCGTCACTTCTAGCCACGATTCTTCCGGGAAGGAAACTCCATCAACAGTTGACCCCGAAATTGTCCCCCAAATGTCAATGTCAAACATTCTAGAGCAAACCCTCCTCAACTAATTCTTAGTAATGGTAAAAAGTGAATGAAAAATTGAAAAAAAGACACTTGAAGTCGAAAAAACGACCCACCCCCCAAAACCAAAAATCCCTTTTGTGTCTCCACGCTGTGTGCGAGGAGGCGCGTTTGAAGAAGTCAAAAAGCATCATAAAAGCTAATTAATTCTTCTTGCTTTCATCATTATTTGAGGTCGCGTGCGCGCGTTCGTGGTCGATGTTCGTGCTATAACGCTATCCGCTATTACCACCACCACTAACTGTCTTGCGTTTCCTGACAAGTGAGCTTCTTTTCCGACTTATGTGACTCCCCTCCTTAGGTATGTGCTTTTGTGTAAATCGACCACGCTTGAAGCATTTATTTTTTTGTTCTCTCTCTTTAGTTAAAAAAAAAAGGTGCAATCTCGGTCGCAGTGTGCTCGTGTACTGCACCAACTGTACCAACCGTTTCCAGAAACATCCACATTAGCTTATTATCCGCGTGTGTTGGGTAGAGGAAGTGTAGCACATAAATCCCGAGAGGCTGGTTTGTGCATGGTTTCGGGGCACAAAAAAAAAGGTGCAGCACAACGTAAACGCATCGTTAGCTCCAAGTAGCTCCACACGATTGCATGTGAGCGTGTGTGCGTGTGTGAGTCTCGTGTGTCATACGTCAACCCAGGGAAGCATATAAATTGTACCGCAGCAGGGGGGAACCGTCACAGATTTTGCAACGTTAAGTCACTTTGGACAACAGCTGCCTCCAGCCCACGGCGGCCACCATTAGGTCTTTCACCGTCTTTCAAGAGCAACCATAATCCGTTCCACACGCAGTTAACTCCGTTTCCGCTGGTAACCGGGCTAAGCTGTGCCTTGCTTTTTTTGTGGATGGATGCATTGCCACCTTTACATAGCTACACTGTTGCGTGCTTTTTATGCTTTTTAGAAGCACACACTCACCACTTGCACACTGGTATTCCTTTTCTTTTTCCACGCGCCGAGAGGAGGCACTCCTTCAAAAACACACACACAAACAAGGTTTGATGGTTTGAGTATGTGTGACAGGGTAGAGTTTCCGCACATGTATGTATGTATGTGGGTGTACGAGAGAGTTCAGTAGCATTCAATCCTTCAATTAAACCTGAGTGCTCTTCTACGTTCTAGGGATGTTAAAGTAACGTCATAACGGGTGGAGGTTATGTTTCGCCATTCGCTTTACAACGAGGAGAACATTTGCCCCTAACCTTAGCCAAACATACACATACATACACAGGATTACCGCTCGGTTTTCGTTTTGCCCGGGGAGGTCACAACTAGTGATGGGAAAAGTTGACAAAAATCCAGAGTCGAACCGGATCCGACTCTGGAAGGTAGATGGAATCATCCAGATCCGTTCGAAGTCGTCCGGAGTCATCCGGAGTCGTCTGGAGTTATCCGAAGTCATTCGAGGTCGTCTGGAGTCATATGGAGTCATCCGGAGGCGCCCGAAGTCGGAATCGTTTGGAGTCAGAGTTGTCCGAAGTCGCCCAGAGTCGTCCGAGGTCGTCCGGTGTCGATATCGTCCGGAGTCATCTGGAGTCGTCCAGAGCCAACCGAAGTCGTCTGGAGTCGTCCGGAGTCATCTGGGGTCGTCCTAGGTCGTCTCGAGTCGTGCAGACGTGAACTCTGGACGACTTTGGACGAATCCGGACGAATCCGGACGACTGCGGACGACTCCGGACACGGACGAATCCAGACAACTCCAGACGACTCCAAACAACTCCGGACATATCCGGACAATACCGGATAACTCCAGACGACTTAAGTCGTCTCCGTACAACCTCAGGCAACTCTGGACAACACGGGGCAACTCCAGACAACTCCAGACAACTCCAGACAACTCCGGACAACTCCGGACAACTCCGGACAACTCCGGACAACTCAGGACAACTCCGGACAACTCCGGACGGCTCCGGACAACTCCGGATAAATCCAGACATCTCTGGACAACTCTCGGCAACTTCCGACAACTCCGGCCAACTCCAGAAAACTCCGGACAACTCTGGACAACTACGGACAACTCCGGACGACTCCGGACGACTTCGGACGACCCCGGACAACTCCGGACAAATTCGAAAAACTTCGGACAACTCCGGACAACTCTGGACGACTCTGGACTACTCCGGACGACTCCGACTACAGGCGGAACTAGGCGAAACAGAGAGCACACCACTAGTCACAACGTGGCAAAACCTACAAACCACGAGCACGATTAAGCTGTGTGCAAGCCGCCTGCAACGAGCAGTAGCCGTAGTTACTTCATCCTTTCGGAAATGTGAACTCAGGGACATATTATCCCCCCGCGCACATTGCATTTCTGGTTTTTACCGCTGTATTTTCACCCCATAGTTTCTGCATACTAGTTCAGGGGTGACGGATGGTTCACACGGTCCGGGTCGGGCTGCCCGCTCGGCTGCGCTATACTTACTCGGATTCTACCTCCGCTACCGTGCACTTGTACTGTGCCGTCGAGAAGAGACAGATGTCCGCAAACTGTCGGACCGACACTTTGATTTTCTTAACTGTTTTACTTGAATTATTCGCTATATGTACATTCACCGACAAGCTTTCGCCGTGGTGGTAAAGCTGGAAGGTTGAAAAAGAAAAGAGTCATGGGAGGGAAAAAAAGGAAATTAGTAGAGTTTAATGATGCCAACTGTCTCGCCACCCGCAAAACCGAAAACACACGCCTTACCTCCTTGTCCAGACTCGCCTCGAGGTGAATTTTATTTGGTTTCAGTATGTACTCTTTGCTAACCTCGATCGACGGCTGCTCGCCCAGCTTCGAGGGTGCGTACATGATTTTCCTTATCGCTAACCGGACCGAGTTCCGTTTGTGCGGTTTGTCCTCCTGCGACTCGCCGACGAAGGCCTTGAGCTCGTAGTCCACGCCGCACGGTTTCCCGGTATCGCCCGGGGCCGGCTGCAGCGACACCGAGGCCGGACAGTGGGGCGGCACCTCGAAGTAGAACGGGTACGCGTTCGCGCCCAGCTTCCGGATCAGCCGCTCCTGGAGCCGGGTGAGCGGCCGGTCCGTTTCCAGCGGTGGATAAATCTGCGGTGGATAAAAAACAAAAAACAAAGCACAAGAGAAAGAAATGAAAAAAATGTATCAGTATCAGAGTGAGTTTGATAAAGAAAGGAGGAAGCAAAAAGTCCACGTGTAATGCCTCCGCTGGTGGCATGACGGTTTGAAGCAGCAAACGCGAAGACGAAAGAGAAATAATTTATTTTCAATTACGGTCGCTAACGTACAAAGCATGTCGGCATGTCTGTGCCTGTCGGCCTGTGTCGGTCTAGCAGCAGCAGCAGCAGCAGCACCCCGGGCTTAAACACAGCGATCAAGCCTGTTAGTGGAGAAGAATACGGTGCGCAGAAGGAAACAAAACGCGTTCTCGCAGCACAATGAGGTGCACTTAATTTAACCTTTTCTTTGTTCGCCGGCTAACTACAATAGCAGCAGCAGTAGCAGCTCGCTCTGTTTAGCTTACTTTCGATCTGCGCTGGATTACACTATTTGTTTACGCAGCCATTTAATACGCCCTCGCCCACGCGCGGTGCTGGTAGTGTACACGGGAGAAGGTTATGGAAAACCGGTCAAATTAATTTGAAATTTCCACCGAAAACCAACGCACACAAGCAACACGTTTTCGGTGGGAGCTACTCTCCCCTCTCTCACAGACTTGCAACAGTTATTTGACTCGCAAGTAACAATTGCTTCGCAAATTGATAAATCCTTTCAAGCAAATGAAATCGCATTTTCACCCCGTGGCTGGGTAAAACACACCCAAATGGAGAGAAAGTTAATGTTCAGTTTGGTAAAATATCAAACTGATGCTAATGCTTAACAAAGCGTGAGCGCAGAGCTTTATAGCGGAACGTTTGTCGTAAAACCGGGAAAACGCCAATCAAATGAACTTCCTTCGACGCCGCCAAATGGGCGAACCTATTCAAGTAATTGGAACGATTTTCTTACAATTTTCCATACCCAGCCACGCAGCACAGCAACGGTGTGTTAAACGAGGAGAAGAAGTAAATGAAATGACGCTGAAATAGGATCATAAGCCTCCCCTCCCTTCTTTTGCCTGCTTCCTGCCGTAAAGCACATCATTATTGGTCATTTCGTTGTGCATAACACTGCGCACGGCACACAATGTGTCCCTGGAAAATCGAAACAATTGCCCCGTGCCCTACACCAAGGGAAGATAGCTATAACTTAATCAGTTTATACTCTGCTTCTTCACCTTTCCACCATTGCTCCATCACAAAAACTCGCTTTGGATCGCTTGGCACCCGCGCGCAAATGAATGCAAGCTTTAATTTACCTTACATTCGCAGAATAATTATCATCAAGGCTCGTTTGGTTTGGTGCGTTTTATTCCGGTGCGACAGCGCACCTTCTGTGGTGGCAAAATTACATTACAATCAAAACAATGCCCTAACGAATTGCGTAATTAAACCTGCAGCAGGATCGCGGCGATAGGGCCAACCATTTTTTTGTTATTCCTCCTCCTCTTCTGCCATAATCTATTTGCGCGCCAGGGTAATTGAATATTCACCCCGGGACTCCCAGGGAGGCGTAAATTAGGGGGGAAGAATATGGGAATCGTTCGTTTGCTACATTTTTGTTTGCACTTTGCTGCCCTGAAATTGGCACAGATTGGTACACTGCGGGGCGATGTTTGGTGCGTTGCTGGAGTAGAGAATAAATAGTTACACGCGCGCGTTCGGATACCATGTTTCCGGGGGCGTATTATTAATATTAATGAGAACTATAAAAGTAATTCTCACGCAATAGGCGAGTGTGCGAGACAATAGGAGTCTGGTGTCCATAATTAACGTCAATAGCCCTAAGGTGTCTAATGAATTCTGCCACCTTTTTTCGCGGAATTATGGCTGTTTGTTTAAAGGGCACCATATTTTAGGTTCATTACACCTCACAGCATAGTTAAGTGTGATGGTGAGTATTGATCAGTTGCAATTATTTTATTCTGAAGTGAATAGTACAGCCTAGAATTAGTTTCAAACTCGAACAGCTTGGTATAAGGATTTAACCGAACCACCGTTCAATTCGAATGGTAACGAATGACTCCAGAGGACTTCGGACGACTCCGGATGACTCCAGATTACTGCGCACGTCTCCGAACGACTTCAATCGACTCCGGATAACTCCAGATGACTTCGTATGACTCCAGAGGACTTCAAACGACTCCGAATAACTCCATATGACTCCGAATGACTCCGGACGATACCGAGCGGCTCTGGATGTTTCCAAACGGCTCCGGATAAATCCAGACGACTCCGAACGATTCCGGACTACTCCAAACGACTCTAGATGATTTCGAACGACTCCGGATAACTCCAGATGACTCCATATGAATCCAAAAGACTTCTAACAACTCCGGACAACTCCAGATGACTTCGGATGACTCCGGATGACTCCGGATGACTCCGGATGACTCCAGCTGACTCCGTATGACTTCAGATGAATACAGATGACTCCAGATGACTCCAGATGACTCCAGATGACTCCAGATGACTCCAGATGA
>KB666176.1:1819619-1853601 GCA_000349065.1 Anopheles quadriannulatus | reverse complement strand
ATGACTCCAGATGACTCCAGATGACTCCAGATGACTCCAGATGACTCCAGATGACTCTAGATGACTCCACATAACTCCAGATGACTCCAAATAACTCTGAGCGGTTCTGCATGATTCCGGATAATGCTGAACGGACCAACCTTCGGAAGTTAGCTCTGAAATTTTCAGAGTCTGATCGGAGTCGACTTCGAATTTTTGTCAACTTTACCCAACGCTAGTTACGTACTTCTCCGCAAGGCCACGCAACCAATTATCTTAAAAGATTTAACCGCAATGGACTAAATATTAGATACTTCACTTAATTAATGTGTCCTTTAGTTCCTATGTTCTCCGAAGAGTGTTATGCTGTAGAAATCCGAGAACTCTGTCCAATTTTAGATTTAGAGTAAGAGAAGATCAACATCTGACACAACCCGCTTTCCTTGAATGTTGTTGAAACAATTTAGTGGCTCGTCACCTAAATATAATCTCGAATGCTTATGATATTTTTTTTTGTTATCTTCATCTATTACACTCACCTCATCCATTTTAGTCTACGACCTTAATTTACTTATTCGAATGTTCTACAAAAAATCGCACAAAATGTCTGGGAAGGATGTTTAGGACAATATTCCCCGGCAAAACCGGAAGAAAGGATCAAGAAACCAACTCACAGTCGATGTTGAAGGGCTTGTTCTAGAACTCCTCAAACTGGTGCAGCTAATGGGAAGTTTAAGCCGTCCCTTTAAGGCTCGAAAGTCGTATTTTCGTGCTCGAGCTATTCACTATGTACGGTCGAATAATAATTATTCACTCTACAAAATCGATAGAAAATCGTTTTTTGCATAAAAAGAATGCATGCACATTGGAAATATATCACCACAAATACAAACAAACATGGTGTCAATAAAAGGTGGATTGAATTCCTCTCTCAAATCTAGAATGCTCTTGCAGCTCTAAATCGTAAAGCATCTATGAACATTATGTGATGAATCCTTGTATAGAAAAAAAACAAATCCCTAATCTTGGGTATGTCTCACGTGTCATCTTCCATCAACAAACATGATCCAGTTTTTTTCCAGATTCAGGTCATGCCAACCTGAACAGCCTTCGAATACTTTCAACTCGATATTACGTTCAGGTGTTTACTGGCACATTGCAATACATTGGTGTTTTCCTTCCACACGCTCGAAGAATAAAACGATCCAAACAATATCGATACATCATTTGAGCTGGCTCTGGTTCAATTACTGTGCCTCCATCCTGTCCTATACAGAGTATGCGCTCAGATTTCGTTTTAGCAGGATTAGTTCAATTTTATAGCAATATCCGTACCGGATAACATTCGATTAATCTCACGAGTGTACGGAATCTAATTTCGATACGAAGCTGTCCAGTAATTCAAAGATTCACAAAAGAGAGCAGCATCAGATCGGGCCGTTGAGTAGTGGAAAGCAATTAAATTGCTGTTTGAACATACAAAATACCCTGGGGAAAGATTTCTGCTTCATGTGAGATTGAAAAAATAAAATTAAAAAATTTTACAGTAAAATTACGCGTTGAGCATCAAGTGTCCAGTAAAATTATGATTTGTTTTTAAATATTATTTTTCTTTAAATGTCGACTTTAAAAATCGTTAGCAAAATATTGCAAACAAACGTACCAGAAGCTATCAAACAATCCTTGCTGAACATGACGTTCAGTGCTCGAACAACATTAAACGATCTCTCTCTCTCTCCAAAGCAATGCATTTATCTTCCTTTCATATGATTGCTTCAACTTGCTACTTTTCTCCCAAATTGCACAAAAATCTAACACACACACACAGAAACGTTGTTCAAAAAAAAAAAAAAAGCTAAACATCCTCCAGCTTACATCGTTAAAGTGACGGAACAAATCCGTCATGAATGATGAAGTCGTTCGCTGAAACCCTCCGACCGCACCGAATATATCAAACGGACCAAATATTCGCGCAAGCACGATAGATTGAGTACGTGCTTTGCTGCAAATGTTTGCGCGATGTTTTTTTTTTTTTTTGTTTTTTGCTGCTCCCCCGCTACAATACAACAAACGAAAACCAGTCAATCATCGACATTTGTACATACATACACGCTCTCGGGACGTTTTTATCTTTTTTCTCTCCACAGAGAATGGTACAATTTAACAGATTTAGTAGCACACGAGGCTTGATGTGTCTGGACATGGGTGTATCTATCCGCGTGACGAAATGTACACACACACACATGCACATTCCACCGCAAGTGCTTTGTGGTGAAAGTGTTTGCATTTGTCTTTGGTCTTCATGGTGGTGCGCGCAGAACGGTCGAAAAACCAAACGGTTTGTGTGGTTCTTCAACAACAACAGCACATCCATTAAGAATACAGCGTAGGATTTGTTGCCGGCGTGGTACGCACTGTCGACCGGTTGTGTTGAACACCGTGCACATCTGAAAGAGACGCCATTGAAAGCGGCACACTTGCACACTAATGCTTCTTGCGCCGGTTCCATTTTGCTGGAGGTGATCATAAATTTTGATTATTTTCGCGTGTATCAGCAGGCCTTTCCCGTATGCCACTAAAAAGGAGAAGTGCTGCTTTGAGCGCCGTCCTACTGTGCAAAGCGTATAGTTTACAGACAGCACTACTTTACCGGGCGAGAAATTTTCTGCCGTGTGTGTATGTTTCTCCATTAGCAAATCATTTGGTAAACACACAACCAGCGAAAACAAAAGAAAACAAAAAAACTACAGCAAATTAATCCAGGGCGCCACCAAAACTTTACAGTTTGTGCCAACAAAGTGATGGTCGGTGTGGAGCTGGGTGTATGCTAAAAGTAAGTGGTATTATTCTTCCATCACCAGGACGGGCGAGTGAAAGGAGCGACGGTGTTGCATCGTAAATCAAAATTACATCATTTGCGTTGATGTGTACACAACGGCAACAGCGAGCGAACGTGTTGCGTTCCTTTTTCGGTCCAAAGCAACCCGGCATTACTTTCGTACGTACCCTCAAAAACTCCCGCCTTGTTGCTTGTTGTTTTCAACCGCCACCCCCCGATGGAGGCGCCTGGTGCCGCAGTGACACGGGCGAATGAGAAAGATTTATTTCATGGATTTTCAACTTGTTCTCGTTGACGGGTGCTCCTGTTGTGCTGCAGCAGTGTGTGTGTGTGTGTGTGTGTGTTGCTAGCTCTCGGTGGAATTAAAAGATACACATGTTTACTTTTTGTAAGTGCAAAACAGCAGTAACAGCCTCAGCCCAGTGTACGTAACATTCGCCTTCGCCAAATGGAATGACTTTTACAATATCAAAAAGTGCCATGTCAGTGCTTTGAGCGGGATTTTTTTCTTCTATGAGACATGAATGGACCATTTTAATAAAAAATAATGTTACAAATTTCATTCCATCTGTAGCAAAACCAAAACAAAAACTCCCTTTCCTCCGAATATCGTACCCCTACACTTGTGACCTACTGATATACATTCAATTTACCGTACACACGTACGGTTAGAACGCTCTGCTGTCCCGTGCTAAGCACGCACACCGTCGCTCGTAGTCTGCCTTCGTAGAATTGGACCGACCAACCAACCCGAGGTCGTTTGCCTTTCGATTATTCAGGAGATTAAACGCGCAGCAGCAGCATCATCATATCAGCGCAGCGCGTTACACGTTTGCAGACAGCGCCCCGCCTCCGCCCCTTTAACGCAAATACTAACCTGTTCGGATGCCAGATAAAGGTCCTTTCGGAAGGTTAGTCCCAGCACGTCCAGATCCTCACGCCCGTACCGGAAGGCGGCCAGTACGTGTCCGAAAACTTTCCGCTCCTTCACATAGTCGGGATCTATCAGCACGACACCATCTGGCACAGAGCAGTTCGTGGCGGTGAGTGGCGTTCGCCGGTGGGGCGCAGTTTATCGTTGATTTTGATGAAGATGGCGGCGTGCGCAGTTGTAGTAAAGGTGTGTGTGTGTGCAATGAAAAAGAGAAGAAGGAGAACAACGAATGAAGGATTGAAGTGTTTTTGGGGTAGGCCAGAGGGACTTGTTGCTTGCCTGTGAAACAACGTGTAACGGTAGAGTGTTTCACCCTTTTGGGGGGTTTTGGCGGGCTTACCTATCGGATCGACATGCGTGATGTGGTCGACGAAGTCACGTTTTCCCAAGTATACGGTGATTTTGCCATTTGAAGAACTTTTCTTAAATACTCTGGAAAGGGAGGAACGAGAAACGAACAATACATTGTCAGTTAGTTTTTTTGGGATCAATTAATGAATTAACTAGCTAACTAATGTAAATGAAAAATAGGATTCACAAGTTTGAGACGTTAGTTCAAAATTGTTCATATAGAGGGCGCCACCATGCGTATAAGAAGGTGAAATAGTACAACTAATAGGCAGGTCATGTTTACTTTTAACGTTTAAATTGAGCGAAATCGATAAGAATAATTACTGCAAAAGCTTTTTGTAACTCATTAAATAAAATAGTATGTCTTTCTGGAAGGAATGAATTATCCAATTTAAATTAAATTAAAAAAAAATTAACCAGCTTACAATGTTAGTTAACTGTTTTATTCACAGAGTGAACAAATAGGCATAGATCAGTAAAAGAAGATGAAATAGCACAACTAACGGGTGAATCATTTTTAGTCGTAACGCTTAAATTGAACACGAGTTTAATTCAGCATAAAATTAAAAAAAAAGTACGTTAGTTAAAGTAAACATAATATTTTTTTTATTTTTTTTATACTCAATTTGTTTTAAAGAAATTCACATAACAGAAAAACGTTTATGCAATAATAAAATCTAATATGCAAAATTCATCGCAGGCCATTTTTCAACGTTCACAGTAACGTTTGGTGTTTGCTTTCTAGAACCAACTCTAGAGCTCATTTTATTTTTATAATGCTTAGTATTTACCTAAACGGCCTACCCCAATAATGCTAATTACAGCGTGCAATGGTAATTTTTTATTTGCGCAAAAACCCACTAACCTAACCTAGGCTCAGCACTCAGACTTACCTTGTTGCCTGCTTTTTCGAGCTACCCTCGTCAACGTCCGGATCGGGTGACGGTGCGGGCGATCTGGGCGATGATCCTTGCAGATGGGTATTCATTTCGAAACCGTTGTGTCTAATTAGAGGCCACCGTGCCACCGACCTCCGTACGTCTGCTTGGGCTTTCCACACACACACACGCACGCACACGCACAATTATTATCCTTTTTCTTCTATTCACTTCGCAGCGCCACTGGTTTCACCACTTCGTTTTCATACACCACGCACACTGAAGCGCGCCTGGCAAGGCAACTAAAAGCCAAATCTTGTTAGTTTCCCATACGGATTAACTGTTGCGTTTCACTGTCTGCCGGGCTGAAACACAATTTCCAATTGAAAAACAGGTTAATTGCAACGTAAACATGCATTGAGTGGGAGGGAAAAGGTGTTGCATATGCTCGTCCTATATGCACGGTTAGTTGCTTTTGCAGCCCCTTCCGTTGCACGATACACTTCTGGTGCTCTATAAACGCACAGCACATTCAATCAGATTGATTGGAGTGTTGCAACCCGAACGGCGACGGCACTTACATATATTAAAGTCTCAAAAGTAACAAAGAATGCATAGAACACACAAAAAAACTAAAAATGAAAACTTATAATATTCACGGCTCTGTCGCTCGGAATTAGCTGGCGTGTGAAAGGGACACAATGGACATATTTTACACTTCGCCTATTTTGACACTATTCAAACACACTCCCCTACACACACGCACACACCATTACCTCGGGCTGGTATGTGCACACGAAGCGAACGCTGCCAAATACTAACATTTGCCATCGCCGCCGGCAACCAACCGAGAGGGGCGCAAACCAAAATTCTTTCCCCACATTGCTTTGTGCTGGCGGCGAAAGAATGGCTCCAACAATGGAGCATCAGCCCGGTGTTCCCATAAATGGTATCCCGACACCGACTGTTTGCGGTGTGCTCGCGCGTGTGCGTGTGCTGATCCGGTTTCACTTCAAGATTTGGAACGAATGCCAAACAACCCCCGGACGAGCGGCAACAAAAAAAATAAAAAGAAGATGCTGCTGAATAGATGAAGAGACAACGCTCACGAAGCGTTCTTGCGTTGAGTGATTTTTCTTTTCACACCATTATTGTGCTTTGCTCTCTCTCTCTATCTCTGTGTCCAAGGATAGTTGTCACCCGTAAAGGGATGGATTCATCGAAAGCATGCTACGCATAGTTTTTACACCAGCACCACCCGCACGGAACAGGACACGGATCAGTGAAAAAGGGGGAAAAAGCATTTGCTTTTCACACCACGTCCGAACAATTTTCGCATTCTCGTAAATAGTTTACCTTAGTGGGGGGACGGAGGCGAAAAAGTAAAGTAAAGTACAGTATGCACGATTTGCTGTGCAGTGAGGAAAGTTATTTCCCAATCAAGTTGATTTTATTTTTTTTTTGCTTGCGCTTCGAAGAAACTTATAAATACTTATAGCATTATAGCGCGCTTCCTTTAGGAATGCGTTGCCGATTCCCGAACAATCTTATTTTTACACCGGAGCTTGCCAAGTTGCTCCAATTTCCACCTCAATCGGGGTTTCGGGAAATGGAATGTACAGCAACAAAAAAAAAAATCAATGAAGAATCTCTCCTGCGCCGGGGATTTCAATTGAATCCTTCTTACCTACAACAAAACCTACACTCCTCCGCATCGGATGCCACATCTCTCGAACCCGAGTAGAACGAGAATCGCTAACCGACTCTGCCGGAGCACATAAATGGCAAGGCAAGCGGATCGAAAGATGAAACGCAAAAAAATATATATACACTACCCGCCGTTCTTCGAGTTCTTTCTTGTCGGCGGAATTTAACACCTTCACTACCACCCGCCGTTGTACAGCGAGGAGGGTAAGGCGAGCGGGTGAATAAAAAACGGATCTCGACGGCAAAAGGAGCAACACATGCTTCACATGCTCGGCATAGGCCCCCAGTACACAGTAGCTTATCGAACGATCGATTGATGTGTGAAAGAAAAAAGTCTTTACAGCAATTGCAGAGCAGCATGATGGGGGCGTGTAATCCTTTTTGAAGAATGTGTGCGAGATCGATGGAAAATAGGGGGAGTTTTAAATAATAATACAACATAATCAACATTTATTACACAACCATATCTTTTGATGATTGATAATGTTCGCGTCGTTTGGGAAGAAAGGAACGAAAGCTAGGTATAAATTGAAAGGCCTTTACACAACATTTCAGGCTTTGGGTTCCAGTTAAAAAAAGAAATCGAAAAGTATAAATGTGTCCAATCACGTGATTTTTGAATTTTCAATTTTAACCAGGGTGATTCAACAATTCAATTTCACAAAAATCATTACATTAGTATTGGATCATCCTTCCTCAAACTTGATGTGTCTTTAGGAACAGGCGAAACATGTACCTGGATGTATCTGAAGACAAATATAGTCAATGGGGAGTTTTACGATACTAGCTAGCTTTTTTATACGGAGTTTGAGATTTGATGACTAAAAAGCATGTCAACACACCATACAAAGTTCAACTATCAGGCCTCAATTTTTCAGCCTAGATTATTTCGGCGTGAAAAAAAATGTGAACAAACGCCAATTTGTCCCAGGTTAGATCAATTTCGATCAATCAAGTTCGATTTCGATCAATCAATACCTCACCATAAGGACAATTTCAAGATATTTTAAACAGAATTCAAACGATATTTTTGGCATATAAAATTACTATAATCCATTTTAGGGACCCTTCACGATTCTAGTCAGCTTTTTGTATGGAGTTTGACAATTGGTGGCTGAAATCATGTAAACACTCCATACAAAACCACACACAAAACTGGCCTGCAATTTTCAGTCTAGATTATTCTAACCTTAAGGATAGAATTAGATTCGAGTACCTGCTCGAAAAATGGCGAAAGCAAGGTGGTATTTACATTTATCCCAAGGGGCATTAAAGAGATCGGTTGATGGAATATAGCATCAAAGTGTATGTAGTCAAGGTGGTCTCATAGCATGTTTTTTTTATAAAATTTTGAAAAAATTTGAACATCACTTTTAGACAGGACGGAAACAAGCTTTCTGGAGGCTTGACGAATACACAAACACTTAAAATCTTCATTCAGAAACAGAAGTGACAAAAATCAGCCTTCTAAATTCATACACCTTGGGATAAACCCACCTGTATATTATACTGACTAAGATAGCTGCTCGAAAACTGCTATACGATGCTAACAGCTGACAGGCTGAAATTTCAGCCTACGAACTTACAACGGAAAGGGCCCCTCAAACAGAAAAAAAACCCACAACGATCAAACAGAAAAAAACCCTCTGTTTACACAAAATTGGTGAAATCCAATATGGCTGAATTTAGCTGTCAAATACAACCCGGATGATGAAGATTGTTCCACTGATAGGCTGAAATTTCAGCTTTCCAGCTTTAGATAGAAAACGGGAGGATCTTAAAAGCCCAACCAGTTGTTTTATACATATTTTGACAATTGGCGGCTGAAATCATGTCAACACTCCATACACAACCGCACACAAAACTAGCCTGAGATGTATGTAAACATATAAAATATGTACACACACTCCGTTTCGTCACAGGTAAAATCAGATTAGGTCATGGAGGATTGATTTTTGTTTTTTTTTTCTCTCTGAAGGATAAATATGCCAAGAAATGTTGGCATGGATCGATTTTTAAAGTTCAATAAAAGTACTTTAATTCATTTAAACAAAAAAGAAAAAGAAAGCAAATCAATTTTAAAATGCATCTTTGATTATACACAATTCCTCGAAATCCAATATGGTGGACCGTAACTGTCAGATCGATACGACCCGGATGATGAATACCGTTCCACTGACAAGCTTAAAATTACAGCTTTCTGGCTTAAAATATAAAAGGGGCCAATGTTGAATACATCGAACCCATATACCTTTTGTTTGATGTGCCTGAGATAAAGGTTGCTAATTATGTAATTATATTTTCAAAAATCCTGTTTTACATCAAGTAAAGTAAAACTGAATATAAAAAAAAAGCAGCAAAGGCGTCATATTCACGCACAAACACCAAGGATACATCCTTCAAAGATGCCAGCTCAAATAGCATCCTCACTGTTACTGATTTGAAGTACCATCCTATCGCAGGAAAACTGAGAAGCTATCGATCAGTGTGAAAATACCCGCAAGCGACAATGAGATTAGCCGTGGAAGCGCAACCGAATTCCAAACGTTTGGGCAGTTTGGTGCGCCTGAGGCTACGGAGCAAAACCCCACAACCCCACCCCCCCACAGCAGCACCAGCGAGCGTGTAGTATCTCAACCATCCATTTGTTAACCGGTGATGGGGTTTTATTGAATTAATTTCCACCGTGCTTTCGCGATCGTGCTCAAACGCACTAGAGCCGCCGGCCCTTGTAAAGCACTGCTGCCTCGAACTGGGGGTTGGGGTGATCGCCGTTTGAGTAAAATTTGAGCAGTAATTAATTTTCCACCGCTTGCAACACGCACCACGCGGCTTGTAGTGTCCCGCGGTGGTGGCCGGAGCCCTAACTGAATCTTGCTGATTAAAAGGGGTTCAACTTTACGAATCCTCCACGAAAATTCCACGAGTGATTAATGAGCCAGAAGCCAATTTGGCCGTGTATTCTTTGCAACGCCGTCTAGCGGTGTCGCAGTCAGGGGGACAATAACGCCCTCTCCTACTACGAAGGCACCCGATGGTGAATTTCCACGGCCAAGCCTCTCTTTGTTCAAGTGGACAGAGTTGTGTTGCTGTAGCAGGGTGTAGAGGTGGTAATGACAAGCCGCCCGAGCCTTGGAGTAAGTCTGCAAAAAAAAAAAGACAAAAGAGAGAAAAATTGCACGCATTAGTGGGTTTGTGGGTTGGTGAGAAATGAAGTGGGACGTGTTTTAAATGTGTTTTTTTTTTATTTAGCGCTGGTAATGGTTTATTGGTTTAATGGTTCAAGGAGGAGCACCCGTCTTACACTGGTCGTTATTGTGAAGCTTCCGTGTGTACCAGATGCTCCTTCCCGAGCAATCAATAATCATAATCTACCGTGAATATATTATTTCGTTCGCTATAACACTAATACCAAATGCTTTCCATCCTTCGTAAAGGCGCTTGTAAACGTGAGAGTCGAGAATTATTTATTTGTGTGTTCACCCACCAGAAAAAACCAGACCTACCTTTATATGTGGCTCAGATTATACACATTTTTATGTCTACAACAAACATTATACTGCGCTTCAAACAACACACGCCAAAACAAAACGGGTTCGTCGTCTGCCTATGGCGCTTGACTGTACACTCATGAATAATTAAGCGATCCCAACAAGCCGATAATTTATGCAAGACGGTATGGTTTTTTTTTTTTTTGCGTGTGTACATTTTTCGCGTCATTTCCTCTCCGTCTCCTGTCCTCCACTCACGACCCAACGAGCACAAACATCAAACCATCATTTCATCCTTCGAAGCGTGATGCATACAAACGTGCCCGGCCCGGTTTTTCACGCTCACAACTATAATCTTTCACGTAATCAGTTCTAACGCGGGCGACAGGCAACTACTAGACTAGAGGCAGGAAGGGATGATGGGAACAAAAAAAAAGAACTACATCGAACAGGAGGAGAAAAGCATTGCACTGCAAATGTAGTACGCCCTCTCTGTTTCTCTCGCGCGCGGTACACCAACGAACGGCGCCAGTCGGGCGCGTACCCAGTGCAGCAGCAGGCGAAATCCCCAAAGCCATCGCATGTGGCACGTGGTCCACCCCTCTCCTCTCGCTTTGATCCCTCTTTCACTCGGTTGTGGTGCCCACACCACGGATAGAGGTCACCTGACAGAAGGACTGCTGCACCATTACTAAGCTCTCGGCACAGTTTCGTAGAACTGCAAGGAACACAAACAGGGAAGATTTGGCTAAGGATACTGTACGCAACATTCCCACCACCAGACAACTCTTCTCTGCCCAGGCGGGGGCCGGGGAGTTAAATTGAAAAATGAAACACTCCAACGAACGCAGCGCGGTAGTGGGTGCCAGTAGCGGGCAACGGCTTATCATAACATTTCTTTTTGTTTTCTACGGAAAAAGGGATAAACATAGCGCACGGTCCTACTATATCCGCAATTCTAGTGCACGCGCAGCAGAGCATTTTCTCTCCGCCAAACTCCACTTTCAACTATTACACTTGATGGCTTGATATTTACTCTAATATCAGTGGTAGGATTTCCCCCTTTCTTCTGCTTTGTGTGTTCAACCACACACACACACATTGAAAATCACCCGGTAGGGGTTCTTTCCGGAAAATTGTTTTCACTCGAATTACGTGTCCCCCGCGCAATTGAGGTCGGTTGCGTCTCGGACGAGCGAAAAGTGTCGCAATTCGTTGCTGCTGCTGCTGCTGCTGCTACGCTACTTGCGACGTGCAATTCTATATCCCCAACAATCTACGCTATACCGTTTTTTGTTCTCTCCCTTTCGCCATGAATTTACTATCATCCCAAGTTGACCCAGATAGTAAAATATCTTCTTACACACACCGCTCGCTTGCTGCTTGTGTGCAATTGCGCGAAGAAGCAGCGGCTCGTTGTTGCCCGCGTTGGTTCAGATAAAAAGACAACAAGCGCTGCAAAAACTCACAATCTAGAAAAGCACATACTGAGACACACACACACACTTACATACACCCACCAATTGCTGCAAATATCCTGCCGGTATCCGGTTGAGTGAGCGGGTTGATGTGAGGTTTTTGCCGCACTACACTTGGAACGAGGAACGACGATTCTTCCCCGCCATGTCCTGGTTTTGCTGTTGCCATTTTCACCCGAATGGATTTTCTTTTCTGGTTCACTAGAGCGACCACCAACCTATCCACCCACACACACACACACACACACATATTCCGGTTAATGCAATCCTTTCCCATTGTGTTGATCGTACCGGCAATGGGTTTGGGCGCTCCTAACCCACATAAATACAACGCTCGCGCGCACTCACACGGCCAACGGAAACGTCCAATGGTCCGTGTGTGTATGTGTGTGTGGAAATCATCTTGAGCAGTGGAGAGGAGCTGCAAAAACAATACCGAATCTGGTGGAAACATTGCACTCGATTCACTCGGTTTTGCGCGAGCGATTGAGAGGTCGTGGACCGATGTGTGTGTGTCGAGGCGAAGGAATTCCTTGCGTGAAGATCTCCTTGTAGTAGCGGATAGGGTGGTGGTGTAATGCATGCGATATCCTCCTTTTCGGATAACCGCCATCGGAACACTTTAATCGAAGCGTCTAGAAGGATTTCTGCCACCATCGGGACGGTAGTGGTATTGAGAGCGCAACGAAGGAAACTGTTACACTCAAATGCGCACACACACATTACATTAGAGCTCAACCGTACCCCGGAGTGCAGTTGATGAAGACACATACACCCCAGTGGTTTCATTTTAATATCGAAGCGTAAAACCGGACGCAGCACATGCAGACGGACCAAGAAGGCACGGGTTGCGCTTCAGTTTTATAGTGCGCGCTTTCGCTCGCAGTATAATAACAAAGTTGATGTGATGTAAAGAATTGTCTTATTTACTTGTTGCAGATTTTGAGGTCATACGCTGCATATTAAATTATGTTATTACTTTTGATAAGATACTATAGCATCTGGAGTGGAATTTACGTGCTGTTCGGACGATGTTATGAATAACATAATCTTTTTATGAAAGGATATGCACGAGAGTGATATCATTGCAGAACACCAAGAAGAATTTGCATGGCTGGTATTTAGGATACAATTCAACTTGGTATCCAATGCTCTACATTTTGTGGTTTATCTTCAAAAACCAACATTTCACATTTACTTTCACACTCACATCACTGCTTGGACATTAAGGACCTACGCAGTCATGCCTGCCGCCTGTACAGGCTTTCGAGACGATACCCAGGGATTGTAGGACTTCCAAGGAAACTGGATTCGAATTCATGATTAGTGGGTACACTTTTTTGTGAGTACAAGTACAAATTAGACGTGACAAGTGATTTGATATATCTAGGAATTGAGTATGGCATTGACTCACTTCTTCTTCTTCTTTCGGCATAACACCAGTTGTTGGTCAAGGCCTTGCCAGTGTACCACTAGTGGGGTCCTTTGGCTTTCAGTGACTTATTGATTACACCCATATCATACTAGGATAGTCAGTCCTACGTATGGGAGCACGGTCCATTCGGTGCTTGAACCCATGATGGGCATGTTGTTACTTCGTTCGAGTTGACGACTTAACCACGAGACCCGCCAGGCAATGTCTCACTACGAATCGTACAAGTGTATCTTGGGATGGATCGAAACTATCAACAATGAACTATCTTTATTAAATTTTCAAAAATTTGATACAACGTTTTGTAGATGTGTAATATATGCATCTCCTTCAGCAGTATTGATAAGAGTTCTAAAAATTTTAATCTCCAGACGCCTAACCTACTATTAATAATATTATATCTGTGAATTGCTGGTATCTAGTGCAATGTCTGACAATTTTAAAATTTTAAAATAGGTTATGCTTATCTACGAAACAATCAACAACATTCTTTGTGCTGGAGGTCGGTCTTGTTATCCCTCATTCAAAAGATTGAAAAAAAAACGAATTGAAATAACTAAAATGATGACCGGTATGATCGTGTACTGGTACTGGCCGCCAAGGAGAAGAAGATACCACATCAAAATGTCCTCTTTAACGACCGGGGGGGTTGAATGGCAAAACAACATGAGCTTTATGCAGAGTTTAAATATTTACAAACCCCTTAGGACTTTGATTTTCGCCCTAAACTAGGGCTGTTGATTCTGAAACCAAGTTGTCAAGAGTATTTATTTTAGTCATGATTGTATTTTCTTCACTTGATGTAAAGTTAAAATCAACAGCTATACTTTTGCGCATTCGCGTACTGTTAGTCTTTGTCTAAATATTGAAATTTCACCACATCTATGCTACAAATTTGCTTGTCGAAAGTACCCCAACAATAACAATGTTCTGATAGTTGGGCATGGTCCATCTGTAGCTAGCTTTGTGTGTTTATTTCTGAGAACAATAACCCAAAAAATCATCATCCTAAACGGACAAAATGAGCCAAACGCGCTAGAGCACGATATACAACACTATCATACACGTGTTGTGGAGCCCTGAAACTGGATATTATCCGGTAAAGCTGGGCCGTATTTCTACATCCCTACAAGTATCAAGAATCAACACACACATACTAAACTAGGCCCGATGTAGGGTTGGACACACTGGTGGAAAATGATCGTCGTCGGGCGATGGACCATATCGGTCGCTACGAAAGGGTGCATCTTTCCAATCGACCAATTGTGACAAACGATGACACAGGAGGAGCTTGGACGCAACTATGCATGCAAGCAGAGTCAAACAAACGCGCACACACACACACAAATACAGGCGCATCTGTTGCGCCTCGGTCACGTTTCGAACGGATCCGTACGGAACGCAAACCAACTCAACCAGAAACCCCCTGTGTCCAAGAGAACTTTCCGTGTTGCAGCAATAAAGTCCGGAAAGATTATGAAACATGTGGACCCATTTGTGCTGCTGTGGTGTGCCACTTTCCCAAAGGGATGTTTGCAGGGATGTCTAGATGGATGGATATGGGCAAATTTTTTGGGAGCATTTGGGCGCGCTTCGAGAGACGACGACGACCGAACCTTGCGAAGGTTTGGCAGGTAAATTGAACCCCACCCATGGGGTGGGGGGGCACATACATAGCAGCCAACGTAGCAGATGGAGAGGGATTTAGAAGGTAAAAGGACCATTGGATACGGCACACCCACACTGATCCACTGTTGAAACACACAGTCAATAGAAGCCCCCGGTTTCCTGAGGACGACGATGATGGGAAATGTAAAAGCCGTCGACAACCTGCGGTACGTTCTTCATGCGCTGTGGGAAACTTTGCTGCGATGGGATCAAAAGGATAAGCTACGGGGGGGGTTTTGAAAGCACCGATATTGCCTTTCCTTGCAATGTTTTAGCAGGATAAAAACACCCTTATCAGAGTTTGTCATTTTTTTAACATTTCCTGATTTTAACAGCCTTCGGTCGGCCCAATATTTTTGGGATGTTGTGCAAGGAAAATTAATTATTTTGTTACATTTTTTTGGTTGTTGTAATGACATTAAATAACAAAAAACGCGTCTAAAAGACAAGTTGTGCGACAAAAAATGATACTTCAAAGATCATGCACCTAACAACCGGCACGGGGGAAAAGGAACGACTTCTTGAGAATTTTTTTTCTAATTGTAGAATTTCTGAAGCCAGGCTGCCATTAAAATTGCTCTCTCTCTCTCTCTCTCTCTCTCTTCACAGTTCTAACCTCCGCACAAGTCAATTAATTACATTGATTCATATTGCCCACACATCAATAAGAACGCTAGTACACAACGAAACGAAATCAGGACGAACGAAAACACTTCCCCCGGGTGGGTCAAATCAGAAGACTGTGTAATGTTAATGGCATTATGTGTGTCGCTGTCCGGTTTGGCGAGATGTAATCAAACCCATCATCCTTAGTCTCCCGCGGATACAACCGAGGTCATGCAACATCATCATCATTAACGGACCGTTCATTGTTGCAATTTTGCTTCCACTTCCAAACAACTTCGTCCCGCGCAAGTGAGTTGAGCGGATCTGACATCCTTGTGGAATTGACTCGAGCTATTTTAGCTAGCAGCATTCGAGCTGCGTGATGGACACGTGCAAGTTCTGTAATAGGTTTGGCTCATACACTCGCTCTCTCTCTCTTTCTCTACGTTCAAGTGTTTCTGATCTGATTTGGTGTGGGTGATTAGCATCCGATTAGTGTCCATTCTGGGCAAGAATGTTACTGATGAGGGGTAAACATGATATCACAATACACTTTGTGGAACATTCCTGCTTTTTGATACTGATTGGTTGGGATGTAGCCATTGTTTTACCAATAACTTCTAACTTGCATGATGATGGAGCTTCCAAATACATGTTTATGCTACACGCAGATCGATTTTTGGCCTTCAGTTGACTACACTAAACTGGCTTTTATGAGTTACTTTGTCATTTACTTTATGGTATTATAATCCACCATGTATGAAACATGGCTCATCTTAGTTTACATCCCATAATGGCTTCAGCGTGAAGCCAAGCAATAAACTATACAATGTTTGAGTATTATTTACTGCTTCCTGTGCCGCAGTTACTTTATTTATAGCGCCGCAGTTACTGAATGGTTGCTAAACAGAGTGTCTGTGAGGCGGTTCTAGATGGAACAAGATTACCAATGGCAAGTGAGTTATGGCTGTCGAAATGATGGACTACGTAGACTCAACTCTTCCAATTTACTAGACGTTGTGCCCAGTAGCCCAGTGATCTTTTTAGGTTATCCAACCAATCATACTAAGCGTTTAACTTCCGACACTAACCATGTAATATGAAACCACTATTTCTCACGACCCAAGCATACACAAGCGCACAGAACTCACCGTAGTAGCGGCGTCTAGCTAGCAACTAAAAAAACGGCAAAATGAAAGCGAGTCGACAATAATTGAAAATATTACGACGTCTAACAGGGCGCCACAGAGAGATATAACTCATTTCGGTACGTTTCATAGCCCCGCCGCAAGCGTTGGCAGCGTTCCCAAAATGCACACTACTACTGCAAGGAACAACTCCACACAGGACTTTGAAATGCAGCCAGGGAAACCCATCCAAAAAGCCACTGCTCCCCGTCTGCCAGACCACACCACTCTGTCTGCACCTATGTCAGGTCTTCTCGCCCTGGCGATGTACGCCCAAAGCTCATTTACTTTCCACTCACGGCGAGAACCGCGTCGCGTACCGGGGAAGAACATTAATCACCGAGGCGCACACAACAGTGCAATGCCCTTTAACCTCGGCTGTGGCTTCCGTTGTGCTGTCCCATCTTCTACCCTTAGCAAACCTTAGCAAGATACCAGCTGAACTAGGTCACTGGATTTATTTCTCCGGCGCCGGTAAACTGTCTGCGCGCTTGCTGCCGCTTCGTATTCTTCGTTGATCCAACGTCTCCGACGACAACAACAATATCGAGCGCAATGGGCGTACGGGTAAACACATATCCTCTCCGCTTCGCTAAGAGCATGATGCGGCAGATCCCCGTCTGGTATACCATCCATAAATTGTTCGCCCTTATCAGAGAGTTTGCAAAAATAAGACACTCCCCCTTCGCTTTGCGAAACAGGGAAGTCGTCGAACGACGGAGTTCAAGCATTGGAAAGGTTAGACAGTGCATAAGGTGCATTTATTAGAGATCAGCTGTTTTAAAGGATCACAAGAATTGGGTGAGTAGGTTAGTAACTTGAGAGCTCTCACTTCAATTCAAAACAGAGATCTATTCAAAACCAAGGCTTTATCCTTGGAACGTTCTCCATATATTTATCGCATTATTACGTTTCCAGATATTAAACTCATATTTACATCTACTAGAATCTCCATCATAATTCCTACGGTTTTGGAGGGATTTTTCAAACTCAATTAAAACAGAACATGATTCTGCTCCCAGCTCCGAAACAATCCATAAAGTTCAGACAACAAGAAAAACCGCCAGTATGACCATTCATAAACGTCACCGACTCATTGATTTTTATTGAAGGGGTTTCAATAAAACATTCAAATCAATTCCCTCTCACGTTCATGGGCTCGCGCGGGGAGAGCGTGTGCAAAAAGTGGGATGCATCTGGCTCGAGGCCAGTACACCGATGCGCGTGCATCGCGTAATAAACTCTAGCGGCGTTAATTATTATTAATTGCTACCATCATCCACCTATCATGTAACAACCATCCGACAGGGGTGTCATGGAATGGTTATTTAATTTCGCATGCTACTTCCGAACGCGTTGGCGTATTTCGATTCGTGCAAGTGACACAAGCAACCGTGTAAAGTGCAAAAGGTCAAAAAGGTTTTGTGGTACTGGAAAACAAAAAGGTTTATTCTCAGAATAAACCCGGTTTTTCGCTGGAAAGGAATAATACATTGAAAACAGCGATTTGTTAAATGATATTCATATTTTAATTCAAAAGTCACAAAACGGTTACTAGCAACGAATACGAAGAAAGAAAGAACAGCATGCCTTTTACGTGTGAAAAAGTCTCACCATGCACAAACATGATGCGAGATTATTGTACCAATTTACTTTACTATCGATCAGTCCCCTGCTACCAGAGCCGGTGGGAGGGCAGTGCTTTTGTACTATCGAATCGAAAAGATGGGATCATTCAAAGGCCGACCGATCCCAAACGGCATCCAATCGGATTTGGAATCTAATTTTATCTGCAAATGTATTGGTACCGGCACAAAGAAGCCACCTTTCCATGACCTTCCCAAGAGAAACCGAGAGAGAGAGAGAGAGAGAGAGAGAAACATCTGCCCTCCGCCTTACGGAAATGGACTTTTAATCTTCCAGACGATTTTGCCTTTCTTTATTGCATTAAGATGCCATCCGTTCTGGGTCCCTTTTTCCGGCCTGAGAGACATTGCTGCTGCAAACCTCTCTTATCTCAAGGCTTTCTAATCCAAACACTAAAACTAAACCGATGGATAGTAGAATAGACACAGCAACGAAGCATATTGTGATCGGGATGTTCCAACGGGAAAGGATCACGGAAACGATGACGAAGATTTGGAAGGAAACGTTATTGCAAATAAGCAATTTGTTTAGCATACGTTACGAGAAACAAAAATGAAACCTTAGAGCTAGCAGGCATCTCTACTCTGTCCGTCTTTAAACTTTCTCAGTTCTCAGTTCCGCGAAAGTACCACCACCAGCGCCCTCAATTACTAATTCCATTGCTACCGCTAGCGAGCTAGTGCAGTTGCCTGCGTGCCGTAACCATCAGATTGTTGTGTGGAGATTTTATATCATTATCGGTTCGGCTCAAGAGCCCCAGCACCAGCGCCTGCTGATTGCAATCTAGCGCCGCGACCCGGCACATCCATCAGCAATCGCCACGGCAAAACCTCCTCTGCGACCTGTAGAGCGCCCCCGATGGGACAGAAATCAAACTCAAGAGGGCGACGACGACGACGAATGCAAATCGTCCTCGAATTCAATTTATGTACAACCACCTCGGGGCAGACCATTTCGCATGCTACCAGGAACGCTCACAACACCAGTTTTGCAGCGGCGTTTGCGGTGATGGCTGAGAAACGGGAGAATGCAAGCCGGAACTATCGGGGAGGGAACGAGAGACACCGTATCAGATACCTGTTCTAGGGAATCATCATATGGAGGGTGCACCGGTACAAGCGCACGCCGGGTATGTAAATGGAAATAGTAATATTCAGGCACTATCGGGACATTCGGGCGGAGAGCAAAATGGCATTATGCCATAACTCGATATTGGCGGTGATGGTGGTGGTTGGTCGTGCTGTTGATGGTTTGGAGGAATTTAATGAAATTCGCTTCGCTCGTGCACCTTTCAATCATGATGAATGTTAATTTTCCTGCAATATGTGTGATTTTCCGGAAGGAAGCAGATTGAGACAGATAGCTTGCTGAAGGTATTCAAAAACGGAGAATGAGCATGCAAATTATAGAGCTTTGGTATTTTTTATTTTTTATTTTAACTTATGAGTGCATGAACAGGGCAAACAACGTCAAGAATAATTGTTGAATAATTGCAAATTTTAGATGCAAAATTCTTGGTAGCAAAAGCCGTGGTCGCAAGAGTCTAGGTCGCAAAAGTGTTGGTCACAAAGATCTTGGTCGCAAAGTTCTTGGTCGCAAAAATCTTGGTCGCAAAAGTCATGGTCGCAAAGTTCTTGGACGCAAAAATCTTGGTCGCAAAAGTTTACGTCGCAAAGTTCTTGGTCGCAACGTTCTTGATCGCAAAATTCATGGTCGCAAAATTCATGGTCGCAAAATTCTTTGTCGCAAAGTTCTTGGTCGCAAAATTCTTGGTCGCTAAATTCTTGGTCGCTAAATTCTTGGTCGCCAAATTCTTGTTTCGCAAAGTTCTAGGTTGTAAAAATCTTGGTCGCTAAATTCTTGTTTCGCAAAAGTCTTGGTCGCCAAATTCTTGAACGCAAAATTTATTGGTCACAAAAATGTTGATCGCAAAAATTCTTGATCACAAAAATCTTGATTGCAAAAGTCTTGATCGCAAAATGTTTGGTAGCAAAAATCTATGTCGCAAAATTCTTGATCGCAGAAATCTTTGTCGCAAAAGCCTTAGTCGCTAATTTCTAGTTCAGAGAGTTATGCAGGAAAAGTTTATCATTTACAGCATACCATTCCTAAGTACGCAATGAAACAGTAGTTGTTTACGTTTTTCAGGCTGCAAAGCATCTATGCTGCACATTCGAAACTAGTTTGATGGGTGATTTTCTACCGAATATCGCATACACTTCGGACGTACAGCAAGTACCGGCGGGCGTACCCCAGGGCAGCGTTCTGGGGCCACTTCTGTATCTGCTGTTCACGGCAGACCTTCCAGCTCTTCCTAACGGTGCCCAGTTGTTTTTGTTTGCAGACGACACGGCGATCGCTACTAAGGGCAGAACACCAGCAGAACTCAGACGTGGCGCTCAGCGCTGCTTAGATGTACTACAAGGCTATGCGGCGGAATGGAGAATCCGCATCAACAACGCTAAGACACAAGCCATGATTGTTCCACATCGGCTAAGGCACCAGCTACTAAACCCGATTGGAAACCAGCTGACTGTGGGAGGAACAACAATCCCTTGGTTGTCAAGGGTAAAGTATCTGGGTCTAATCATGGATAACAAGTTGCTTTACCATCACCATACCTGAGAGCTGGCAACCCGGATCAATGTCCTCCTCAAAAAATTGTATCCCCTAGTAAATCGCGGCTCTCACCTTTGCTACAAGAACAAGATCGCGATCTATAAGCAAATTGTTCTTCCCATGGCAACTTATAGTATCTCGGTTTGGAAAAGAAGCGCCCCAACCAACATCCGCAGGGTTCAAATAGGGTTGAACCGATTTTTGCGACTAATTGCGAATGTCCCCTACTGGACCAGGCTAGAGGAGTTATATGAAAAAACTAATACACATCCAATAGATGAAATTGGATATGTTATAACAGAACGCCTTAAAGAAAAATGCGCAACATCGGGTTCACCCCTTCTAAGGGCACTCTTTTGAATTTTTCACATTTTTTTTTCTTTTTCCCTTCTCCTTTCTTTCTTATTTCTGAATTTCTTTCCTCCTCCTCCTAATCTAATAGTGTTAAGTAAATAAGTTAGTTAAAGTTAAGTTAGCGTAACAAAAGGCCCTAGGCCTAGCACCGTTTCTTCTTAAAATCAAAACAAACTGCCTCCTGGCAAAATCCTCCACAGCGGTGAAAAGCGAGCGTTACGCTAAATCTCGCAAAACAAAAAAATGTACACATGAACTTAAAAGAAAAATATCAATAAACATACATTTTGATTGATTGATACCGAATATCGACATGATTTCTGCTAATCGTCTAAGTCTTTTGGGGAAAAAAAATAATTATTTCAATGTGAATGCGTATTTTACCATTGTAAATATTCCCAACTGACCAATTGTTCAAACAAAAACGAACATAAATTCACTGTCATGTCCACGCAGCCCTAAGCTGCCATACTCTAAGCTCCCGGAGCACAAATACTGCTCCAAACAATTTACAAAGCATCCAACTTCCCGGAAGCGAGCACACACTCATCGTGATGGTTTTACCGTACGCCTCTCGCCGCTCATCGTT
Source organism: Anopheles quadriannulatus (assembly GCA_000349065.1). NCBI lineage: Eukaryota > Metazoa > Arthropoda > Insecta > Diptera > Culicidae > Anopheles > Anopheles quadriannulatus. Next base: position 1,831,842 of record KB666176.1, on the reverse strand, counting down.
TTACGTTAAATCTGTACGCCGTTAGTCACACGCACAAAGGAAGGAGACTCACCTAACACACGACCTTTAGTGCCGTAAAATGACATAAGCAACGGGCAGCCTTTTCGCTTGTCTGACACATTCACACATTGCTGGACAAACCCCGAAAGCGAGCGCGTTCGGTACCGCCATGCAAAGAATGCGTCATTGTCATATTTCGCATTTAAAAAGTATCGCCATAGTTCTCTCTCCGAAACCATGCGCTCTCCCGCCACCGTCTTCAAATCATACCTCCCCCGGAACTGAATTATTTCGCATGGCGCCCTAAAAGGCCCCCACCACTCCACTGCGAGTAATGCGCAAATGTTCCTGGTGCTCTAGCAGCGGCTCAGCAACGATGCCGACGACGTCATCGGCACGGCAAGGCGACAAAAAGCAAGCAGGCAAGAGAGACACATATGATTACAATTTGTCGCGCAATGGGTGCATTGTGTGATGCATATGGTTCCCGCCGTGCATTGTACCGTACGAAATGTGTCTCAGCTGAAAAGGAGGGGCACCCGAGAACTGCATCATTGCCATTCAGCTGTACCGATTGATACGCGCATGACAGCTCAACAGTGAAGGAGGCTTTTTGAACAGAAAAAAAACTCATGACTCTACACGATCAGAGTGCGCGCACCCACCAAACCCGAGCCGATTGTGCTCGCATGAAGCAGCTTACTCAATGTTTGAATCATTGCCATTTTCTGGTACGTTATTTTAATTAGCTAACATTAAAATTCCACCGCCGATTCTCCTCTCTGTCGGCTTCATTGCACTGCCGATGGAAGCCGACACCGACGACAGTCACCTTTCAACCGCTTCAAGCTGGGCTCCGATATAAGACGGAGTCTACTGCTACAGCTAGAGCGAACTAAATTCCCCTGGAACTAGTCCCCAGTGCCCGCAAGCGCCACTCTGCACTGCACTGGAAAGATTGCTCGCTGGTAGAGGTGGTGACACGTGTGTGGTGGGCAACCGTGTAAACACACCGCCGTTCGACGTCATGACAAATGAATGTTGGCATGGTTTTGGCAGGTTTGTAAAGGGACACTCCGACTACACCGCGGTGCCGGTTGAAAGCGCCTTCGCGAAACGGTTGACTTTTGTTTCTTCATTGTATGTGCGCGCACCGTCTTGGAGTCGCTGTTTACTTTCCACTGTTGTAGCGCCAGTGGCGGCGATGCGTGCCGGAGCGTGTATCGTACCAAAGCTAAAAATATACTTCATATCAATCGTTTGACAAGCTCCAGTATTCGTTCACTTATTGAGAGGGGCGAACTATGAGAAAGCAAATGCTCTTAAAGGCTTATGGAGGAATCGGATCGAGAAAGTTGGGCATGAAGGCTCCCTCTGAAGATATGGTTTTCGATTCTTCGATGAAACGGAAGCGTTTGAGTGATTTAAGAACATTGATAACACAGTTTGGGTATAACACATGCCTTTAAAGGCCCCTACTTCCTCTTCTTACTGCACTTTACATCAATTATTCAATATTAGATCTTATGACATCAATAAATAATTGGTCAATTTTAAACAACTGGTTCACGTACACGTGCAGTTGTGCAATGCGATTTGTTTTAAACGTTCTATATGTTGTCAGATGATCAAAAGAAACCCAACACCAGGGTTTTTACTTGTTTTCGCAAGCGTAGCAACTAGAGATGGGTTCGGCGGATCGCACCCACGGTTCCGCTCCTGTTCCGGCAAGTATGATTCCGATTCCGATTCCAGAGAGGAAGGAATCGCTAGTTCCACCGGAATCGTTCGGAATCGTCGGAATCGCCCGGAATCGTCCAGAATCGTCCGGAATCGTCGGAACTGTCGGAATCGAGCGGAATCGGCTGGAATCGCCCGGAATCGTCCGGAATCATCCGGAACCATCCGGAATCGTCTGGAATCGTCCGGAATCGTCCGGAGTCGTAGTCAATCGATAGTAGTGAATAGTAGAGCCGATTCCGGTCGATTCCGACTGTTCCGACGATTTCAGACGATTCAAGTTCACGTTCCGGCCGCCGCGCATCTGTCAATTCTGTCTGTCGTACATTAAAGCCAGGAATGTCGCGCACTGAGTTCCTGAATATCGTTCGACATGCACGCTAGCTTCTTGTGTTACTGTTTGTATCTATTTTTATTAGGTTATGCACTGTATAAAAATGGAATCGCGTGACATGAAATGAAATGGAATTCCGACTTTTCCGACGATTCCAGACGATTCTGGTGAATTACGAAGATTCCGGACGATTCCGGGTGATTCCAGGCAATTCCGAACGATTCCGGGCGATTCTGGGTAATTCCGATCGATTCCGGGCGATTCCAGCCGATTCCGGACGGTTCCAACGATTCCGGGCGATTCCGACGATTCCAGACGATTCCGGACGATTCCGGGCGGTTCCGGCTGGTCGGATTGAACCTACCCTTCGGAACTGGGTCCGAAATTTTTTGGAATCGTCCGGACCCAGTTCCGCTTTTTTGAGGGTTTTGCCCAACTCTAGTAGCAACCTTTAACGCAACTGCAGCATTGGAAAGCACAACAAGCGCGTCGGTTGTTTTAGGAACGTCATCATGATAAAGACAACCTTCGCACACTTGATATCGCAAGCGCGGTACATAAGATCACAATTCATGTGTTGCGGATTCAAGCAAGTATTCAACTACATGTGTTTAAACGAATTCAATGACAGCATGAAAATTTGGTTGTTTACGCGTTTTTAGGAGAATTTCGAGAACAATTCCTATTTCTCGTTAATTCACAATTCTTTACCACTGGGAAGAACACTTTACCTAACTCTGTAATTTTTAATTTTTGGGTGTGTGCATTACATTTGAAAAAGTTCGTAAACGCTGGTTAAATGATTGCTTCAAACCGCAAACTCCTTTGTAATATTGTGTACCACACTTGCGATATCAAGTGCGAATGTTCTCTTAAACGTAATGACGTTCCGAAAACAACTGATGCGCTTGTTCTCTTCAATGCTGCAGTTGCCTTCAACGTGGCTCCGCTTGCGAAATCAAGCCAAAAACCCCTGTATTTCTATCTAGCAGAGGAATAAAATTCCTAGCACAACATACTATGGCGTGATTCTCCCGGCTTCCCTCATAAGAAGCAATAATGTATGACGCGAGGTTGCGGTTTGTGCTGCCCCTTCTTCCCTGTTCATCTTAGACATACATCCTGCTGCATGCGTGTATCATTGACGTCACAGATTCGCAACGACATCGGCGGCTCAGCACAGTGTTGCAGAGAGGAGTAGGAGGCAAACGAGTTTACAACGATCCACTTGCTACTTGGAGAGGCGCTTCGGTACGAAACGTTCATTAATCCCACCCGCTAAACCGCCTACGAGACAGCGAGCACGTCGCCACGAAACCAAACACTCATCCGGTATTAGATCTGTTCGGCCAAAAACTGATACCAACCTTTTGGCGACGGCCAGACACAGGCTCACACCCGCCCTAAACGGTACCAACGTCTCCACCACCACCACCAGGGCGGCGCTTCGCACATAAAAAGACACCATTGTTCCGCCTTGGATACGCAACCCGGTTTCTATCTCTTCCCCCCAGTGAAGTCTTCCCTAATTTTGCTTATATTTAATATACAAACAGTCTCGATGCGATGCCACTTCCGTTTACGTCAATCCCATGGAGATTTAATTTTGCGTCTCCATCTACACCATTCCAAATGGCGAATCAATACGTTTCTTCCCAAAAAAAAAAACGCACACGCATTTCCTGTGCCCGAGACGGACCCACGAATCTCGGCTTTTCCCAGGACCGTTGAGTACAGCGTCTTTCACACGTGCGACATTAACGGTGTAACAAATCACAAAATCAATCCAAGGTTGTGATCGGTCCCTTCTTCAAGGTTTGAAAGCCCCCTGGCGCATTGGCAGGTAGTTCGCAGCCAGTTCGCAGGCAGCAGCCGCTGCACGTGTTTCAATAATTTATCGATTATTGCCCAATATTTGGCCGCACCACATTTTAACCCAAAATCATTGCCGTAAGCAATGATAAAAGGGGACCGAAACCCAACAGGGACGAAGAAAGGTGCACTAAGCGACACTGCTTGCTAACCTGTTTACTGTGTGCTACTACTGTCCCCACATTTACGTGTCCCACACGTCGTTAACCATTGCCGCGCAGGGGTCGTAATGGAGTGCAGCGATGGGGTTGTTTCGCATTTTTTTATTCCTCGTTTGGTAATAACCTGATATGGGTCACGCAATCCCACGCCATTTGGAAGTTTGTACCTCGAATTTAATGGTTTCGTCGGTAGCAGGGTTTGATGAAAGCAACACCATCCAGTGGGCAGTTCGCCAAAGTTGAAGTGTGCAGAGTGGTTGCGGAGGTTCAAGGATGTACATACCTAAAAGTAGAAGAAAAGAAGACGAAAAATTAAAATCAATTTGTGTCACAAATGTTGCAGGGCAATTAGTTGAAGTTTTAAATTGCGCAGGAATACCTCCACACCAAACTTTGCCGTCCCCGGTTAGATCGAAATGAAACTGTTGCTTAATTTTAAACTGTCAGTTTGTCCACATAATATTAATATGCATGCATTTCCGTTTCGTCCGACGTTCCAATCATTTGCAATTAAATTGAGAATTATTGTACAGCAAGGCTTGGAATCATCGTGGTCGGTGTTTCTGTGTCACACCGCACGTTATCGATTATACAGCCTGATGCCCCTTTTTTCCTCGATGTACCCAATGAATATTTACACTGGCAAGCTCGTCCCCCCCCCCCCCCCCCACAGCGTTGAAACTTCAACGCAGTCGGGGCGGCATATGTCGCTGAGCGCAATATACAAACGAAACAGCAACAATAACAGAGTGAATGTGCTTTTTCCTCCCTCTTATCAGAAAAGCAATTAAAACACACAATCGAAACGGGCGCGGGAGACGCGTATTTGAAGATTTAAATATAGTCGCCCCACGTTATATTTCATGTGCGAAGGTAGATTAATAATTTGTGTGTGGTCGCCTGAATTAATTGCACTCGCATCGACATCATTAAAAAGGGACATAATTTTTCACCGCGCTAATTGTAAAGTGGAAGGGATCCAATTGTATTGGAGTTTCGTGAACCGAAGCATTTTGAAATTAGGCAACGTTCGATACCCTATATGACCTATCGCTCGTTGGGGACACGAACACAACAAGAGATTAGTCCCCACGGAACGAAAGAAGAGTTTGTTGCGAGCAGCAGCAATCCAACGTGAATAAATCCATGCCAAACCGGCTTAGTTTGTTTGTAAAAGCTCAACGAGCACCGGTTTGCTGCGCACTTCGCGCACCGAAAGCATTTCTCGCACCATCTACCTCCGGAGCGGCTGCTGATAAAACGCAGGCGTTGGGACGGTGTTTAATTGTGCAGCGCGTGCGTCTATATGTACTGAAATTAGATTTTCTTCGATAAACAAGCTGATAAAACATTTGCATCGGTAAAAAACGAAAGGTGAGGTTGTGCCTTTGATCGTGTAAAATTAGAAAAATAATGCAAAAAAGGTAATTTTTTGAGCCAAGACAGGAAGATAGCGAATGCACAAGAGAATGCCCCTTGGGCCCATATTTGTAATCTGTTGGTACAAAATTAGGTTTACAATAACAAATTCAATTCTGCTCGCGAAACCCTGTAAGAGCAACGCATTCTACTCCCTACTTCTGCTCTACAGAGTGACCTAAATTTGCGCCCGAAACCCGAATTTTCAAACGATTAAATTTGCTGTGCGCTTTTAACCGCCCACCCGCCGGAGGTTGTTGCGGTGGAAATCGACTTTTGCGTGTAAACAAAACTATTTTCACCGACCGAATACCGATCGATATATACCTGTTTGAACACACACACACACATCCGCTCTTCAGGGCATATTTCAACTCATCGATCGTTCCGGATCGATCGGGAAGGAATGTGCAGCATGTTCGCGCTCTCTCTCTCTCACTGTCCCCCTAGGTGCACGGGCCGGCCATCCAAACAACGCACGAACAACAAATTCCGCCCCGTTCTGCAAATTCTCCAACCTCGCTGCTGGCCGTACACATTGTAGCTAGGCTATGCAAACGAACGGCACACGGGTGCACGGTTTCCCCCTGTTTGCGCGGTGTTTAGATGCGGATTAACGTTGCCCGGTGCGCCGCCCTGCGCCCTGGACGCTTGTGCGCGTAGCCAGTAATTAAATTAATTTTCTGCTAACTATCTCTCGGCGCTCTAGAATGTTGTGTGCCCTGCTGCTCTCGGATGCCCAGAGCGTATGGGTTAATCTTCTGCCACTGAACATGCTGCTCGGTGTTTGTGTGCGCGTTACCGTTTCCACGCCGTGTGTTTGGTGCGTTCGACAGAAGCAACGTACGATCCCGGCCGGGGGCCACAAATGGTCACTTTTTTGCGCGTTTGTGGGGCTGGGGGTTAAGCGCTAATGCAATTACGTTTGGTGCGGTGCGCTACTGCTTTTCTCTCTCTCCCTCTCTCTCTCCCTCTTTCTCTCTCTCTCTCTCTCTCTGTCGCACACACAATTTCACTCTGATTCAATCTCGAACCATTGAATTCGGACAGTGCACTTTCATGCAGACTAAACGAAACAGAAAAAAACCTCAGCCAAAAGACTTTTGCCAAAAACTCAATCAAGGGATTTTGGACCGTCCCAATGGTTTCATAATAGAGAAGCAAGTAAACCCCCTTTAATGGAATAGTCACTTGGCAAGCTTAACTGCACTTAAAGTAGCAATTATTAAAGCCGAAAAGCATTCGTTGGTTGCAGTTCAGTAAAGTTCTGGTCCATTGCTGAGGAGTATGAGAAGCTTCTTTTTTTGTAATTGGAATAATAACTAGTTACTTTACTTTTATGAATTTAAAATTCACTTTTTACAAATAATCCGACATAGGGATCTTGCAACATATTGGCCAGTTTAATTTGTATACATGGAGTTTGCATTTGAGGCATGGGAAAATACATCACGAACAATAAATATTGTTGTACCAGCAGGCTGAAACTTCAGTTTTTGGGGGTACAATGTGCTCTCTGGGTAGCACCTACGACTCAGATCCAACTCTGACTATTAGTCTGATTCCGACTGCGGCAAAATGGAAACCACTAGTTCCGCCGAAATTTTTCCGGAAACCACTAGTTCCGAAATTGGAGTTGTCCGGTTCGGAGTCGTTCGGAGTTGGAGTCTTTCGGAGTCTTACTTAGTCGTCCAGTATCGTCCAGAGTCGTTCATAGTCGTCCAGAGTCGTCATGAGTCATCCGGAGTCGTCTGGAGGCGTCCGGAGTCGTCCGGAGTCGTCCAGAGTCGTCCAGAGTCGTCCAAAGTCATCCACAGTCATCCACAGTCGTCCAGATTCTTCCGGAGTCGTCCGGAGTCGTCTGGAGTCGTTCGGAGTCTTCAGAGTCGTCCAGAGTCGTCCGGAGTCGTCCGGAGTTGCCCGAAGTCGTCTGGAGTCGTTCGGAGTTATCTGGAGTAGGTTGGTGTCATATGGGGACGTACGGAGTCGTACGGAGTCGTCCTTTTGGGTCATCAATTGTCATCGGCTATTGCCATAATCAGAATCATTTCAAGATTCTCCAAATCTTCCAAAAGTTGAGAGTTGTTCATTGGATCATTTTGAGCCACGAGATATTTATTGTACGTCTTTATCGCAAGGTACATGGAAGAGTTTCAGAAAGTCGCGGAATGAAATTTCGTCTGAATCTCCATTCTTTCCAGTCTCAATCTAGGATGACAATCACCAGACCAGATCCAAAGATCCACACAATCCCAAAATTCTTGGTACGCCAAAATAAATTGCCCCATTTTACATCGCAAATACCAACGATAAAATTAAAATCAGACTATTATCTGATCCTGGAACTAATGCCAGATATTATAGCGAAGGTATGCTGCTTGTAGACGCATTTTTTATCATACCCTTTCCCGGAAAACCGTTAAAAATCTAAAGTTTAAAACCCGGCCCTGCCAGGGCCAGCGTCCGGCGACCGAAAACCATTTTATCTGTCAAAATTGTTAAGCTTTACCCCCCATAAAACCACATTCTTTGCTACCCCGTGCTGGTCCGAAACCGGAGCCATTCCATAGAACTTTGAACTTTAGACTGTAGAAAAGCCTTCAACTTCCGCCTTGCGTTTTCACACGCCCGTCACTGCGGTGCGTTCCTCCGTACAAAACATTACCACTGGAAGAGTACGCGTGAGACTTTCAGTGCTTTAATGCGATGTTTACGACAGGTTTGGTCCGAAAAAATCCATCAGCAAGGTTATTGGCCATCAAGCCTGCGCCCGGGCTCACAACGGGAACATGCAACAATGCCCAACGCCGCAGGACATACACCGACGCGCGACGCGTAGCTACGCAACCGAATTATTATTTTGTGGCAACACATTAAATAACGGAGCGAATTTTATTAACGTCTAGACCACGGACAGCCTAGAACTAGAGCGCAGAGGGTTGGAACAATCAGTAAAAAGCTAAATTAATGCGATGAAATTGAAGTATAACTCATTTCAGGAGTACAATTCCAAATAAAGAACCCCAGCAAATCAAATAAATATTTCCGTGGCACAGGTTGTTGTGGTGAAAACTAAAAACTTTCCCTACTGGAATTGCTACAGAAGCATTGCTACAAACGTCAAAAACTGTCAAAATTCCGTCGTTTGTAGACCACGTCTACGGGAGCCTCCGTCAACCCACGCCAAACTGCAAGCTGTAAGAGGAAGCGCCTCCATCACCATCACCACCCATATCTCACCCATTCCAAATACAAGCATGTTGCCAGCCTGGGCAGCATTGAAGGAGACGGCCCTTTTTGTGGCAATAAAGTGACATACCAGCCGAGCGGAGCGGAGAATATGGAGGCCGTTCCCTTCCTTCCTCCCAAACAGCCGTGTCTCATGGGAAGGAAACGAACGTCAATCAACCGGAAGCCGGCAATAGGCTGATTAGAGTGCCATTGAACTTTGGAAAAACCTGTTGTACACACCACCATCACGTTGCTGCAGGGCGAATCGCACCACATAAAGCTCCCTTCTTCCGCGCTTTGCGTCTTCGCTTTGGTGTCATCTTTCGCTCCATCCATGGTCATGGTAACGTGTTTGTGAAAAAGTTTTGAAAAACCGTTTGCAGCAACATCGAGAAACGAAAAAAAAAGCGACGCAATAAAGCTTAACGGAGGGAGATCATGTTCCACAGGCGCGAAGAAAGGATGGTCCGGGAATGGGAAAAGTTATTCATTCCAACAGTTGATTATCACAGATAATGATCTTTCACATTCTGGTGCTGATATTCATTCCACCAGTGTTGGCGAGTGGGAGTGAAGAGGGAAAGATTTGCTAGTAGAATACATAAATCTAGAGGAGAAGCAAACGAAGTTGTTTTGCCAATTTGTTTGCATATTGTACCGTCGATTAATAAAAACCCGATCGATAAAAGTGAGAGTAATTGTCTGAGAGTTGTATTTACATCACGAGCAGCTGGTTGCCTTCTGCTGGTTGGTTAAGGTGTAATGTAGGGTACCAGTACCCTTAATAGACAGCGCATCTTCATGACTGGCGTACGCTTTGACGGATCCCGTCTAAGAATGCATTCCATAAACATTCAGCTTTGACCTAGTCTTTGGACTGGATGGCGCAATAAATGATTGGAACTGTTTGCCTGGAAGGTACTCCAGCGGAGAGTTATATTCGTAGGCTTCAGAAGGTTAGAAGTCATGCAAAACTCAAAAAGTAAGTTAAGGGAAGAGTCTATCCATTGTGAGCAACAATGCTAGGAACATTAAGAAACAGTAACATTCAAACAAATGTTCATGTCTGCCATAAGTTATCTAACCCACGTATAGCCATCCCTCGAAAACTAGTAATCAGATAGGAAGTTAACTTGGTACATCATATTTCAGAATTGTCTCCCGATGACCATGCAAATCACTTTCAGGTCTTCCGATAATCTCATCCAGCACAACGTGACAACCTTTTTCATTTAATTAAATCCAAATTATTTGTTGAATGTTACCCACTGTGACTGGATATTCATTCAAATAGGCAAATTCTTCGTTTTCCACATCAAAATGTAGCAGATTTGTCTCGCCTTTCAAGATATTTCAGGATCCTGACATCTTGAGTTTCTTGATGCCAACATCAATTAGCTAAATGATTTTTTTGACATCGCCGTCACGGTTCATAGCAGTCAGAACTTTGAAATACACCAGATATACATCACCGATACAACGGATGTGCCCGGGACCATCTCTACACACAAAACCGCTTGTCCTTTGAGTTATTTCTATCGTACGTGACCACGATCTACGTTTTAAACAAAATGTCAAACAAATTAATATTAATGAACAGCTTCTCTCCCGTGATCGAAACAATTAATAGAATGAACGAGAGAGAGCGCACACATTGCAAACTTTCCTTCTACCTTTTATTCTCCAACAAAAAGTCCTCGGAATAGTTTTGATCACTTACACTACTTTTTTTTATTGTATATCTGCCCTACATCGCTTGTGTGCGCTATCAATGGACAAAGCCACATACAGAAACGAACTCCAATTTAACTTTTTATTCACTTCACCAAAGTTCTATTCCCACCAGATGCTTCCCACTGCTCTAGCCATTGCAGTAATGTAATAATAATTTTCAGAAGTATTGAGCGAAAAGTCCAACAGATAATCGTTCGTACATGAGACGTCCACGTGCACACGTTCTAGTGTGTACGAGAGGTTGATACTGTAGCTTGTCACGCCGGGATGAGCGACGATGTTCCACAACGTATTACGATGATGCAGGCACACAGCGGCTCTGTGACCGTTCCGGTGTGGCAATGGTCCGAGACGGACGCGCGCCCGCCTTCTCCGATCACCACGGACATCGGTGGGCAAAACAAACACACACCGAACGCTTCTGGCCGTGGCAAGGCGTAGAACCACCAACCCAAACCACAAACACAATTCTACGTTTCACGGCGGCATACACACAACAAACACAATAGAGAGCACATGCTGGAGCATTCCTTCGGTTTGATCGTATCTGTCGCCGCCCGGTACACACACACACACACACATGCACAAATTGCATACATCCGTGAGGCGAAATTGTGCATCTTCTGGTCTGGAGGACTGACTTTTCCCGAGAGCCGGCAGGCAACACAACTACTACTCGTATGTTGTAGGTAGGAAAAGTTTGACGCAGCATATGTACCTGTTGTTGCTGTTGTTGTTGTTGACGGTGGTGGTTGTGATGTTATTTCAGTTTGCTGTAGGGGAATATGGGATAAACAGGTCGTTTTAAGGATTTTGCTCTGTATCTCATTGAATAAAACACTCAATACTGATATTGTGATAGCAATGGATAGCTTTTTGACTCATGATTTTTAAATTAAAACTGACAGCAGATGCTATTCACATGGAAACATTCTGAAATGCCATGTAAGATCATTGTATGAGGCAAAATGCCCAAAGGTTTGAGACAAAACATCAAAACAAAGGAACAAAATGGACAACAACATCAGTTGAAAGAAGCTTATGGTTACAGCTATTAGCAACCTTATACTTCAGTTGTAGCTTCAGAAGTGTGGAGATTCATTCATATGAATCTTTGCGATGAGTGATTCGAATCTCGAATCGAAGCTCTTAAGATTCTCCAAGGATTCATGCACCTCTAAAGATTCTCTAAACATTTATGAATCTCTCAAGATTCTCTCTCCAGGAATTCATGAATCTTTAGAGATCTATGATTGTCAAAATATAGAATTTGCGCGATCCCATGGTACAGTGGTTAACTTGCACGACTTAAAAACATGCCCGTCGTGGATTCGAACCTCGCATATACCGTTTCCCCGTATAAAAATAAACTATCTGGCTGTGTTGTACTAGCCAAGAAGTCTCGAAAGCCTGTATAGCCTGGCATAATGATGTAGCCAAGAAGAAGAATAATAAAAAGCTCAAGTTTTATAAATCTTTGGACATTTATGAATCCCTGGAGATTAGTAAAACTTTCGAGATTTATGAATCTTTTGAGGTTCATGAATCTTTCATGATTTTTGAATATTGGAGATGCATGAATCATTAGAGATTCACGAATCTTTGAGATTCATGAATCTCTTTTTTTATTGCATCAAAACTATCTATTTTTTTGTAGATAATTTTTTTATCATTTATCTAACATTGGGGGCCTTTCCGTTTTAAGCTCGTAGGCTGAAATTTCAGCCTGTCA
>KB666176.1:1795178-1819241 GCA_000349065.1 Anopheles quadriannulatus | reverse complement strand
TGTGGTTTTGTATGGAGTGTTTACATGATTTCAGCCTCCAACTGTCAAACTCCATACAAAAAACTAACTAGAATCGTGAAGGCCCCCATTAACAGCGGATTTTAAACGTATTTAATTTTCAATTACGCAGATGACCACTTTGCCCCGAGTACCCTTATGCTTCACACTGTATAGCGTGTGCACACAGTACGGCAACAGGCACAAGCGGAGCTCTACCCCCAATTTTCCACACCGCAACCGTTGACGAGCGGGTTGTGGGATTAGGGATATGCGGGTCACAAACTTCTCCCTGACCCGTAGAGACCATATATGCATCGTACATAATGCAGAGCTTAGATGGGATGAGCACGCCGAGCCATCGCGTGGGTGTGTGATCGTAGTGCAGAATAGAATCTGGTGGAAAATATTGAATTTTCTCACCAAATGGCCAATGACCTGCCAACGACCGACGAGCAACCGCACACACACACACACACACACATACAGTGTGGTGATAAAATGCCAAACCTCAGCAAGGTGGCACAAGAAGAGCGGAAAGTGGCGACGACGACATTGCCACTTACCCAGCGCGTACAAGATTTATATTCATGCCTCAACTAGCCATCGAGGGATGCACCCATGGATGCACCACAGTCGATCGAGAAGTGAACGGAAAGGAAAAAGAGCACGCAAGTGAGCGAGACGGAGTGCATTTATTCCATCCTACACAAACCCTGGCCGGCTCTGTTGCGTTTGCTGCCGCCAGTGGCGATGTAGAATGTTACCGATTCCAAGCACGCACCAGACACACCAACGCGACGCGATGATGTGATCGTGCTGCTCTTACCCAGCACTCTCCAAAAGGATGACAACGATGGAACGGAAATCGATGGCCATTTCAAACTCGTCACCTGCATTTGCATCATAGCTTGGGTGGCCGGCTCCACATTCCTTTCCCAGCCTATTTTCCCTTACCGAGCTATACCACAGCAGCTTCTATACTGGGGGCATCGCGGAGAGCTGCGCTGAATGAGATAACAGAGTGATGGTGGACTGCGCACACACACACACACACACCGGGAGTAGATCAAACCGTCAAACCTTCGACGACCCCCACGAGTGGCGATGATATGGTCTCGCTAGTCAACTGGTGGTGCACTTGGGGCAAAAAGTAAGCATGACATCGATTTATCATCTACCCACCCCCACCCACGGGGCTGTGAAGCGCGCTCGTGCAAATCGTTACGTTTCTGCCTCCCCTGTGAGCCCTTCAGTTCTTCCACGGTCTTGTTAGTCAGCCAACATTGTAGCCGAAAAACAGAGGCGCAAAATAAATTGAGCATTTAATTTTGTGAACTCGGCAGAGCACCGATTTCCGGGAACTGGTAAAGTTCCAGCCCGGCCGAGACGCCAAAGGGGAGCGCGCGCATAATTTAGTTACAATGTGCGCCCCCGAAGCGTGTAAAGTCACAGGTGATTGCATTAGGTCATTGTAGTTCAGGCAAAACACTGTTAGTGAGATGTTACGGCAAGCTGTACGAAAATATCCTTTACTTATGTTAATAATTCTTCTCCAAATTAGGATTCGCATCAGAATCCGCCCCGAATCATAACGCACTCCACAGCCCATCAACCCAAATTAAAAGACTTACAACCGTATATAATTAGGAGATCTGCCCAATCCCCCGAATCTACTGCCACGCGCTTGCAGGAGGATTAGTGGCTTCGGAACACTGCTGCTTTTAATGTTGGTTAAGGTTAGGGGCTCACCCAAGATCCACTCCGTAATGGCTTCTCTGATAGCAGACAGAAAATAAGCTCCAACCAAAACCAAACCACGTGCACTGCTGCTTCGTGAGTGTGTATTCAAAGAAGTTGTGTCTGCTTTGCCGTGCGTTTGTTACGGGTTTGTATGTGTACTAAGAATTCAATATTTTTCTTATCTGCTTTCTCACCATCGGTAGAAGTCATAAGCAAACATCAAATAGCTTTATGCACGGGGTACACTCGGTCTTAACACAGTCTTAAGGTGGCATCGGTCTTTGAGACTTACCACACACTTGTCTGGAGTACAAATCCAATCCATACCCTAAAGGACTCCCTCATCGCAAGATCATATAGTAATGATTGTATTATAAATTTTGAAGGTTCACTAAAAAATTATAATTGAATTCGATTCCATTGCTATCAAACATGTCAAGTAGAATAAAAAAAAATTAAAATCAAAATATCAGAAAAGTTCTACACGAGATTTTACACGAAGACAAATATTGTTTAAAGGTCACTTTTCATATCTCTCTCTCTCTCCAAGCTCATGTACGGACCAAAAAATATATCCACGAACCAATCAGGTGCAAAATTCGTAGAAAAAAGTGGCAGAAGAAATTAAGTCCTACGAAGCTCCTGCTTCCAAATGATTGCACACAAAGTTCACGAACATTCCAGTCTAAGGAGGAGGAGGAAATTCAAATACTCCTCCCGCTGCTTAAATGAGCTTTACTTAAAAGTTTTTGAAAGCACAACCCACAAACAAAAAAAGACGAAAAGAAAAATACGTGACATTTTTAGGAGATCCGAAAAAAGTTCGTTTTTAACTTAAAAACAAATAAGGTGAGTTTCCTTTTTAACACGATTATGGCTAAATATAGAGGAAGTTAATGGCCTGAGAACAAAAACTGTCCATACATGATGAATTTAAAATACGGTTGAAGCCGTCACAATGTTGATCTCAATAAAAATAAATAAATAAATAGAATAAAGTGAGTTTTTTCTCGTTCAAATCAACCTTAAAACAAGTTGACTCTTCACAAGAATAAATAGATTTATACATTCATTGCAGATTTTTTTCATCACTCAGATTTGAGCCACAATTTCCAATGTCTAAATCTATTACATTCCACACATGATAGCCTCATTCAGCCGTGCAATCGAACACATCAAAAAGTGATGCGCAGCGGAGGTACGAAATTCGTTTCCTCCGCCGAAACTACACGCACGATCGATTGCGCACAAAAGCCCGGAAGCGCACGGAGATTCGCACAATTTCGGTGTTCAACACAAACATCCGGTTTCGCTCACAGTCCAAAAGGTCGAAATGTGTATGCATGCAGCAGCTGCAGCTCGAGGGCAGTACGGGGATGACAGCAAAGAGCGTCGGAATGGGAGAGCGGAAAAAAAACGGAACCACAGCAACGTACAAGATTGAACATTTTGAACGACGACAGGAACAGACGAACAGAAGGAGAGCCGGAAAAATAACACCAACAACCAATATGACACTACAAACCCTCCTCAAACCACATGGTGGGGGTGCGGCCACATCACCGACACCCTTTTCTCTCTCTCTCTCACAACTTTCCTCTTTTCTAACTAGATACAAATCTATACACATCTCTATCTGTCGAGGGAGGAAAATGCCTTTGAAAAGTGGGTGAAGCTGACTGAGCCACGCAACACAGCAACCAAACACACAACAACAACAGCAAAAACCTCCATATCGGACAACCGATACGAAATTTTCCACGAAAGCATACCGCAAATTGAGTTTTAAAGTGCTTTCTCATCAATTCTACCACGGCAAATCGAATCCACGCCCGCTGCATGTGAACGGAGACGGGAAGGAGGAGGCAGGAGAGTTTGTGGCATCGGAAAAGAATGCCAAAAGTAGGTTAGCAGCTCGCGTACCTCGGAGGCGCAAGAGGATGGCCATTATCCGGACGCGATTGGATGCGTTTTGTTGTTGTTGTCTGTGTGCCTAGGTGGGGCGGGTTGTTGTGGCCGGAAGGGGTGAAAGGGGGATGTACTTGCCCGATTTTTGGGGCCAATGTCCAAACGAACATCACCACTAAACAAGTTAATTTCGATAGATTAAACAGCAAACACAAGTGTAGTTGAAGAAAGCGAGAACGACATGTAAGGGGAATATGGAGCAAAATGGCCACCCGTTTAGCAGCCACCCGATATGTTGGATTGCTAGCATTTCAATGGATTTCCAAAACAAACATTCAGTACAATCGATAATACAGCAATAATACGGTGACCTACTTTCCTATTTTTATTTTTATTTGTTTTACTTTTTGGCTTCTTCTTAGGCTCCGTTAGCTGGATGTATCCTCCAATAATATGTTTTTGTTTGTCCTTCTCTTTCTCAGGATCCTTTTTGTTTGTATCTTGTACGTTTGAATTATATTCCGTAGTTTTAAATAATTTCTTATCGCTTTCTATTCTCTCTTTTATCTTTTCATGTTTTCTGAAGATTAATTTGGTCTTTGTTTGCTTTAAAAAAAAAATAGGACGCGTTGGGTTATACTTTTCATCATCAGATTGTTATTGTTTAGCTTATTTTTTTTTAAATTTTTGAGCCCCGAATGAACCGTGCCCCCATTTGTAGGATTAACTATGGGTAGTCAAAAAGTCAAAGGTCTGAAAGGTAAGACCAGTAGTGGTGCAGACAGACCTTGACCGGTAACGGTTGCTGTGCAAAAAAATAAGAAGAAGAAAATACGAAGCAGAAAATGAAGAAATAAAAGATAAAAATGAAGAAAAAAAGAAATAGAAGAAGAAGAAGAAGAAAAATACGAAGAAGAAAAAGTAGTAGAAGAAGATGCAAAAAAAGAGGAAGAAGAAAAAGAAGAAGAAGAAGAAGAAGAAGAAGAAGAAGAAGAAGAAGATGCAGAAAAAGAGGAAGAAGAAAAAGAAGAAGAAGAAGAAGAAGAAGAAGAATTTGTTCAAATTGATGGACAATAACAACAGTATCAATTTTGCAATTTAATTCTAGATTTTTTTTTTGATATCTATATCTTTAATAAACCTTAAATAAACCAATGTATTTGTGCCTTCCGAAGGGATAAAAAACCAATTAGGCCCATAACCTTTATTTAATAGAAAAGGCAAACAACACTATAAATCTTATGGATGTTTGGCAAAAACAAAAACGCTCTCATTTGTCGTCGAAACACTACCGCGTAAAACAAATCATTCAAACACAACCGCCAAATGTTTAACAGCTCCCCCACACAAAAGCACTTCGTAAGATTGCTGTGCTTTTGATAAAATTAAGCACAGCAGTCTCTGGGCGCATTAAATATGCATTGCTTCATTTGAGACGTTCGCAACCGACAAGGGGCCTGTGTTCCATAATTTACTTACTAAACTTTTACCCCATCGCGCTCGGAAATGAAGTCCGAGCTTCGAACAGAGTCTCACCTCATTTCCATTGTGTTCTGCACAAACTAACAAACTGCTCACTGTTCCCAGGCAAATCGTGTAAAAAGCACATTTCAAAGTGAATCAAGAACAAGATCAAGATCTCGAGCAAAAAGGCAAATCCAGCGCAAAGTGTACCCAACAACCAATAGAGCATATCCGTGTCCGAGGTCGTATCATTTACAATCCAACAGAAATGGCGATATAGAAATGTATAGTTCCGGCTCACAACCCGCCTGCCAGATTTTGGAAGTCATTCATTTCCATAACACTCGCACGCGATCTCGAACTTCCCGTTCGAACCAACATCTGTCTGTTTAGATTTAGAATTAGAATTCCACGAATTATGCATGCAGCCGCTCCTCCAAACGTCGAAACTCGAATATGGTGTGCGTACACGGGTACAATTTCCACTTTCCAGCACACACACACACACCGGGGCCACCAACAATGAAAAGGGCAACTCATTTGGCTGAAAATACTTTTAACAACTTTCGCGTTTTGCTCCCGGTGTTGTCTGAATGGTCCCACTCTCAAACGGGGGAAGTTGGGAATGAGGAGTAGGGGGGGGGGGGGGTAGATGATAACCATAAATCCAGATACGATAGACAGGGCACGCGCGCACGCAATGAATAACACCAAACGAGTGAGAGAGAGAGAGAGAGAGAGAGAAAGAGAGAGAGTCGGGAGGAAACTTCCAGCACAAACGGTGATGGAAGAACAATAAAGGCATCCGCGCGTTCGGCAGTGAAGGTTAGCAACGTACAGCAGCAGTATTTTGGCCCAATTAAATGTCGTAAACATTTCTAGCTAATTGTTTGCCGAAAGTTATCATCGGCCAGCCGAGCGATAAGATTAGCAACGAGAGGTAAACAATCGAACCAAGCTCTTACGGCTTTCCGAGAACAGTAAACATGTACTCTCTGCAAGGGTTCAAAAATGTTTTATAATATTTATCGAAAAGCTACTTTTTACTGCATTTCACAGTTCACAGGTTAACCCAAAATGGAGCAGAGCAAATGTCGAATCGCACATACGAACAGCAATAGAATCACGAAACAGCAACAGATCGGCATTAATGGCACAAGAATAAAGCACACCGACACAGCAGAGAGCAAATCCCCTATCACTCGCGCTTGTCAATATGTATCTGGTTCACCCAACGGCCACAGTTGGTTGGGAATTAGTTAACTCGCCGCCAGACCTGCCTTTTTAGGCGCACGCAACAAACGGGGACATGAACTTGGCATAGCTTAAGCCGATACGGCATTCGATTTGATATGCCGGAGACCTTTGGCGATCATTCTCCACCGCCACCGACTGCCCGAAAGGGTCATGGCGGAATAGGGAGTGGGGAGTTGTTCTATCAGTCCCTTTCCCCGCCGACGTCCAACAAACAAACAGACACACACACACACACACACACACACACACACACACACATACACACACACAGATGTATCGTGGTAAATCAAATGACACATCGTCAACGAAGGACACAACTCAATCAGCAAACCGTGTGAGCGAACGTTGGAACGTTCCCTTGCAAGTTGGTAGACCCATTCCAAAGCCAAAGGTGCCATAGCAGTTCACACCGCGACGGGAGGGGGGTGAACATAGTCGCGAGTTTGTAAACTGTCCAAACCGGGACGACCGAGAGCATTGCACGATTGGTTGTTCCGAAACGGTCAGCATTCAGCGAAATGAACCGATCCGGTAGAGGGAGTCGTCGCACAACAGCCCGGATCAGGGGGGACCCAATTACCACCAACAGAGCTTGGTGAGGAGTGTGGTTATGGCTGGGCAGCTTGCCAGCGATGCACCTTTTTGCGTGTGTCAGCAGCAACACGTACGTACGTAACAGCGACCGGGCAACATCAGCCAGGCCGACACTAACTCTCTGGCTAGAATCATTCAGAATTAATCATCCGCAAAGGTGATGACGCTTCAGCCGTACGCAGCAGCAGCAGCGTACTCTGGTTGTGTGTTGGTAAGTTTACGGAATGTATTTATTCAGGGTGTCAGAAGATGTTTCGAGGTGTCGATGTATAATATGTTTAGCAACTTCCATTTGGTAGGCAATTGTGCCCTTTTTAGAAAGGGTAATATGAAGAATGAATTATCACTTTTTATTTGTGTTTTACTTGGGAATTCCTATCCATTGGTTTGTAATGAACTGAACGATACAAACAGTGCTCTTTCTGCTAAAAAAAAAGAAGACAAACAAACTAGACTCTATCCGAAAGGTGCTCTGTAATATGTGCCTTGTCTCATAGAACGGCCAGAACAACGACCCATTTTAACGTGGACTATTTGTAGAGAAACTATTCTACAAATAATTTGCACTTATTTCAATCAAGAACACATCTCGAGGGGCCCCAAAAAAACAGGAACTCAACCCCTGCTCACAAGTAGATTTGCTTCTTCTTCTCTAGTTTAGAATTCCTCATACAACTTCTCGCTCGACACTTCAGTATAACCGCTTAGGGCCTTAGTTGTAATTCGAGTCTTACGTCTTTATTACGTCTTTATTTGTCTTGTACGATAGCAGATACACATCGCTGTTTCAAATGAGTTGAACTCTGAGAGTCAGAGTGAATCATCAGATTCAAATACTAAAAGTAAATCAATACAGTATTGAGTCTTCCTTACGAATCTTATTACTCTTACTCTATCTACTTCACTCAATGTACCCTGCACCTGACTATGCTCCAAAAAGTGAATCGATTCGAACCAGAAGTTGGATGATTCTCCTCCAGAAGTCAATCTCCTCCAATGCTATTGTGCTGTTGATCGTACTAAAAACAATCAAAATGTCAGAATTTGATGCCTCAGAATTTGATGATTTTACCAAGTTTGAAGTACATGAAGAGCGATCAATGATTCGCAAAAGAATAATACTTCACAAAGAATTCATTAAAGGCTACAAAGAATGGATGCATGATGCAAGAATGATTTTGTCATTTCTGAGATAGTTGCGGAAGTTAACATTTTTGCTAAATCAGAGATATAAAATGATATCATATTGCGAAAATGTCCTAAATGTACAGTAGTCAAAAGGGGTCTTCTCTCTGATTACTTCCAAGAACAAATATCCCATTTTAGGTCATCAAGATAAGTATTTAGACGAAGAAAACACAACATCAAATACAATATGATGCAATCGTAAAGAAAAATGATAAAACAGGTAACATCCAACGAATGTTTAATTGAATCAAATACATATCCTAAAACAGAAATAGTTGTGCTCTTATTGAAAAAAAAGGATAGAGTTATGGTAAGTTGAATATCCCATCTGATCCACATTTGCTCGAACTCGCACCTTCTCATCAAAACACTTGTCTTGTCTTGTAAGCCAACTCTTTTCCGCACAAAACGGATCATTTGCCCACAGTTGGTACGACCCAAATCACCACACCATCATCGGCAGCGGCAGCAGACAGAGCAGAGCGCGCTGTGCACCACACCTTCCAGTGAGGACGACGCAGCAGCATTCACGTCTGGAGCCGGCGGATGGATGGGTGTTTTAAAAATAAACACTTTCCCAACGGCCCTTGCACAAAGAACACCGTCTCCTTCGCACCTTGGCACCCGGCAGCAGACCTCGACCGAAACATCATTCGGTCGAAACCGATAGTGTCTACCCCGGATTGCTGCTAAATACCGGAGGCCCTACCACCACCACCAATCCAGCCAGAGACGGTCGTTTACAACAAATCGAAAGCGTGGTTGGTGTAATAATTTTACAAATAGAACAACAGCATCTCCACCACACCTCACTCATATCCCCCCTTCATTCCTATCTTCTTTCTGCCAATCTGGGTTTGTTGGTGGACGCTTGGTGGATTGGATTGCGTCCAAGTTAGGGTGTGCTGCTGCTGCTACTGCCTGGCTAAAACGGAAACATTGATTGCCTTGCAACAAATTGACCATCATTGCCAGTAGCAGCAGCAGCAGCAGCAGCACTGCCAGTAGCAACCTCATCCCCGCTACCATCTCCCTCTGCCTCTAGGGGTGAGTGAATGGAGTGAAAAGCGTTTTGCTAATCCTCCCCCCACCCAATGCCACCCTTTAACCGGCCATTGGTCCCTCCCGA
The DNA here is from genome assembly GCA_000349065.1 of Anopheles quadriannulatus. Classification (NCBI taxonomy): domain Eukaryota; kingdom Metazoa; phylum Arthropoda; class Insecta; order Diptera; family Culicidae; genus Anopheles; species Anopheles quadriannulatus. The sequence goes on along the minus strand of KB666176.1, from coordinate 1,809,961 downwards.
ACCACCCAACGGGAAACGGATTATTTATTTTATTTTCTCAACATTTTTGCCATTCGTTTCTCTTGTTAAGTGCCACTGCAAACGAGTTGTTTTTTTTTGTGAGTTAACAAAACTACACCATTGCCAAATCATCGTCAAGAATCGGGTCAGGAGGTTCCGTGTTTTACCTTCTTTTTTTTTGGCTAAGTTTGAAAGCTTCCGTTGATGAACAAAAGGGAAACCAAAACCAAAAAGAAGGGCTGCAGCATTTCTGGCAATGAGTATACCCCTTCTTCTGCACCCGCTGGGAATTGTGGACCAGAGCACAATTGCAGCACTTCATGGGCTTCGCCGAGCTCAGCCGAGAACCTGAGCGAGGGTACGCTTTCATCAATGGTTGCACATGCTCGGCCAACTTGCTCCACCTTACTAAGCCTCCGTGCTAACGACCGTGCTCGACCCTCCATGCTAAGCCGGTTTTTAGAGAGTGTCTATTGGTGCAACATTGGCCAGGGATCATAAAAAAACATTCATCATTTAATGACGAAAATTGACTGCACAACAAACCCCTTCAAACGATTACTTCAAACGTGTGCGTGTGTGTGTGTTTGTGTGCCGATTTTCAAAGCTTTCGGTAATATATGCGCGCCCGGCAGTTGGCTACGCTTGCTGGAAAAGTCATCGTGTAATTAGTAACTTTATCCTTGCGTGAAATGGGAGGTGGAACCGGGGGCTATTGCGCATGAACCACCACCATCATCACCACCCAACACCCGGAAGGTTTTTGTGGATTTGAACGTAACACACTTTGTTTTGTCGCGATGCGGAATACATTTTACAAAACTCTGCCAATTGCTACCAGCATCTCTGCACCATCCCAGGGAAAAGCAGCACCAGGAGGAATTTTCCGGGTGAGAGTTAATGATGGCAAAATACCGGGAAAAACGATGTCTCGGGAAAAACAAACCACGTACGGCGGTTGTTCCCGATGAAAAGGCTGTTTCTGCTTTAGATCCCCACCCGAGGCACACGCTCCGCTTCATCATCTCCGCCGTAGATGATGCGCTTAAAAACAGCACACAGCAAAAGCACACAACTCGATCAATTTGTGCAGATTTAAAAAAAGATCCATGGAAACTATCAAAACCCTGGCGCAGGATGTTTAAATGATTGGTTTGATATCTCAATGGGGGGAATGGAGAAGGTACAGTGGGTGGTTAACGATCAATTCGACTGTTTCGATTCGTTGAATAATAGCCCCCCCCCCCCCCCGAACCGAACGAAGTATTTAGATTTAATTAATACCTCACTCGTGGTAACCAGCCGTTTGTAGTGGTTTCTGCCGAAAAGCTGCTAATTTAAATCCCAAAACGTAACAGAGCGCGTGTGTGTGTGTGAGTAAGAGGAAAAGAGAGACAGGTCCTCTTGACAATGGAGGAAAGTGTCTAACATTTTAATGATTATTCAAGAAAGATATTTAGATTAAATTATTTCGATGAAACGATTTATTTTCCTCTATTTACGGTAACTAAAAATAAGATAACAATATTAGGCGAGAGCTCTTCACACTCACTATACGTCGTAAAAGATTCAAGGTAGCTCCACAAACTCCCCATGTCCTACGCCTTGTTTTGTGTTGTGTTCGTTCGCCTATTGAAATAATACATCTACATTAGTGATCGGAAAAATGAAGTTTTTGTCAAAATCGATACCGACTAGCTCCGCAGTTTTCTGGAATCATCCGGAATATCAGTTTCCGGAATCGATTCCCGAATCGGAAACGACTCCGGATTTATTTCAGGAATCGGCTCCAGAATCGAAATCGGCTCCAGAATTGATTGCGGAACCGGCTCCAGAATCGATTGCGGAACCGGCTCCAGAATCGGTTCCAGAATCAACTCCGGAATCGAAATCGGTTCCGGAATCGAAATTGGTTCCGAAATCGAAATCGGTTCCGGAATCGAAATCGGTTCCGGAATCGAAATCGGTTCCGGAATCGAAATCGTCTCTCGAATCGGAATTGGTCCCTTAATTAGAATCGGCTACCAAGCGAAGTCAATTTCGGCATCGCCATAAAAATAGGCGTTTGGGTCCAATCATACTACGTATTGATAACGGCAAACATCAAAATTTATTTGTAAAAGATCTCATGGAGATTCCCGGATTTTTCAATTCAAGAACTATTTCACATTCCGGAGCTAATTCTAATTATGGAGTCAATTATGATTCCGTTATCGGGGAAAATTGCAATTCCCAGGTCAATTCCCATTCTGGAGCCGATCGCGTAATCGATTCCGGAGCCGATTCTGATCGCGGAATCGATTCCGGAGCCGACTCGGAAATCGCCTCCGGAGTCAACTCCGGAATCGGCTCCAGAGTCAACTCTGGAATCGGTTCTGGAATCGGCTCCGGAATCGGCTCCGGTTTCGGCTCCGGAATCGAGTCCGGAGTCGGAATCGGGTAGGTCCTACATCCAACCTACACCTTCAGATCCAATATATTCTTCTTTACAAGACATTTCTTCCTTGCAGTTGGTGATAGAAGGTCACTTTAGGAATGAGTACCTCAAATCAAACAAAGATCTTGATACTGGCACACGTCACATAGCGAAAACTTGATACGAAGATTTTTACGATACTAGAAGCTTTTAGCAGACGAGCCGTTTAGTTGTTGAACGAGAAGCTTTGAGAGATAGCAAATTTTTAAAATGCTATAAGTTGGTCAAACAGTTACAGAGCTTGCGATAAAAAAAAAAATAAAATTAAATTAAAAAAACCATGGCCCCTAAACAAAAGTTTCATATATTTATGTAGTAAGGCGATCGAAATTGATTAAAGATTCCAATAGATCGAGAATCCAGTATAGTCGCCACACACTTAGCCCACCGCACGAATCGACGCGGGTAGAATGCAAACAGTACTCGCGTAACGAGCGATTTCGTTGAAAAAAAAAAACACATTACGACATAAATTGCTGGAAACTTCTTGGAATAGTGGTGACGACACTGTGGTGACGACAGCTTTTTTGAGCGATGGTTTGCTATCGACGTCAGTGGTGTCGCCGGACGTCAAAGCATTGCCAACTGGGATGACATTTCCGGTAGTTCCATAACTCAAGAATAAGATTTTGAAGAAGACAATCAGACACTTCTCAGATAGCTAACGGTCTAGCTCAGTGGTCGGGCCAACTTTGAGGCCCAAAGAGCCAAATTCTAAATGCCCGTAGACCATACTTTGCCCGATCTCACTGGTCTAGTCAGTCTGGCATAGATTTGTCATGTCATTAGGATAGCGCCAGGCCGGACAGCCTTTTGGTCCATAAAAGCGACGTAAATGCTTAATAGCTATCCCGGAGGGATAGGAAAAGACATCGCAACATATCTCATATTCCAACAACCGTTTGACGGAACTCAGTGCGATCGTCTTTTACATTTATTATCATCCGATTTATTGTGCAATCATTAGGATCAGAGGATGATTATGGACATTGGATATTAGGGATCTAAACAGATTGTCCACGAGATCCACCGAGAAGAAACCGCGTAACTCAATTTTTTTCGAGTAAGTCGAATTTTACGGTTTCCAGCCAAACTGAAGGTAATTGTGGAAATTTGCGACCAAATATTGACGGTTTCTTTAACAAACGCGCCAGTGATAAAATAAAAAACTCGCGTTAATCTCGCTCCTTGCCTTAATTCGGCAAAAGTATTTATTTTACTCTAGCACACACGCGCGTTAAAAAAATTCCGTGCTCTTTCTCCCGATTATTGATCGCAACTGGCCACTTCTTCTGGCGGTGCCACTCGCTCTCATTCGCTCAATATTCGGGAGCGGCTTAAACCTGGCTGATCGTGGTGGTCTAGTTCGGCTGTCACAACTGCTTTGGCAACAGTAATGTTTGTGTTGTTTTGTAGAAATTGGTAGGTTTTACCCACAGAATCAATTACTTGAAATGATTCAGACTAGTGATGTGCTATCTGGAGCGTACCTAAAACTTCGATCGGAATCCGACTATTGTTAGTCCGCTTCCGACTGCGGCAAAATGGGAACCACCAGTTCCGCCCGGAGTCGAAGTCGTCCGGAGTCGTAGTCGTCTGGGTCGGAGTCGTCCGGAGTCGTCCGAAGCCATACGGAGTTGTCTGGAGACGCTCGGCGTCAGAGTAGTTCGGAGTTGTCGGAAGTAGTCCGGAGTTGTCGGAGTCGTTCGGAGTCGTCCGGAGCCAGAGTCATTCGGGCTCGTCCAGAATCGATCGGAGTCGACCGGAATCGTAGTCGTCCGATATCGTCTGGAGTCGACCGACATCGTCTGGAGTCATCCGATATCGTCTGGAGTCGTCCCCGGTGCGCGTGCTATTAGTATACAAGGCTTTTTTTGGAAGTCCGACTGCGGACGACTCCGAACGACTCTGGACGTCACCGGGCGAATCCGGAAGGCTCCAGACGATTCAGAACGACTCCGGATCATGCTGAACGGACCTACCTTCCGGTAGGAAATATAATACACTGAAGAAATATAATTCTGTATCTCTTTGAATGAGTCTGACAATACGACCGAAAAGGAATCTATTTTGCATTTGACATAGGTTGAGCCAAATCAGATACCTCATGTAAGCGGTATCCGCGTATCAAGGGGACATCCTGTACATTTAAGACATCCATTAATATCTATCAAGTCTTTTGAAGTTAGTTAAAAGGATCAAATAGAGCTCCCCCACAGTTAAATATTAATTTTACTCACCTTTATTTCAAAACTGCATCAGTAGCAGAGCCAACGAGAATGGCAGCAGCACGACATGGCGCCAGTGAAACAGTTTCGTCTTCGGTGTCCACCACTCCTCGCACTCGATTTAGATGTGTTTCCGCCGAAAAAAAACCCCCCCCGGCCACATATTTTCTCACACTTGAATACTTTTCTAAGACCGTATCACTCCAGATCCCCACCTCTTCCCCCTCTCTAACACACGCACACAATAAACTTGAAAACGAATGATACACTAGAATCTTCAAGTCCTCTCGCCCTTCACGCTCGCGCGCCATCCACATTCCAAAACCCCGTAACCGGAACCGGATTGAAATGTCGCTCCGCACAAAACCCCGGAGACGACCTGGAGGGACACTCGGCTGCGTATTCCCCTTTTGCGCTACTGCTCTGCGTACAGGGCGATTCTGCGTACACGTGTGCGGTAAACAAGCCTGTGCGAAGCCACGGATAACACGGATAACACCGTAGCAGCAGCAGTGGAAGTAGTGCAAGCAGATAACAACAAATGTGTTGGAGAAATATTAAACAAACCACCCTAGCTGCTTCCCCGTTGCCTTCTCCTCCTCCTCCTCCTTCTCGCCGAAGCTTGTTGTCGCAGTAACGGGAGTAGAAAAATTCAAATCAGTTGCGCCACTTCTACCGGATACCTTCTTCGCCACTCCCCCCGCTGGGGGGCAGGTCTGTCTATCGGAGCACACCCGTCGTCTGTCTCGTGATAACGAACGGGGGAAGGGGAAGAATACGCACACAGCAGCGGTGTTGCATGGGCCTACTACGACGCTGCCCGTCGCCTTGACAGTGAGGCAGCAGCGAAGGCATTAGGAGATGTGCACACGCCTGCTGCAAAACGATCGAACGTTCATCAATTGATTTCGCGAGGCTCAACCCCCCCAAGGCAGGGTGAGCAAGGCCACTGTACGGCGTGTGGGATAATTGTGTTAATGTTATTATTTTCGTTTGTCCCGTCACTCCCGACAGTAAAAGGAGCGTGAGATTTGCCCCGGCTCTGTCTCGAATAGTGGCGCGTGATGGGACGAGATTTGCCAAAATAAGAGGACGAGAGGAAAGAAGGAAAAAAAGTCCCCCTCCCGGTCCCCCACACAATCGATCAATCACAGGCGCAATTTGACGAGCGCGGTACAATCACGATCCGGTCGCGTTCGTGTGGGTCCGAAGCAATCCGTGGGTCACGTTGTCGGTCTGGAAGCGCCTGAGCGACTTCCCCCCACACCACCCAACACGCTACGGTACTAATATGCCTCCTTTCCCTTATCTTGTTCCGCGACCTGTGATTGTGTGTGTGTGTCCCACTGCGGTTCGCTAGCGGTTCGGGAGGTTGGAAGAGGGTCAGAGAGCAAAGAATTCTGTGGTTCCAGTGGGCGAGTATGGGGGGAGGAAGGTTGATGATGGCTTCCCGAATACGCATTTGTCAGCGCCAGCGCTATACGCCGTAGATATATGCGAGAGGGTTCTGGCATGTGTATGAGTGTATGTGTATGTGTGTGGAGGGCCCAACACACTGTCACAGGGCGTACTAATAACAATGAATGTTCGTCTTCTGCATGGCTCACGGGATTCGCGTTTTTGTTCCAGCACATCACATTCACACACACGCACGCACAGGCAGCACACATACACATGCGTCTTGTGTTTTGAAGCCAGTTGATGATTCACTTTAGATTTTCGTGCATTTTTGTCCATGTCTACCACCCATACAGCACTACTGCACAGCGAGCCATGGAAGGGAGAAGTGTGTGTGTGTGTGGGTGTGTGTGTGAGGGACGGAAATGTGGCGGAGGTATGTATCTTTTCCGGTGCCCGTTTTTCTTCTTCCTCTCGCTTTTTCACAAACACACAAACACACGGCCACACACTCCGGGAAGCAATTACTACCGCTGGCCACAAAAGACGAACGCTCCCCCTTTACCTCTCTGTGTTCTTGCGATGCTTCCTGCTTCGACGGTCCCAAGCGTAGACTTTTCCGATTGTGTTAGCCGAGGCACAGCATAGCCTACGGAGCAGCCAAAATGCAGGGAAGGCAAAACCCTCTAGCCCACAAAGGCAGGTCGATTTTTGCTCCCCACCCGACGACGTTGAAGCAGCGCGGAGGTGGAGAAGGAGGAGAGTAAGCGAGATTGTGCGGCGGTCACTTTGCTTCGTCTGCAAACCAGCAGACCAGCGGGAGAGCGACCAGACCACCAGGATGCGAAACGGGAACGGGGGGTTTGCAGCAGCACTCCGACCAGAACTGACTGAAACGCACCACGACGTCTGGACTTAAAGCTGGGCTGGTGCCGTTTGGTCCGAAACAAACGCTGCTGACTCAGCACACACACACGCACACACGTACGCACACGACCGTGATTGATCACTTCCGATGCAGGAAAACGAAATAAATTCCGGAATTATTGTTCCTCCAATTCCAGCAGCGCGAGTGAGCCGTAGAGAATGAAGGGTTTTTGATGGGTTCGGCTTGACAGTTCCTGCCCGTACAACACGACGAGGGTTTTTGACGTTTTGACGTATCGCTGCAGCTCGCTCATTTTCGCTCTCCCTTTTCCTACACTTGCCTACAGTGCTCGTTTCAAAGTGACCGTTCAAATAGGCATAGAGCGACAATGTCTCGCACGACAAAATGTAACTTCAACATTCACTCCGCGTAGATCAAAGTAGCTCATTTCACCCAGTCAACCTATATGTTTTTTTGCATATAAAAACATAAAGGCCGGGCTACATTGATCGTACTCCGTAGTGTAATTTCGATTTTCACTAGCGCATCTGGCGGCGGCTGTCGGAAGCAAATTGGTAAACAAATTGAAGCCGCTTCAGAAAATATGTAATTTTTCCATGTTTTTTACTTAATTTGGATGAGAAAAGTTTTGTAAAAGGTAGATGCACATGTCTTGCACGCATTCCATCCATTTTCATGGCAAAAAACGATGGAAAAACTACTTAATTTTGAGATCCGGCACGACCATTCCCTCGACGACCAAAAAAAGCTTCGGTCAGCCGCCGCCAGATGCGCTAGTGAAAATCAAAATTACACCAGAGAGTACGGTCAATGTAGCCCGGCCTTAAAAAAAGTTAAAATGTTTAAATTTAATTTATCGAGATTTGAATTACCCGGCGCTCTAGCAACAATCGAACACGACATCCGACACGAACAAACCCATATAATCATATGGAGGTGCACTGTCAGACACAAACAAACAAACAACACAAACATGTCAAATCCCATACATTTTTCATGTTCGATGTCGTGTTCGATTGGTGCCAGAGCGCAGCCTTAGTCTGGCTCGTAAACTAACTGGATAATTCGATTGTTTTGGGCAAAGCAGAAATGTCACGCGAGACTAGTAGCTCTGTTTACAAAATTTATTTACTTTGTGTTGCGTGAGATGTCGTCGCGCGTGACGTTGTTGATTTATGTATATTTGAGCGGTGAGCTTTTGTGACAATATAATGAGCAATATAATCAAAGTCTGTATTTTGCAGAGGTCGATGCATAGCTCTATTTTGGTCAACAATTTTTAAAGCTTATTTTTGACAGTTAGATGCAAAAGCATTTACAAACGATTTAAAACAACCAAATACTTTTTAGGGCTAATTGTGCATTTTGTGCACAAAACCTAGTATAGCTGTACAGTCTGTTACCGAGTTATGCGGCTTATGCGTTCCCGAGGAATCCGCGTAACTCGAATATCCGCGTAAGTCGAATTTCCCTTTTTTTGACTTAAATACTATTGATTGCTAGGAGGTTTTTTAATAAACTTTAGTACTTTCATACACTTTATCATTTATTTGATATGATTCGTACAGAAAATTCTAATATTTCAGGCTTTTAAGCGGTTTCAATTTGTTAGCAAAAAGGCAATTTCTACCGAACTTGAAGCAAATTGTACTGATTTGACATTTATTCTGTCAAATTTCAAAAACCACGTGTCTCCAAATCCGCGTAAGTCGAGAACCGTGTAACTCGGGAACAGACTGTACATTTTTTTCTCATAAACGTGGCATGAAGTAGTTTTTTTTCCAGTAATTCATCACTTAAAGCCGACCACAATCAGGCATCTAGCCTCCTACCCAAATAGCCAGCTCGTACTTTATAGCTGAATTAGGGCTATTTAACGAAAAATCGTTCCGATGTCGTACTTTGTGGCTGATTAAGAGATATACGGTACTTTGCGGAACTATGGAGCTTTTTAACAGGCACATGGTACTCTTTGGAACTTTACGGCTGATTAGCACTATGTGTAGGGTTCACGATGGAACTTGAAGGCTTGTTAAGAAAGCGTACCGAACTTGGTGGAACTTTATAGCTTTTTAATGCATGAAATCGGTACAAGGTGGCTCTTGTCAAATTGTCAAAGCTGACGCCGTCAATCATCTCGTTGCTGCTGGCCAAACTAGTTAAGTTAATTGAAGGAGGAATATTGAGTGAAATGGTTGTGATTGTGATTGCCGGTCTCGTATTACAGTCGTCAACTCATACGACTTAACAACATGCCCGTCATGGGTTCAATCTCCAAATAGACCGTGCCCCCATACGTAGGACTGACTATCCTGCTATGGGGGGGAATCAATTAGTCACTGAAAGCCAAGCCCACAAGTGGGTAGAGGCAGGCCTTGACCGACATCGGTAGTTGAGCCAAAGAAGAAGAAGAAGAAGGTTGTGATTGTAAAGTAAATTGTGTGACATTTTGTATAATTCATGAGTATTAAGGATTTAAAAATATACTCATGTACACAAACAAAACAAATCATGTTGTTTATTTCATAGATGACGCTTGCTTGAAAATAAAACACAAAGAAAAATAGTCCCCGGTACCCTGGCATAAGGAAGCTGCTTAAGCGCTGTTTGAAAGACCTACCTGGAACTTGGATGCTGTTTATCTACTGCAAAAGGCGAATTCATGCAGCGATCTTTAGCATGCCAAAATTGTCTGCTTAAGCAATTTTGGCTATTTGGGTAGCTTTGATCTTCTTCAGCTGCAATTTCGTCCAAATTTTGGACACTGATCTTGTTAAAATCGATAATTCCACTATAATTCTATCTTTTTTGACATTGCTAAACTTTTTTGAGTACAAAATTATGAAAACAACGTATAAATATTAACCGAAAATGCATTCAGATCATGCACAACAACTGAAACTTCAATGTATGCTGCGATGATACTATTGAACCTTTTTCATCCAGCTGTCAAAACTTTCCCACGCTGTTTGATCAAATGTTCTAGATGACTAGACCTCTGTATTATATAGACTTTGAATATAATGATGAGTTATAATACGCCATCTATTGAGCAAACCAGTTAAGCTATGGAGCTTTCACTTTTTTCTACGGATATTTGATTTTCCAGGCGTTTAAGTTTAATTTTCTGGCGCTTGGGATGGGAAAACATTATTTTACCTTGGTACGGAAAGTAATGGTATGTTGCCGACTAAAATATCACATATTAATTTCATTCAATACATGGAGTTGAAAATGTTGATTATGCAAGAAACGGGGTTTATTTTTAGCCTATTTGAGTTAAATATAAATTTTTTTTTTAAATTTAATTAAATAAGACAGACACACACAAATGAAATGAAGGTGCCCTGCGAGGGGAAAATAAGGGAGGAGTTGGAGTGTATTTTTTTTTTGGGTCTTTAATTTTGTCCACCAGCGCGAACTTTTTGGTGGCTATCTTGAGCCCTCAAAAACCCTCGCAACGACTATCAAAAACGCTCGCCAGCAGAGGGGAAATCGCACTGATTTGGAGCGTTGGCGGGTTCATGCAAATCAATTTTTGGCCTGCGGGCGGTGCGTTTATGGCGGTTGAGTTGAACGCTTGGCGCAAGCGGGACGGTGTGCCATCGCACTGCCTTGATGGTGTTTTAAAGTTAAGAAAAGTTCAGATCGATAAAGTTCAGAAAAATAACATTCTTTTTGCATTCTTTGCGATGTTTTTACACAGAAAAGTCTACAAAAGTATATTTTTCGTTAATAATATTCCAAAATTTCTGTAAATTAGTTTTTTTTTGTGAAAAACATCTCCAATTTGTCAACATTTCCAGTTGTCATGTTATTCGCTGGCAAACCAACCTGGTGATTTCCATCCCTTTCTACCGGCGCCAGAATAACCGTTGTTTACAAAAAAAAAACAACAAACCGTTTCGTTACCTTCCCGTAGAAATATGTGCACATCCTCCTTCCGGCTTTACTTCCCACCGCAATGAAGTTCCGTGCCGTCATGAACGATGGCATCAACATCAAGGAGTTCCTCAACGTCATCAGCACCTTCTCGCGGATGCAGAAAAATCTCATCATCAACGTGCAGCCGGGCAAGCTGCTCCTGCAGATCGAATCCGAAGCGTGCGATGGCCAATACCTGTGGTGCGAGATCGACGCGACGCTGCGGGACGGGTTCTTCTCCGAGTACCTGATGGACGGCATCGACACCGAGCACAACCAAATCTACATGACCTGCCTGGCGGCGAGCTTCCTGCGCGCTCTCTCCTACGTGCGCAACAATGCGGTAGAGTACATCAAGCTGAAGCTGATCAAAACGCACATGCCCTGCCTGGCGGTGGAAATGTCGACCACCATCACCAACGAACAGGACGTGCTAACGCCAAAGATACAGCACGCCATACCGGTTACGGTGGTGCCGCGCAGCGAATGGAACCAGTACGATATACCGCTCGAGGTTGAGTACGACCTGTCGATCGCGATGCCAACGGGCAAATCGTTGCGCGGGCTGCTGGACAAGAAGAAAAACCTCGCGCCAACGGTGACGCTGTACGCCACGCTGAACGATGAGCTGTCGCTCGTGGTCGAAACGGAGGTGGTAACGGTGGCCAGCCACTACCGCAATCTCAAGTGTGTGTCGGCGCACAAGCCGGGACCGGACGCGGACTCGAACCCAACGAACCTGTCCGAAGCTTGCTGCCGGGTGGATACGAAGAAGCTGGCAGCCCTGTTCGAGACGATAAACTTTTACGACGTCATCATGACGGCAAACATACGGCACGAGCAGGCCCTCAACATACGGTTCGATATGCGGCAGCACGCGTTCGTGAACTACATACTGCCGGCGACCAATTTCGAATGATTTCATCGCACTGTTGGGCAATAAATTTGCACTTTTACTTACTTCAACTGTATTCTTCCTTACTAAAGTAGATTGCTTAGCACGCTAGGCTTAACTCGAAACCAGTCCCCTAACGCCCCATGGTGGCCCACACGTAGTTCCGATTGTCGCACTGGGTGGTGTTGCTCGGTCCGTAGCATTCCGGGCGCGGGTACGGCTCGTTCCGGTCGAGAAAGTAATTAACCGGCGCGTTCATGACAAAACGCATGTACGTAAGCCGCCTCGGTGCTTCCTCGTCCGGCCCGGCCATATACGTGGCCGGATCGAACCCTTCGTTCGGCGGCGGGCTGACGGTCGAGGGAAGCAGCCACGTCAGCACCGCACTCTTCTCATTGTACGCGTCCACAATCAGGCCCCGGATCTGGGCGTAGTACGTATTATCCTTCGTATCGAGCATCGACACAATGTCCCCCACCTGGTACCACACGTTGTCCTGCAGCACTTTCGAGACGGTCCTGGTCGAGGCCGTTTCGCGCGGCGCTTTCGTGGGCTGCTTTTTCGTCAGCGCTCGGCGCGATTTAGTCGTGCGGCCGTTTTTCTTCGTTCCGCGCCGTGCCGGCACCCGGGTGACGGGACAGACGCGACGGCGCAAGCGGCGCGGCGAAAACATTCCCACCGGTGTGACGCTATCGTGCAGCTCTTCCTGCTCGTCCATGCCAACGAAGCCGTCGGTGCCTGATTCGAGATCTACCTGTCCTTCTGCGCTGGGCTGTGGGACGTCCACTTTCTTCGGTGTTACCGGACATTCAAGCAAGGCGCGTTCGGGCGAGTGCTGCACAGCAGAAGCGTCCATTCGTGCGGGTGGGGCATCCTCTTCCATGAGATCTTCGTACTGTTGGTGTCGGTTTTCCGGCTCGGGGGATCTTTCGTCCCGTGGATCTAGTGGGGGATTGAGCTGAACGTCGTGACAGTCGGAACAGATGGATCGTCGGTCCAGCAGGTACCATCTCGCCGTCTCGAGCGTCCCACATATCGAGCATCGCTGCACTTTCGGTGACATTGCCTGAGGAAGCGTTTCGAGCGTTTGCCTTAGCCCTTAAATAAATAAAGGAGTTTTTTTTAACACTTGCAATTAGGAAGAGCAAAGAACACATGTAACAACTTACTTAAATTTAACCAAGAAAATCACAGCTAGGCAGTGTATTTGGATTGTTGGATATTCCCGAATGGATTGTTTTGTTTACATTCTTGCTCGGCAGCTTCTAAACAAAACAAAAATCCTGAACCACCAGTTTGACAGCTGAGCTGCTCGAACGGACTTTCCACGAAACGCAATTCGAGTAGTTTGAAAAAGGGTTGTAAGTCCGTTAAGTTCAATTTTGAAAAAGTCACACTAATATCGTAATTTTCGGCTTCGGGGAGGATGTTTTGTGGATTTTAGCAATGCCCTGGCAAAAAGAGAGGACTTCATGAGTCTAGTTGATACTGTTTGATACATTTCGATACATTCAATCGATGCATACAAAAAAAGTGTTGTTGGCTTAAAACAACCCCTATTCGTGGATGCATTTTATAAGGAATTGTGGGAAAAGGGCTTATAAGGGTTGGATGCTGATCTCATTTAAAGTTAAAAAAAACATCGTATACTTATTCTCTCTCTCTCTCTCTCTCTCTCTCTCTCTCTCTCTCTCTCTCTCTCTCTCTCTCAATTATTCACAATCATTCTCCAGGATGCTCGATCCCTGGTTGCAGCCTCCCATCCATGTAGAAATCCGATCTCCGACAAGTCTCGCTTCACCTGAATCAACCTTCGAGTTCGCTGAGCTCCCCTGCGCCTTATGCCGGACTGGGAATCGCTGTCGAACACATTCTTGGTCAGGCATGAGTCTGATATCCTCATAGCGTGCTCCAGCCATCGTATCCTACCAACCTTCGCTACTGTCAGGATGCTCGGTTCGCCGTACAGCTCAGCAAGCTCGTGGTTCGTCCTTCTCCATAGTATGCCCGATCCCCCTGAACAATGCGTCTCCGGATTTCGCTGCTGATGTTGTTGTCCGAAGTAGAAATTGGAGAGACCGGTAGAGGAGCGTGCCATGGATGTCGTTGTCTAGCCCCGCGCCTCGAATGACACCTTCCAGGGCGATGTTAAAGAACAGACAGGAGAGTCCGTCACCTTTTCTCAGACCCGTGTGAGATTCGAACGATTCTGACATCAAGTTCGATACTCTCACTTTGCACTGCACCCCGTTCATGGTGACCTCTAACAGCCGGATCAACTTCCCAAGGAAGTGGTACCGCTGCATGATGTTCCATAGCTCATTCCGGTCTATGGTGTCGTAGGCCGCCTCGAAGTCGATGAACAGGGTGGTGCGTAGGGATCTGGCGTTCTCGACACGTCTGGAGGATCTGCCGTAGAGTGAAAATATGGTCAGTGGTGGTTTTACCTCCAACAAACCCAGCTTGGTAACCGCCGCCGACAAAACCTGTAGCAAGGAGCGCAAGTCTGTAGAACAGGATTTGGGACAGGATCTTGTGGGCAGCATTAAAGACTGTGATAGCTCTTAAGTTCGAGAAATCCAGCCTCTCGCCTGTTTTTTTTAAGACTGCGTGAATGACATCCAGCTTCCACTCTTCCGGTAGTTCCGGTTGCTCTCAGACTTTCACGATCAGCTGATGCATTTCGACGGTAACCCTCTCCAGCCCCATCTTGAAGAGCACGGCCAGCAATTCAGACTTACCAGACTTATTGCTCTTAAGCTGCTTTGTAATGCGATGATCGTACAACTGTACTTCGAGTACCGTCGCGGTAGGTCAGTTTTTACTGACATGAGCCGAGGTGGAATAAAACTTCGTTCGAGCGGACTTTTCGACACTTGATCGTCCAGGCGATCATAGAAACCTTTAGGAGGTTTCCCTTACTGGAAACGTTGGAGTTTGAAGGCCTTACTTTGGGTAGGAGGAAATAAATAA
>KB666176.1:1681485-1794558 GCA_000349065.1 Anopheles quadriannulatus | reverse complement strand
TTACAATGGTGTGATTTGGCTTTCCAATGTGTCTATAGCTGATAGTGTGTATTATAATTAGTTCTGTATAGCAGATATGCTACAGCTTGATGGCGCTGGTAATCTCACCCAGAGATGGTGGGGGCACATCATCGTCTGCATCATTGCTGTTGCTGGTGTTACTGATGGTTACCTTGTTCTGCCACTTGCACCAGGCTCTCCTGTCTCTGCTCCAATCAGATGTCCTTCGAAGTAGCACTTCCTCCTTTCGATCACCTCCCGCTCGTCTATCAGGAGATTTCCTAGAGAAAGGATGTTAAGGATTAAGTAATGCATGTTTAATATGATGCGAACCAAGATGCTTTAAGATCTAACCGATTACTGGAATGTTCAAGCCATAAGATATTCCACATAGTCCTTCTGTTTGGGCATGAATCTTGAACCAATGTTCCACCTATTCAAGGGTAGATAAGGATCGCCAGTTACGACGACTGGAGTATGTACTTTAAATGAATCGGAAATAAGATGACGGGACCGGGTGAAATGGTCTATTAAAGGACTCGATACACATATTTTCTGATTTCTTTATTTTTAACTATGAAAAGCGACTAATATGGATGTTGTTATCCCATGGAATGTGTTCTGTACTGTGTGTTTTGGTTTGTAGTTGCTGTTTTATTATTCCCACGGAGGTTTTGTGAAGTTTTAACTGTCTTTATGCCTCGTCCCTTGCCTGTCTCGTCTCTCTCTCTCTCTTTCTCTTTGAGGGTGTTGCTTTATTTGATTGTTTCAAGTACCATCCTTCTCGTCCTATCATTCCATCCACCAATAGGCACCAGCCTCCCACACACGCACCTCCTCCTGCTAAAGTTACGCTCCACATCCTACCGCTATCATGCTTTTCTTCGATTGTTTTTCTTGTTCTTTAAGTGTTTGTTTATGACAAAATGCGTGATAATTATGTATTGGTTGTATGAGAGTGTGTGTGTGTGTGTGCTCGTCGTACTATTTCCATTTTTTTTGTAGCTAATTTGCATGTATGATTTGAGTTGCGAGGAGTTGCTGTGTGCTGTTGTGTTTATTTGTCCAACCCCATTTTCTGCTTGCGGGATGAGAAAGCGGATAACACCACGGACCGCGGGAAGATGGGAAAGGGAAGGGAGAAGGTCCTAATATTCCTCTATTGCAGTGCTTTTGTGTCTCTCTCTCTTTCTCTCTCTCTCTCTCTCTCTCTTTCACATATCTAGAATGAATCATCCATTAAGTGTGTTTCCTTTTGTTAAAATAGTAGCTTGGTTTGCATGGTAAAGTCATTGGTATTTGGTAGTAGAAAGTGTGTATCCATTAGTTTGGTTATCTGGTTTTCTGTTCTTACTGTTCCTACACGTACCCCCCAAAAAAAAAATGCTACAAACTGAGCCGAATTTACAAATTCATTACTTGTAGCGCGAAGGAGAAACCGAACCGGAACGTAACGACGATACAAAACACGACACTTCCTCCCATCTGTATTAGGGCGCCAGATTAGAGGGAGAGTTATTCGTTTTCGGGTTTCTTTTCATACAATTTTCCTTTCATCTTTTCTTATCCTTTACATTCGCGTTTTTTTTTGTTTTAGCTGCAATTTATTTCGAACGATGTTTGACTCTTCTAAAAGAGAAAGAAACATGCTTTGATTACTAGTAATTTTTCCCCTTTTCTTTTCCGTGTCTAAAACTTACAGACTCCAACTTTTCCCATTAGCTTACTGTTTCTGGTTGTTTCCTTGTATTTTTTTCACTTTCGTTTTGTTTTTTTAGTAATAATTGGTTTAGATTGAAGAGTTGAAGATGAAAGAGAGAAACTTTCTTATTTTGCATTTTTTTCTTCTTTTGTTTTTGCATCATTCCGGCTCGTATAGTTGTGTTCCTGTTTCGTTTTGTTTAGTTTTTTGTTCTGTTTTGTTTGTTCTACAGCTTAGATGTGCGAAGGGTAGGTTTTAGTGTGTTTAATGATCTTGTGTGTCTTTGTGTGTTTTTTACTTGGGAAAATGGGGACTGGTTGGTTGGTTTAGTGCATATTTTTTGTTGCCTTTTTTTTATTTGCAGTTTTCTTTCATATACCGTTATCTATTAATCACGTCATCGGTTTTTTGCTAAATCTTTCTCCAAACAAACTGCCGTTTTATCCCTTTCACAAGCAGCACACACGTTGAAGCAGCAGATATAACATGCAGCGCGGTAAAACCATACGCAAGTTTTCTGGCGCACTTTGTGACAACGCTTTTGGTTAGGTGTATGGATTATTTTTTTCTCTCTCTCTTTCTATATCTCTATCGTTTCATCATTTTTGCTTACTTCTACAACTTTTTTCTTGTTTTTAGTGATTAATGAATGAGTTTGTTGCTTGTGTTTGAATGATGTTAGGCAGTGGAGGAGTTGTTAGCGTTGGCGCATTAAGTAGTGTGTTTACCAGTTCCATTTACCGAACCACCGTAAGGGTGTTGAATGTTTCTAACACATTAAGCAACACGATTGTATTGAAAAAAGAAACATAAATTTAATAATTACATTCCAAACAGTTAATAAACTGATCCTTCCACTGAATGGATTGTAAATTAGGTTAAATGAAACCAAAAAAAATGTAAAATAAATCCTTTTTCGCAAATCATTTAACTCATGCTCCCCTGTTGCTCATTCATACTAATGCAGTACTATGAAATCTGTTTTAAACTACTGCAACCAATCCTTCTTGGTTCTCCTAAGCCCAATCCTTTTCTGACTCCAAAAAACCTTGCCTCTTCGCTATCCTGCTTCGTGTTGGCATGCATTAAATGTTTTTTTTTGCGTGTAGTCGTACCACTACACTGCAGCTAATTGAATCGTTCGCTATGCGTTTCGCCGGTTCTCGTGCTTTTTTTCTCTCTCCCTCTTGTTGCTTCTCGGTGTGTTTCTAATATTGTTTTAAGCTTTTGTTTCCCCTCCTAGTGTTGTGTGATGAAGCCAGCGTTCTAGTCGTCCACCATCCACCTCCTGTCCGTCTATTCTCACTCGTCACACACTACGCGCTCCTATAAAGCCGTACACACTCATGCACACTCAGGCAGGCAAATACGGGAGAGCAGGTCCTCCCAGGTGAGGTCCAAAGCATAAAAGCGCCATTTTCATTTTTTTCGCATCTAGAGTAGAGCAGAAAGGAGAGTAAAGGGTAACCAAAACGATACACTAACTCGTCATTAACATATACAGCCCTCGAAACGTTGACCACCTATTGGATTGGATACGCGAATAGGACCAAAAACGCAACGAAAAAAAAAACACTCTTCACAAAGCGTGCGCGTCGATGATTGTTGAACGAACGTTCGTTGCGTATGTTTTGCTTGAAATGAAAACTAACAGAGTTTAGCTACGGGATGTTGCCGCGCGTGCACTCGTTCTCTCTATCTCGCTCTCGTTGCTGCGCTCTGTTGCGGCGGCACCCGCGCGCACTACTACACAATTAGGAGTATCAGTTTGTTTCCTCTCGTTTGCATCCCAGCGTGCAGGGGGCATGTGCTCTTAACACATGCAGCCACCCTCCGAGTCTTGCTGATCGCCAGAGTTCGATGGTTGAGTTTGCAGATCGACAGCTGTAAGGTTGTGGTAGTGGTGGTGGGGGTTAGCGTTTGGTTTGCATGGGTTAAGGAGCATTAGAGGTACGTTAGTGGGAAATTTTTCGCATTATTGTTCACTGTAAGACAACGGTTAAAGGTTAGCAGTAAAAAAAAGGAAAAGGAAAGGAAAAAAAGGTCGTAAAAAATAAAAAAAACAAAAATCTTCATAACAGAATAGACTTTACTGCGGGTTTTGCTTTTATTTACCTTCCTAACAACTTATGCTTAAAAACGTTAATAAGTAAGAATAGAGTAAGTGACCCCCCCGATCTGGTGGTAGTAATAGTAAACAGCAACAGTAGCAGTAGTACAAGTCTCCTATGTCTGTGTGTGTGTATAAATCTTACAAAATGTCTTCCTCGCGTCTCTACATAGAATCCATCTTTGTTAAGCTGTCTTGCAACGGCACGGAGTCTCTCCGTCTTGGGGTGTAATTGTGGGAACAATTACTCGTTCTATAACTCTTTTTCTATTGTTTTTTTTGTGGATGTATGTGTGTATGTGTGTACAAAAAGCGAATAAAATAAGACAAAACTAAAGCGTACTCCGCGTCGGTATAAGTCTGACGATGTGCAACAGTTTATACACAATAATATTGCAGCTCTTTCTATATTCGCATCTCTGGCAGGAGTTATCATCATACCGGAAACGTGTATATATTGCATTTGCAGTCACACAGCGCCGTGGGGGAGTGAACAAGCTACTTAATTTATTTGTAATAATCTAACGCAAACTTGACTGACCTGATTGAAGAGGGGCACAACCGGAAATGAATCAAAACGAGAAATGGAATAAAAAATGACCTGCCCTGACGCAGCTCAATGTTCATTTTTTTACGCAAAACAAAATCCCTCCCACAACACCTGCATTTTATAGTAAGCGCGACCGTTGTGTCCGTCCACTTAGAAATAGTTCACACCATGCTCTAACTGCACTACATTATTATTTCTTTTTTTGCTGCTGCTACCAAAATAAATAGGTCGGAAAATCGTGTAACAAAACAAAACTAACGAAAAAAGACTAAACACTGCACTGCATGTTCGGGCGCCGTTCGTCAGGATGTGTGTGTGTCCGTGTTCTCACTCTCATTATTAGTCCAAGAGCCAGTCCGTCGAGGAGAGGGAAAGGGGGGCGGCTTAACACAGCGAAATAAGCAAAATTACAATCAATCGTAATGGTGAAAAACGCTGGTCCGTGTTGCAGTCGTGTTATATTAGCAGTAGTTTGCAGTAGAATAGTAGTAGTACAGTCAATAGTAGTAGTAGTAGTAGTAGTAGCAGTAGTAACGGGTTATCATCATAATGCTTTCAAAAATAGTTGTCTCTCCGTAGGCGCGGGTTGGGCACGCAGACGAGGAGGGGGATGGTACCGGGAGCGCGATTTCAGCAGGCACAGCCACCTTCCGGGTCTTTTGTTTCGTTTGGCGAATCTTTCAGCACAACCTCGTGCACTGATGATGGTGGTTGGGAAGGCAGGGAAGGAGTAGAAAGTAAAATGTTAAGGAAAAAAACACAAACAAACAAACAAAACAACCAAAACAATAGAGACACACATAAGAAAAACAAAAGCAAATGTATGAAAATATGAAAAAAAGTGAATGAAAAGAAATGAGCTATTTGATGGAAATGGCCCAATATACATTCGTTTGCTTTGCGGCTTCCTTGTAAAACAACATTGAAGCTGCAATGGAAACGACGGTAATGATCATTTGGCTTTGCTAAAAGGATACTGTCTTCTGGTGGTTTATTCTCGGTCGAATCCATGCCAGGCAGGGCGGCGGCCACTCTTCGGAAAAGCTACAAAACAAGAAGAGCAAATGAATTAGCAAAAGATTATCTCGCTGCAGGCTTGTCAAACCAATGCCCTTACCTGCTTAACGTTATAGCCGGCTTTCGCACTAGTCTCGATAAACATTACGTTCAGTTCTTTCGCTTTTCGCTCGCCCTCCTCCGTCGACACCTGGCGCTTGTCGGAAAGGTCGGTTTTGTTGCCCACCAGCATGATGATCACGTCGCTGCCGCGCTCCGTTCGCACGTCATCGATCCATTTCGACGTTTGATGAAATGAATTCGCGTCTGAAAGGGAGGGAAGAAAAAAATGTCCATAAAATGAAACTAATAAAGCAGAAGTATAAAAAAAATTAAATAATAGTTTAACAGCTCGAATTTCCTAAAGTGCTTCCTAGAATTTCTGACTCCGGAGGGTAGGTCCGCCCAGCATTATCCGGAGTCGTTCGGAATCGTCTGGAGCCGTCCGGAATCGCCCAGAGTCGCCTGTAGTCGCCCGGAGACGGAGTCTTCAGAAGTTGTCAGAAGTCGTCCGGAGTCGTTCGGAGTCGTCCGGAGTCGTTCGGAGTCGTCCAGAGTCGCCCGGAGTCGTCCAGAATCCCACGGAGTCGCCTTGAGTCATCCGGAGCCGTCTGGCGACTTCGAATGATTACGGACGACTACGGACGACACTGACTCCGGATGACTCCGAACTACTCCGAACGACTCCGAACGACTCCGGATGACTCCGGACGACTTCTGACAGCTTCAGGCGACGACTCCAGGCGATGACTCCAGGCGAATCCGGACGACTCCGGACGACTCCGGACGACTCTGACTCCTGACGATTCCAAACGACTCCGGATGACTCCGGATGACTCCGGATGACTCCGGATGACTCCGGACGACTCCGGACGACTCCGGATGACTCCGGATGACTCCAGACGACTACGGACAACTCCGGACGGCTTTTGAAAATTCCGGACGACTCCGGACGTCTTCTGATTCCGAACGACTCCGAATGACTCTGACTCCTAACGACTCTGGACGACTTCAGACAACTCCGGACGACTCCGAACGTATCCGGACGACTCTGGACGACTCTGGACGACTTCTGAAAACTTCGGACGACTCCAAAGGACTCCGACCTAGACGACTACTTCTCCGAACGACTACGATTCCGGACGACTCCGACTCCGGGCGGAACTAGTGCTCCTCATTTTACCGCAGTCGGAATCCGTCTAACAATAGTCGGAGTAGGATTGTAGTCGTGGCTGCGCTCCAGATATCACATCAGCAGTATGTAACCGGTCTCGTAGTACAGTCGTCAACTCGTACGACTTAACAACATGCCCGTCATGGGTTCAATCCCCAAATAGACCGCGCCGCCATACGTAGGACTGACTATCCTGCTATGGGGGGGGGGGGGGGAATCAATTAGTCACTGAAAGCCAAAGCCCACAAATGGGTACAGGCAGGCCTTGACCGACATCGGTTGTTGAACCAAAGAAGAAGAAGTATGTAACACTTAGTGTTGTAACCTACATACTACAAATCGATTAAACTGAGCCGGGGTTCAAATTCCCTTTAATCCTGCGCACTGCGCTAGTCCGCACTAGAGCCCATTGCGGTGGCGGCGACGGCCAAAAAATTCATTAGCAACTCATTCACAAACGAAGCAATGAAGCATAAAGCAGAGACAGGACACGGCGCCAGCAGAGCAGCAGAGTGTGGGCTATGGCCAAGAAAAACGCCCCGAACAAGAGTCATTTAAGGGAAAAGGGGCAGTTTTCATTATCATTTTATTCATTCGATCTTCTTGCCGTCGGTGGTCCCTCTCACCGACCGCATTTGCATTAGCTTCATCCATCGGTCACATTTAGCTTGGATTTGATGCCCATTAGAGGACAGTACGGGGCTATAAGGGATTGGCCTCATCATTGGGTGAAGAGCGCCCCAAGGGTCGGTCGGAGCTTCCTCACCAATAAGCGCTTGTCCTACCGCCAATTTAAGTGTGGTGGAGCTCTCTCACACACACACACAGACACAACTGTGGCTGGTGGAAACGGAAATCGATTCGGCAGCGCTGCCACACAGAAAGCCACGCGGATGTACGCCGCACTGCAGTGAAGTGGTTAGTGCACATCACAGCCGTCCAAGGAGGCGTGTAGGCCGGCCTGTCGAAGCGTATTTCTAGGTTTAAATTTAACCACACACACACACACACACGTTCGATTGCACACGAAAGCGAACGAAAGTGTGCACTGGACGCCCAGCTGGACACGAACGAATGAACACGAGCGAATGCATTTTGACCTATCCTAAAAATTGCAACGAAAGAGAGAGAGAGAGGGTGAGGTGCTTCTGTACTTTCATTTCGCTTTATTTACCCTCCCCCAAAGACATGCCATTATTGCACAGCCAGCGTGTATCGCGTAATGATTTTTTGTTGGTGTCACTATGTGCATTTGATGACACGTCGGGTCACTGTCTGCATCTTTCTCATAACTTTTCTAAGCAAAAAAAAAAGCATCGCTCTATGAAGAAGCTGCAAGTCATAAAACAGTGACACTCTCTATCGGGCCACAATGGCACACCGTAAGCAAGCGAATCATCAAAATGTTGTTGTGCAATGGAGGATGATAAAGCGCGTGAAATTGATCGTTGCTGATGCGTGACCGATTGAGTCACACACACACACGGCGAAACTAATTGAATCGCAGCGTCCTATCCATCTGCCGACCGATGAGCCATAGCCGCGTGATAAGTTTGGACAATATTGACCGCTTCCCTCGTAACACCATCACCGCACGTGCCGCATTTGTGGGTAAATGTTTCTCTTTCAGTGGAAGTCAGTGGAAAAAATATAAATTTAATAAAATTGTACGCCAAGCGCATGACGCGGCACGAGAGCAGAGACATTTACGAAAGGAGTCATGTCCGGAGGTGGGGGGAGAGTATGACTAACAGATATATTGGAGGTGTTGATATGGATCATTTGGTTCAACAGGTTTTTGGAATGATGCGTGGGAAGAATTGGAGTGAATTGTTTAAACATTCGTCCGATTCCAAAACAAAATGTAGGCAATTTTGAATTAAATCGATAAATCGATTATATCAGAAATCAGGAATTGCAGTATTGAAACGTTTGCTGCAAAGTGTTGTTGTTTGTGTGTAAACATCGCTTTCAGTTTTTATCTAACATCTCCGTCAAAAATCTTTTGATCATATTATCTATAAACGTAATAATTAAATAGAATTACGTCGAGTCCAAGAAAGAGTTTGACTCCCCTGTACAAATTCTTTGAATACTAACAAAATCACAAAGTAATTCGCACAAATTTGGAGAAATTTCTAGATCTTGCATCCAAAGTATTGCGAGTTACACCCACCGACCAACTCAAAGCACGGTGGCCCATTTTACGATTACCAATCGAGTTACGGCAATCGTTACCACTCGAGGCAGCGTAACTGTGTCAACGGTGATAAGAAGCCTTCCACACAAGTGTGCCTAGCGCCAACGGGGAAACAATTTGTTGCGCTCTTCGCCGTAAAGATATTTTCCAATCAGCACGAACGCACAAACGCACCGTTGCCCTCTCCCGGGGGTGAGAGTTCTTGCGACATTACAAGCGTGTATAGCAAAGCAAAAAGGCCCTCCTAAGAGACTCCACCTCTGCAGCAAACGTGCACTTGAGTCGTAATTGCACGCCAAACAAACAACAAGTGGGCGCGCACTTGCCCAACGGGCTCTCTTTCTCTTTCTGCAAAAAAACACACAAGAAGTGCTGTGAAAAGCACACAAACTAAAAACGCCGAAAATGTCAAACCCCTGAGGTTGCTCTGGCATGACTCAATGTTAGTCCATAGCCCCTGGACGACAACAGCAGAAAGGTCGTTGGAAGATCTCAATAAATCGCAAGCAGCACTTCCTCCGACGGACGTCATCTTCCGAACGACTTTTCTTGCTCGGTCATAATGCGCTGTACGGTGTGTGACACCAGACGTCTTCGTAGCACTACAGTGCGCCCCCCCCCCCCCCCCCGAAACCTTGCATGATTTATGAATATGAATCAAAGCATTCAGAGTTCTTGGAGCAACAGTACCAGCACCACTCGTGCGAGTTTATGGGAAGAGCCGAGTCTTACTCAAATATGCTCGGTCAAAAAGGCGTTTGCATTAATCGTTTCTCTCCCCCCTGGGAAAAGGGGGAGCCTATCTACTCGTCCTGTCATTCCAATACTTACTTGTAATGTCGTACACCACTACTGCTACGGTTGAATCACGAATGTAGGATGGTATCAGCGACCGGAACCGTTCCTGGCCGGCCGTGTCCCACAGCTGTAATCTCACTGTTCGATCCTCTAGATACATCGTTTTCGAGAGGAAGTCTATACCGATCGTGGCCTGCAAATCAGAAGAAGAAGAAGAGTAAAAAGGAAAGCGTTAGTTAAAACGGAAGAAAACAAGCAGCGCTATGCGCTTCCCCCTCTCTAACATACAACGAGAGATAGAAGGCCAGTCCACCGATAGGGCTGTGGGCCCCTTTTTCATCAACATTGATTCCATGCATCGCTCTCACAACTAGTGATGTGCTCTCTGGAGCGCACCCTCGGCTCTGATCCGACTCTGGCTATTATTAAGCCGATGTAGACTGTGGCAAATCTGAACCACTGGTTCCCCTTTTAGTCGGAGTCGTCCGGAGTTGTCCGGAATTGACCCGAGTCATCCGGAGTCGCTCAGAGTGGTCCTGAGTCATCCGACGACACCGGACCGGAGGCGTCCGGACGACGCCTGACGACTCCCGACGACACCGGACGACTTCAGACGACTCCGGATAATACTGTGATTCAGAGTCGCCCAGAGTCGTCCACAGTTGTCCAGAGTCGTCCGTAGTTGTCCGGAGTCGTTGAGAGTCAGAGTCGTTCAGAGTCGTTCAGAGTCGTCCAGAGTCGTCCAGAGTCGTCCACAGTCGTCTGGAGTCATCCGGAGTCGTTCGGAGTGGTCCTGAGTCATCCGACTCGGTACGACTCCGACTCCAAACGAATCCGAGCGTCTCTGAATAATTCCCCACAACTCCGGACAACTCCGGACGACTCCTGGCGACTGCAGACGACTGTGGACGACTCTGGACGACTCTGACCCACAACGACTCCGGTCAGCTACGAGCGACTCCGAACGATGTCGGACGACTCCGGACGACTCCTAACGACGCCGGACGACTTCGAACGACTTCAGACGACTCCAGATAATGCTGGGCAGATCTACCTTCCGGAGTCGGTTCCGAAAATTATTGGAATCGGATCGGAGTCGACTCCGAATTTTTGCCAACTTGACCCATCACTACTCCCAACTGCATTGACACAAGATGAAGATTGCACTATGCCGCAAAGCCCATCGTTGCCGAGCGTTGTTGAAGCGCGCTGTTCAATCAATCGCACACAGCCAAAGCCAATTATGGCCACACTTCACCAACATGCGGACGCAAATATGGCCCCGGGGTCGTGTGCTTCCCGTATATCGGATATCTCATTTCCGACTGGTTTGCCACAGGCTCGGTACGTCGTTCACAGAGGAACCAACGTTCTTTCTGCTGGCGGAGGTTCGTGGCAGGCCTCAAGGATTTTACCTCACAGTGCCGCATCATTCCTACATGTCTTCTTGAGACCCCTCCCCTCATCCCTGAGCCGTGTCCCGATGGAGACGACTGTTAAAGTATCATTTCCGTCCGTACCGACACGAAAACGCACCATCATGGGTTGAAGTAGCGTCGGATCGATAAAACACGAACGCGCATAAATCTTCCCAATCGATGGCGTCATCCCAGGACCAGGGGCTTCCAGGGAGGGACCAGCCAGCTGACCGAACTGTGTCCTTTTGGTTGGGGCACAGACAAGACGCCAGACGTAGTAGCCGAAGGTAAATCGACCTGTCGTGAGTAAGCCACCTTTTCTCGCGCGCCGTTTTTATTTCGACTCCCATAAAGCCTGTTAAAGGAATCGTGCCGCTTTTCGTTTGCTACTGTACCGAGGCCCATTGACGGTGGGTTTTGGGGTGGGGGCCAGACTGCGTCTGGGAAAAACAGGCGCCGCGCGTGCTTCAAAGCGTTTCCAGGGCAAATAAATATGGATCATCTAATATGCATGAGAAAACACACGGGAGAGCTGTTGGAATGGTTCCTTTCTTACCATTTCGGTTAGAGATGTACGGTGGTGGTACGCTTCATCAAAGAAAGAACTAACGCATGCCTACAAACACTCCCGGAAGTCGATTCTGGAAAATGCTGGAGGTTAGAAGAATAATGAGCACACTTTGTCTAGAGGGGCCGAGCGGATAACACACAACACACAGTGGAATAGCTCTGTTGGGGATATTTTGTGTGCATCGTACACGATGGAGACGATGTGGAGGCTTAATTTTAGCACAGGGAGCACTTCTGAATGACCGACAAGATAAGAGCATTCAGGAGAGTTAAATTTGGTAATGAAAATGCTACCGCTTAATGATGAATCATAAGCGTTCATGTTAATACGCATTTTAGTTGAGATACATTTGGCCTCGGCAGGGCTTTTGTGGCGCACGTCTCGCGCACCTTAACAAACACCGAACAAACAAACATTAGCAAACAAACTAACCGGGGCAAAAGTATAATGAGCATGTTTTGTCAGTTTTTATCATTCGCTTTCCGTTTTGCGACACATAAATAACTCGGAGCGCCCGTGCGAGTTCGCCCGCCATGTGCGCGCTGTTGTGTGCAATAAAATTGGAAAATTGCTCCTCCGGGCAAGAGAGAGAGTGGGTCGCGTCACAGCCACACCGGACCGAGGCGAAACCCGTGGACTGAATCGCTACACAACTACCTACCACCACCCGAGGGGAGACGAGGTCGATCACGGGTCCTCGAACCATGTTTTGATGGCGTAATAGGTGCTTTTCTCTCATCGCTTACAGGACACAGGGAAAGCAAGGGGAATAAAGGAGAATACACGGCTCGGTCCCGGAGGGAAGTATTGCACTCTTGGGTCGAGAAGAAGAAGGCACCAGCATCAACCTCCCCACTAACCCGGCCACTTGAACTCGAGCTCGGGCAGGCACAACTTGAAATACACTTGAAAATCCCTCCGGTGCACGTGCAACCGCCAGCACAACTCCCTAGTCCGCTTTTGTGCCAGATGGGGGGGAGTGGGAAAAGCAGCAAACATAAAATCGGCCAGGCGGGTAGTTTTCACAAAAGAGGAACTCGCTGGAACAGTGCTCTGCTGCTGCTGCTGCATTTTTGTTGCCGTGGAATGCATCCCAAAGTTATAAACTGAATAAATAAAACGATAACACCTCGAATATTCTGGCCACGGAAATTGTACCGCCACGAAACGGCACGAAGCGGGTTCGGACGGAACAACATGCTGCTTAACGATCGCGTTTTAGTATGAGCAGGGAAGCTGCACGTATTGGGTAGCGTTGGGTTTGTGGGTCAGTCGACAGAGAAACACCATCACGAAAATACGGTTAGCAAAGGCGTAAAACATTTACATACGTGCTGGATTAAACCTTTTTTGAAATATATTTTTGTAGAATAAATAAACTGCTACAACATATTTCACAAAATTTCACAACATTTGATAGACTTCTTAACAATTATACTGTTGTGCATAATCGTATTCATTGAAATGAATCAACAAACCACGTTTTTACGTCTACTAAGGATGTCCAGTTAAGTGGTATGGTGCCAACGGTACGATTTGGCACAACGAAGGTCGCGTATTGAAATCTAAGTCAGACCCCTTGGACCCGGACATGAAATTTAAAAACGACCAAAACTTTTAACCAAAACTAATATAGGGGCCCTTTCCGTTTGAAATTCGTAGGCTGAAATTTCAGCCTGTCAGCTGTTTGCATTGTATAGCAGTTTTCGAGCAACTATCTAAGTGGGTATAATATACAGGTGGGCTTATCCCAAAATGTATGAATTTAGAAGGCTGATTTTTATCGCTTCTGCTTCTGAATGAAGATTGTAAGAGTGTTTTGAGTATTCGTCAAGCCTCCAGAAAGCTCGTTGGAGCAAAAGTTTTCACTCGTTCTGTCAAATAGTGATGTTCAAAATTGGTTATGAAAAAATGCTATGAGCAGTGTTGTTAATTGTCGACATTTTTTTATGATATTCGCAGTAAGCGGGTGTCAAAATCATTTTTTGATCATGATATTCATGGTTACCATGACACGACTTTCCAAAAGCGACAATCATTTGTGCATTAACAATCAATACTTTTGCGATGACATGATTGCAAAAAATGTAGAATGAATGTCATTTGACATTTTTCAGTGAGAATCCAGACCTGCTTAATCGTGCATTTACCGATACTAAGCCATTAGACCAGTTGATATTTTCACTCAGTGAACCAGGAAAATGGTGTTCTCTTACAGGAGTATAGAAGTTCACGCGAAAACACGAAAAAGGACCCATTTTCGATGAAGATCTAGTTCACTTGAGGTACGGCAAAATCAAAGAGTCAAATGATTGTAGCAGAAAAAATATCATCGTGTCAAATGATATTTTTTTCCGTGATTGTCGAATGAATGCGTGGATCTAGAATGCAATGCTTCAAAAAGTATCATTTTGTAAAATTTTATGTCGACGACTATCACCGTTCGCAACACTGGCTATGAGACCACCTGGACTACATACACTTTGATTCCAGATTCCACCACCTGATCTCTTTAATGCACCTTGGGATAAATGTAAACAACACCCGTGTTTTCGAGCAGGTACTCGAATCTAATTCTAGCTTTTAGGCTAAAATTTTCTAGACTGAAAATCGCAGGCTAGTTTTTTGTGTGGTTTTGTATGGATTGTTTACATGATTTCAGCCTCCAACTGTCAAACTCCATACAAAAAACTAACTAGAATCGTGAAGGACTCCATAAATATAAGAAAAGAAAGACAAAATTTAAGATGTTTTCATAGCGTATTTCGAAAGTTTTTCAGATTTTGTTTGCTCTCAGTAGTTTTCCTTAAATTATTTACTTTTGAATTTGTCAGCTTTACTCTACATTGCACCGTATATAACTGTTTGGCACAATGAAAGCGGTTAAAGGCAGTAAATACCTAAAACTGTATTGCAAAAATGAACATTACGTATGTTTTAAAGTTCCTGACCATTTTATTTTGGACATTTAAATACTTGAACACTCGCTTTGGGTAATAAAGTATTTTGGGATGAAAATTAGGAGAAACAACAACTTTTTTCTTTACTCTGAGTCATCAGTAATGCTTACTTTTACGGCACTGTGGAGCTGCTTCAAACTTTGTTGGGGCCTTTCCTTTTGTAATAAGTACTTTTGCTATCATTAGAAGTTTTTTTTTTACCAAAAAATGGTTTTTTACGCAAACCCAGTCTAAAAGCAAAGGGAAAGTGGTTCCCTAACACAAAGATACTGTTTTATGTACTCCACCTTCGTAGTATCAGAACCACAACCACACACCCCGAGACAAATCGATTCCATGCAGAGAGTGGATCAATCATCTCGTTTTACACGCACCGATTCCACTTTGCCAAAGGACGCAAAATTGTGCCTTTTACGCGCCCAACCCAATTGTATCGGCAGGATCTGCTCAAAAGAGAAGGTATGGCGATATGGCGCCGATGAGCAGCGAAATTCTAAACCACACTGCTGCTGCAAAAGCAATTCTTTTGTGTGATTTAACACATGTTCGAGCCACACATAACCGACCAGGGAGTGGAGTTCTCCAAAAAACCTTGGTTCAAAATGTAAGCACAGCGCATCCCACACACTTCCACACAGGGTTCCTGAGTGAGGCTTTTCAGTGTATCGATACACAACGACCGTCGACAGTCTGGTAGGGCTGCGGAATCCAAGGGAAGCGAACTGAGCTGCTAAAATGGCCGGAACCTTTATGTCAACCGAATCAACCGGCTGGGGGAGACCCCAGCCGGGCAGAGATGGGCCGGTCGTACGGGGTACGTACATTGAAATGTGTGCTCTGCTGTTCGCCGGTCGCCGATATGGTTTGCACTTTGCGTGGGGCGACATCATGTCTCCGCATACATTTTAATGATCTAATTTCACATCACTCCGCTTCGTGCGCTGGAAGGACCGGTCGACACAGGGCCAAACCGTGATGAATGTTTCGCGTAGGTGGCAGTGGTTGGCTTGTGGTGGCCGGGTTTGGAGGGTTTTATTGTCTGAAGGACGTCACTGGATCGAAAGTGAAGCGAAGCGCGGCTCTCCAAATGCGCTGTGCCGGTCGTCGCCTGTGCTACGGATCGATTACGATTGAAAAGGGTTGTTTCTCGAGCTTGCCAAAGTTCCATATTTTGCTGGAGGCGTACCATTCTATTGCTGCAATACGAGACTGCCGTCAAGTAAAGTTTCTTATCAAAATTGTTCGTTTCTGT
The DNA here is from genome assembly GCA_000349065.1 of Anopheles quadriannulatus. NCBI lineage: Eukaryota > Metazoa > Arthropoda > Insecta > Diptera > Culicidae > Anopheles > Anopheles quadriannulatus. The sequence continues at coordinate 1,778,767 of KB666176.1, read as the reverse complement.
TTAAAATTTCATTTCTGGTTCTACAATCAAAGTTTCCTCTTGTTCCTACTCTGTAAAGTTACACGAAAGATGTAAAGACTAAAGGCCATTTCCCATTCAGAATTGGGAGGCGGTCAGCGTTTAGCTTACTCCAAAGCGCGCCCGCACCGAAACACGGACCCACCGACACGGAAAATTACCTCCGACACTAAGCAGAAAAATGGCTTCCACCACCACACGAGAGATAGAAGGCAGTTCCCGGTGGTTTCCGGATGAATTATTATTTACGTTCTTATGCTGTTTTCCCGCTGTGAAAGTTTTCCCAAAATTTCCCTTCCAAAGCGTACAAAGCACAACGGAAGGACCTGGCTGAGGGCTGCGCCTTGGAATGCTCCGAAATTCATTTAAGCTTTATTTTTCTCGCTTTAATGTCCATTCCTGTGGTGGATGAAAATGAGCAAAGTTAGTCTCAATGTGAGTACCTTGCGTACGGTACATCAAAAACCGGCATTATGTATTCTCGGCCCGAAAAGGTGTGCCCCCCGCCCGCCGCCAACCGATGTTGTTTGTCGACCGGATGTCGGAACGGCGCAGGAAACAACGAGAACATTGAAATGAGTGCGCACCCTCGGTAAAGTAATGTAGCCCGACACCCACCCATTTCCTTTCTTCGTTTCGAATTTTCGCGTATGATGTACTACTACTTCTTCTGCAAAAGAAAACCTGACGGTGTGTGTACCGACAGATGATGGAACAGAGCATGGTACTGTTTTGCTTTACAGGAGGAAAACAGAGCGAGGCGGATCCGAGGGGAAGGCCGAGAGCGTGTGCCAGACGCTGCACATTAAGAGCGGGTAGTAATGGCTCGAGATGAGATGAAAGGGATAAGGAAAATAAGTTATTAGCACCGTTTCGAGTAGCAAGCGGGAGAAAAACAGCCGCAAAAATGGAGCTAAAAGCTTCTCCCTCTTGCTGGGCTTTGAGGTAGAGTTGTAACCGGTAAGAAGGAGGGAATGACGTGCGGATAAGGATTTTTTTTTAAATTCTTTTTCACCAAAACAGGCAAAAGCAACAAACAGAAACATACATCGTGATAAAATCTGGTCGTAAAAGTGTGACTAATTTTTCGTACTCTCGAAATCGTAATTCCAATAAAGGTAAAACAAAAATAAAAAAGATTATACAAATTTATGCTTAAAAAAGTATTTTGACAACTCACATATTCTGGCTCAAAATAATATTTTGACCTGCCCCAATCTGATTTTCGACTGATGATGACATTACTTGAAACATTTTTCAAACATTATGTTTTCAATTTTTCCAAGAGCAAAAGTAAAAACTGTACAACGATGTATCATTTTAGATATAAATTGCTTTGTTTTCTTAGCTATGACTTTAGCTGGTCATAGCTTAACTCAAAAATGTTTCTGACATGTGAAATGTGGTCATCATTTGCTTTGGATTTGTTTGCCTGGTTGCCCCTAAAGGAGTGTTTTGCTCAACAGTACGTGTCATAGCTATAATATTATCGTTTTAGGAGCTAAAGTAATGATATTATTTTTAATTATTTCGATCATATCGAATAGTGTTCCATATTTTATCATGCGATAATAACTCAATTAAATATCCATTATCATGGTTTTTCATATGATAGAACAACAACACTTATGAAAATATGCAGCATATGATAACGCAAATGCTACAAGATGACAAGACAAAAGCATCAACCATTAGAAAGTCATGGCAGATTGGTAGATTGATAGTAAAACTAAAAGCACATGTTAGTACCAAGCCTGTCAGACGGAAGTGACCAGTGAAGTACAAACTTTCTCGTATGAATACGTCCTCGAATAGATTTTAACAGCCAAATGAGTTTCATTCCATGTTCAAAATAATAAAAGAATTATTAAAATTATATGATTGCGGTAAATAATTTCAAAACAATCGATGGATGTGTAAAAACGAATATTTGGGATCATACCGTGTTGTCCAAGTCACTCTAATTTGTTTTTCAACAGCTGTCAAACATTGCGTATTGGAATGAAAATAATAAAATAATTTTAAAATAAAATTTCATTTCCTAAACATGATTTTCCACACATCACAAAGAACTGCCAAACGCAATGCCTCAAGCTGCATTGTGTTGTTGAAAATTGACATGTTGAAAATTATGTGGAGTGTCTAAAATAATATTGTGATGCAAATGAAATATTTAACAGCTGGTGAAAAACATGTGGCAAGCAATGAAAAATGTTGTTGACATTTGAAATTAACTCGAGAAATTATGTTACAATCCAAAACATACATTTTTTCGAGTTTATTTATTCCGAAAAATACAACAACAAAAATTTATTGAGACATCTCATATTGATGTTGGTGATCTGAGATAATGTTTAAACGATAAAATATCCAGTTCACGTCGTAAATAGACCCAGTGGACACAGTAACTTTTTTAAATGAGTTTAATTTTTGAAAATGAAAAAAAAAGGATAAAGGTGAAGCTTAACAACTATCTGCTATTCAAACGCTAAATCCGTTTATTTAGCAAATTATGAGTAGTTAAACGTACGCTCAAAAATAGTTTGTTTACATTTCGGTTGAGGTTGGCTTTACAATTGTGCTAAATGGAATATTTGGTAGAGTGTGTAACGTTACTGTGATGAAATTTATTTTTAAGATACGGGTAAAATCAAGCTTTAGTACTTTTTCTGGCACACCCATTCATATTCTACATTCCGTTGCGTTCCATCACACCCAATATGAATATTTGCGATTAAATTCAAAATAAAACAGAAGGACCATATAATTACGTTTTGCACTGTACAAAACCATTCTGCTAGGAGCGAATCAAATAAAAAAAAACATAATAAAACTTTCTGCATTTTATCAGTAAAATGTGAGCCATTATTCGTTCGATAACTCCGATAATTTGTTACGATAACATCGCAACAAAATGACTCGCTAAATGCAGTAAAGATTTGAGCCCCCAACTCCAAAACCGCACATGAGCTTTTCGTCCTTAACCTCGATATCATGACCAACCACCAGCCACCACAGCTCAAACTTATTTAGTTAAATCGCGTTCCCGGGGTAAACGAATTTCTCTTTCTCTCAAACAAGCAGTTAATTCACGCGCACTAAAAAAAAGGGGAGAGTAGTAGCGAGGTAGAACATGATTACTGCACATAAAACAATCCGGCCAAACAAATTCCTTCCAAACCGACGACGCACAGCATCAGCAAAAAACGAAAAACGAATTCCAGCGAAGCACTTTTTTTCAACAGTCCGGGGGGTATAATACCAAGCACCACCATCAGTTATGTAGTGAAAATTGTTTGCCAATAAACCGTCTCCATCCTTCTACGGGACCGACCGTTTTGAGCTTGTGACGGGAGGAGAAGAAGCTCCCCCAGCGAGAAGCTTGTGCTCTATATTTTTGCGCAAAGTGGCAAACGAAATCGCTAGGCTTAACGGCGCGTTGCTTCTGTCGCCCATAAACATGTGTATTTCCCCCTTTTTTACAGCACCAGCAAAACATAAAAAGAAAAACTCAACCCGTCGCTCTAGTGCCGAGAGTCGCGCACCAGCACACAATGTAAATTTCGTTCCTTTTTTCTCCATCCCAAACTTCCGCTCCTTTTGTTCTCCAGCGGAAGGGGGCGTCAATTGAAATGTGCAGAAACGGAAAAAGGGCTCTCGCAAAACGGTCGCGGCTGTGCGTTTACTAATACACCGACCCAACAACCCGGGACGGGTGTGGGAATCTTTATTGTATGGCTTTTTCCTGGGTGGTAAAAAAATAATGCAAAAAAAAAGGATCCATGCGTTATGCCATAAACAACAAAGGGGAAGTCGCATACTTTTTTTTCGAATACCACAAAAGTAATAGGGAACGGAGGAAAGGGATACACCATTTCCACCTGAGGTGTGATAAATTTGCTTACAACCGTGATCGTGTTCTCTCTCCCCCGCAATCAAGAAACGATTCCCCGTGTGTCTCATGGGTTTTATCTATTTTCTATGCACTTTCGTTTGATGTATTTAAATCATTTTCGAAAAGCAGCTGCAATCGAACATGAAACGAAATAAACACCACATTAATTGCAGGTTAATGGAAAGCTAATGCTAATGAATTTTTTTCCCTTGCGCAGACCATAAACGTATTTCAATCTCACTTCAGTGCTTGAATACAGGGTTTTCCCGTTCAGTTTCAAATTCACCACTTCACCAAGATATTTTTCAACAGCTGTCACAAGATGTATTTGCATCATAATAAAAAATTATATCCAGCTATTAAACTCAATTCTGCTTGAGACGTGTTGAAAATCATGTGGAAGAACCGAAATGAACATCATTATGATGAAAATATAACTTTTGACAGTTGGAGAGACAGATGGAGAACCTCTCGTAAGCAATTAAAGATTTTGTAGACTTTGGAAATTGACTCGAAGCCAGTGCTGCAAAATGTCGTGAGTATCACGAGATTTTCACCAACGAAAACAGTGAACATATCTGTGGTAGCTTGATGCTCATTGCTGATAGTCAATAAAAGTGCGTCATGACATGCTGAACACGACACGTGAATTCTTGATTTTTTCTGGCTGTGAACAGTGCTGCCAAATGCCACTGTTTCAGTCACCAACACTCATTGACTGAAACAATGCTCAAATCTGCTCACGCACACAACTGAGATGATCAGTGATGAGACACAAGCAGTTGGAGGATCAATCACATGCTTGGTGACATTTTGATTGGAACCCAACTCTTGCTCACGACATTTTTGTCGGCGATAATCACGACATTCCTGGAATATACTTGGCGCGTGGGCTCTAACAACAAAATGAGCATTCTTTCTCCCTCTATCTGTTTTGAGCATCTTTCGGATTAAACAGAGCGAGAAAACATGCTCATTTTGTTTCTTGGAATCACTCGCACGCACCGCATATCTCACATGACCATCGCGATGATCACCAACTGAAAATGTCGCGACCAAGTGACTGACCAAGAGTTGGTTGCACACAATGTCACCAAGCATGTGATGGTCGCACCAACTGCTTGAGGCTCGCCTCTGATCATCACAGTCGAGCTCGTGACGCTGACATGATTTTGTTTGAGCCGGAATTTGTCATGACTATGTCAGTGACATTTTGCAAAACTGTTCACAGCAAAAAAAAAGTCGCTACATAGTGACTAAGCGATGGTCGCTAACATGTCATGAGCATGTATTGGTCACACCAACCGTTCTGAGTATCACCTCTGATTATCACAATGACGTGACGCTGTTATGGATTTTGTTTCAGTGAAAAAATTTATGACATTGACAGTGACATTTTGCAGTACTGCTCCAAACCCTGTAAAGCGCACCCGGTCGTTCGGGTGCTGGTTAGTAAAAAACAAAAAAAAAGGAAACATCAAATGAATCCGAAGCTCATCAGGTTTCTAATTTTCGCTTTGATGAGGAATTTCGTTCTATTCCAACTTCTCCTCTTCTTTTCCTCTTTCCCAAGTGTGTGTGTGTGTATATGCGTACTGCAACACAGCTTTAAGTTTATTACCCTCCCGTCGCACGCGTGAAGCCGAGAAGTAAGTGAAAAAAGCGTCTTGAATAATTCAGGATTCAATCTCTTGATCGCGGACGACGCACGATTGGAGGTGAGCGGCAAATTACTTCCAATTCGTTCGCAATTGGTACTGCGCGCTGGCTGGGCGGAATGGAATATGGGAATGGAAAAGGAATAAAAAAAAGGCAAAAACAGCAGGCAAAAAGTTACATCATGAGGTGCAGCAGTCAGTGCCGGATTATGCTAATTGAAATTGTAAGCAGAACTTAGAGCTCATATCTTTGTTCAAACAGTGAAATAAAGAACGGAACGAGCTCGTCAGAGCTTTTGCTAAGAGTCATCGGCGGAGGTGGCGGAGGTTGGCGAACGGGGTGATGATAAAGTTGCTGGCTAATGAATTACAAATGGGTGCTTTATGACGTGGCACCCACTTGAATGGGCACGTTGTTCGAAAAGGGAGTTTCTTGCGTACTTTCAAATAATAGAAGAAAAAACATTTTTAAACGGTAACATTACTCATGACACGCCCCACACACACACACACACCAGGAACCTGTCACACAAGGTCTTGTGTTTTTGGGGCGGTCGGAGCGATAAATGACATCACTGTTTGGGGTGTTAAATTGCCTATTTACTGCCCCCAAAACAAAACCCGTAAAACAAGCTTAACATTCTACATTCATTTGTTTGGTTTGTTTTAAAGTGGCACATAATTCCCACCGTCACCACCACGTCAATCGAATGCATTTTGCTAGTTGGTTTGGGGGAATGTTATTTAACATACACCGCACGCGCGCACCATGAATCAGCAGCACATACGATTACCAGGTCGGCGGCGGGTGTAATCGTTATCACTGCTGGCCCTCTTTTGTGCGGTTCAATACAGCACTTTTTTTGCCGAAAACCTTCACACCGTTTCTTATCACCAGAGCAAATGGGCGAGTAGTGTTAAAGGGGTTGAACCCCCATTTCAAACAGGTGGGGCGCGGCAAGATTTGTCATCGGCTTCTTGCCATTTGATTACGTGTCCGTTTGGGGAGGACTGTGATTTAGAGGTAGAAGATTAAAGAGAATACTACAGAAGTTGAAGTGAAATTCAGCAGATGATATCACAATTGGATGTCCTTATATGGATGGATGGCATATTAGGAACGGTATTTTAATACGCTTTTAGACAAATAGTTTAAGAAATACCAATACAGCATTACATCAAATAAGTCATTAACAATAAATTTAATATCATCTGGTGCAGTCTGATATGCTATCTGCTACCATTTATGAGCAAAACATGTTGTGGTCTGCGATATCAAATGATTGATCTGTGGATTTCCCCACTAGGATTATCTTATCCGCTTAAATTGAGATTTGAGTCATGTCCTGGAGCTGCACTGGATGGTCTAATGGTAACAGCACCGGCTCTCTCAAGATCAGATGTGGGTTCAATTCCCACGTAGAGGCACCACGCGAAACAATTATTTCTTAGTTTTTAATATTGTGTATATAAATGAAGATAGGATGAAATTAAATCATTAAGCAGAGAAGAGATTATTCATTATTTCAGTTACCATTTCTCATTGAAAATCATTTATAGGTGAGGTTTTTTCTCTTCAATCAAAACCAAAACCAAAGGAGTTAAATCTGCCCCCTGAAAAATTGCGACGAAATAAGCACGGTAAAGACTCCCCGAAGATAACTGTGCAATTCTAATTAATTTTACCCCATTTGCTATCTTACAACCTCTTTCGACCGATACTTGCACATCCCAAAACAAATTGAAATGACTGCATGATTTCCCCTACATTAAACATCTCATTCTCTCCGCACAGGAAGATAGCGAAGCAAACTCTATGTGTGCATCGTCAGAAGCAAACCACATCATCACGTGGAACCATTCATCCCCGGGAAGGCTCCCTTTCTGCTGGACATCGCCACCACCATCAGCTCTCTTCTTGCGCTTGTAATCGCTCTATCATCGACACTTCCTCGGCAGGAAACACCACAGATATATCCCCCCCGACAAGACAGACGCACATCATGCCACGAGCGACAAGACAGCGGTCATTTACCGCATGAAGAAATCCTTTAATTTACACTAATCGACACAGTGGTGGCAAATTGACTTCTTCAACGCAGGGGAGTGGATGTGCCGGGTAGAGCTAGAGAGAGAGAGATCTCGGGACTGTTAGGAGGTCGATTCCAGTCCATCATCCTTGGGACGTATTACGTGAGAAGTGTAATTAGGTTAAGTCGTAATTAATTACTTGACTAATTTGCACAAGTTTCGCGACGGTTTCCGCGGCCTGCTTGTTTATTCTACGGCCGACAGGCTTGGCAGGGGAGCGGTTCTCTCCTTCGCAACTAGATAATGGATCAGCAGACCGGAAGCAGTGGATGGATATATTATCAATTTAGAAATAATCCTTAGGGTGAATAACACGTAAATTTAAAAAAAACAATAATTCATTTTATGTAAACAAATTACTGCCTGCAATAATTCAAGTTAGAAATGCCTTACTTTGCTAAACGTTTGCTCTTACTTCTCTCAAAACAGCTTATGCCCAAAACTGTCAGCACAGATGTTTCAAGAAGAAGGAAATAAATTGCAAAAAAAAGCGTACGCTGAGAAAAGTTTTGTTTTCCACGGGAGGGTTTGTTTGTCCTCCCACGCTGTAAAAAGGTAGCAGGCAGAGCAACCTACACGCAAGAATCTTTCCACCTTAAGATGCTTCTTAATTACGCACCTGTCTCAGAAACTGTGGTGTGTGTGGCGTGGGAGCGTTTTTCACCTTCCATTTTCTAGAACCGTTCCCCCCACGGCAGACACGAAAGATGGAAACGGTTAAAAGTCAATTTGGCAAGCTGGAAGAAGATCGACGGGAAAGTTTTAATACAATTTTCCGCCCTGCTCTTGATTGCTAAATGCGCACACAGTTTTAGTCTTCCTTTTTATGCTCTGTAGAAGCGCAGCAGGGTAACAAGTTTTGCACAGGCATCAACTTTGGCATAGAAACAAAGAAAGCAGCTTTGAGGAGGAAAAACTGTGGATTTAAGTTGCAACAAAAAAAAACGTATCTAAACCATAAGAGAGGCATTAAGCCTGTCTGCAGCGTTTGAGACGCGTCAACTCTGGATACAAGAGCACAAGCACATCTCTTAACCTAGTTTCCGAAAAACGAAATATCTCGAAAGGGAATTCCAGTGCTACCAGAGTAAGTAAAGTCCCGCGATGTCACTTCCTTTAGCATCATAAAGTCTAGAATTTTATAGAAAACTATTAGTTTATGGCTTTAGCCCCTACCTATAGCTTTGGCTTTAGCTCTGCCCGAGTGACATTTGCCATGGGAAACGCCAAACCCACACTCGATACTCGGTAAATCGAAGGGAAAAGGAAACACGATCCAAGGATAACACGAACGTCGCGTGGGCATTCAGGCAGCCGGCTCACAATACAGCACAGTTCCATCAACAACAACAACAACGTCAGCATCTTCCTACACGCCCGGCAAGCGACGTGGGAATCAACCCATCAACAGCAGCAGTAGCAACATCGCATCGTAGAAATAGCGCAACGACACGGTGGCAGCGCCAGGCTCAGAATGTCGACGAGTGACAAAAGTACCCATTTTTATAACCCAATTCCCGCTCTTCTCAATATTGATTCCCCACTTCGGACCACGGGGTAAAGTAAAAAAATGCGCTCGAAGATTGAAAGTGTTCCAATGAGGGTTGGTAAGGTGACAGAGAAGAGAAAGAGATGAATATTACATTCTATTACTAATGAATGAAGGCTGATATGATGGATGGCTGATGTTGGTCCCATGGTTTCCCTATGTAACGGACGCCTGAATCGTTCTTTCAGTGTCATTCGTACACAAAAGTATTTCAGAAATGTAATTCCAACTGGGCAAAACCTTAACCATTTGATGTCTGGAGGCAATTCCGTTGCCATGACTATTATACACATGGGTCATAGCAAAATAAACTAGTTGGTAAGTGTTACAGAATTTTCCGGGTCACTTTCCATTGTGAACAACATTATTTACCGCCTGCAACATGTTTTTCAACAGCTGTCACACATTGTATTGGCATCATAATAAAGTTTCAGTTCTTAAACTTGATTTTCATCGAATAACAGAAAACTGTCAAACACAGTCCAGCTAGTGGCGTGTTGAAAATCATGTGGAAGAATTGAAATTTATTGTGAAGCAAATAGAACATTTGAGAGTTGTTGAAAAACATCTCGCCAGCAATAAAACATGTTATTTACATTGGAAATTGACTTGAAAATAATCATACCTATACGATGAATTTCTACACCTGTCATACACAGTATTGGCATCATAATTAAGTTTCAGTTCTACAAATGATTTTCAACTAGTGATAAAGAACTGTCAAGCTCAATGCAGCTTAAGACGTGTTGAAAATCATGTAGAAGAACTGATAAATATGGTGCAAAGACGACATTTGACAGCTGTTGAAAAACATCTCGCAAGCAACGAAAAATGTTGTTGACAATTCGAAAGTGACGCGAACGTGACTGTATCTCTATATTGTTCAAAAGACTTACTACTGCGATATTAGCCATGCGATAACCCACAACTTCTAGATGAATGTCCCTTTTAATGCTGAAATGTGTTCTCTGTTTTTCTGATCAATTTCCCATCTTTTGCTCAAAGCTTGTAAATCCTATGACATCGGTAAAACTAATTAAAGACATAGGGATTTCATCCATCTGCAATATGTTACGTGCACAGCATTATTCACCGCTTGCAATCTGTTTTTCAACAGTTGTTACGTGTTATATTTGCATCATAATAACATCTCAATTCTTCCACATGATTTTCAACACATCACAAAGAACTGTCAAACTCTGTCCACGTTTGTGACACGTTGAAAATCATGCGAAAGAACTGAAAAATGTGTGTGATGCAAATAGAAGCTGTTGAAAAACACCTCGCAAGCAATGAAAACTGTTGTTGACATTGGAGATTGACTCGGAAATCCCTGTATTATACAAGTTTAATACGTGTTTATAGAAATTAATATTTTTATGTATCCCCCTAAGGGATGAAAACATCTAACAGGTTTGTCTTGAGTATCTCCATAGATTGTATTTGTCGGTTGTCGCATGAGACAGATTCTGGAACAATCCCTGACTACTTTCCATCTTTTCTCATTTTGCTCATCTCTAGCAATCTTGTTACTAGAAAGCCCAAGATGACCGGTAAATCTGATAACTCCAAAAACATGTGATACCAGGTACTGATTATGGAGTGAACCAGATCCATCACGAATCATTTGATCCATGCAACTAATAATTACAATTACAATCTAAATCCTAGTTTTATATTTACTCACAAAAACATACGTTTAGGTACAAAATTATAAATAAAAACCAACACATCCGAAACGGCAATCAACGCCCTAAAGTAAACAAACCACAAAAAGCCATCATCTGATCACAATTGATGGATGACAAAATGCCATCAAACTTTTTCAAAACTCCATCATATGCTTCCTGTACCAAAAAAAAAAAAAAAAAACAATCGAACACAGGAAGCGAACATGGGCAGATGGGAAGGTCGCATGACTAATAACGGTCAACAACGAATCACATGCCATGCGGGAGCGAAGGGTGAGAAGGGTTTGCGTTAACCACGCGTACCACTGCCACCACCATCGCTCACGAAATCATCGAAATGGGCCAATATTCGATGGAGCGCGTACACCAACCCCTGGCTAGCATAAATCACGACGACGACGACGGCAACGGTTATCCGATCTTCGGGGGGGGGGGGAGGTGTGGTTAGCAGGCCCAGCAGAACTCGTAATTCTATTATCCCTCCATTCCATCATCCTCAAACGGTCCCCGAAAGAAGTACCTTTATGTCCCAGGTTTTTTTTTCTTCTTATTAGTCTTTTTTGGACCTTCCATCCAACGAACCGATCTTCACTTTCTTCTCATCCACTGTGTTTCCACATTCCCATCGCAAAAAAACGCACTTACCTGGTATGTGTTGTCGAAGCTGTCGTACATAAACCTGGTGATTAGCGATGTTTTGCCCACTGTATGTATGTGTGTGTATGTTGAGGGTGAAAGAGTTGGCGGTTGGAGAGGCGCACAGCGACGGATGCAACCAGCAGACCGTGAATAGAGCATCATCATCATCGAGTTCGTTTTTTTTTCGCATAAATCCGTGCCGATGGGGAATCATGAAAAAGAGAGAAAGAAAGAAAAAAATGGTAAAATACACAAAATGTGAGATCATACATACAAAGTAGTGGAAAGAAACATACAATCACACACACACACACATGAACATAGAGTTTTCACATATTTTGTGCATGCAAGCAGAGGCACGAAATACCAAAGTCAAGAAGGAAAACCAACCCCTGCTTCTGGGAGGATGTGATGTATCGCATAATTTGATTATGCGCCCAACAGCCCCTTCCTCCGTCCTCCCAGAATGAAAGAAAATTTGTGTACATATGTGTGTGTGTTTGTGCCCGATTTCAGGGCCGATCTCCAACCGTGATTTGTAAGGTGTGATTCGTGGTGCAATTTTTCACTGCGTTTTTGGGGGTTGTTTTTTTTTCTTTCCATTGTGGTATGGTTAAATGCTGGCGCTTCTACATCGCTTTCTCTCTCTCCTTCTCCGTTTAAGCTCATTTATGTTCCGTGTGACAATCCCATGAGACAAGTCACGACGCAGCACAGACGACCGGAATGATTCATACCTGCTTCTTCTCGAGACGAGACGAGAACATTCTGCTTAAACGAACGGAAAGGACACGCACATCCCGTAGTATGCAATATATATATCCAAAAAGCTATGGCGAACAGCACATAAATAAAGCACGGTTTATAAAAGCACACGCCTTTGCATGAGGCCAAACGGGAGTTTGGGATAAAAATTGGCAAAAAAAGTGAAAGAAAATACAACTCCTACCACAGCATCCACCGGTCACGGGAACGGTGGTCACGTCAGATGTTCTTTTCTTCTGCGTGATAAGTGAATTAGGTTTTCTCTCTCTTTGTATGTGTGTGTGTGAGTGTCTGGGGGAGACACAAAACACCCCGCACGGAAAAAGAATAACATTCCAGCTCTGGAGTTTTCCACCGTTTTTCCACGGCATTTTTTCCCCAACCAGACGAGTGTGCGCTTTCTCTCATTCTGTCTCTCTCTCTCTCGGTCGTTTTTTTTGTGGTTTTGTGCTTTGTGGCGAACGGACACAATGATGAATAATAAATCTAATTCTCAGGACGTTTTGATGCTGGTGGTTGTAGTGGGCTTTCTTTTTCGTGCCCCCAGCCGTGCTTGGCGCTCATCTCGCACTTCTCCTCAGCTAATCCGAGTTCACCTTCAAAGCTCGGCTCAATCAGAGTGATGAGGTCACACGCGTTGGATGTTTATCATTATTCGCTCCCCAGACAGCAAAGCTTTCATATCTCGCCTACTTGTTTGAGGGGGGGGGGAGGGAATGTAGTCTAGCTATTTGCAAAAGTAACGCCCGCAATCGAGCCGGTGGCGGGGCCGTTTTCGCTTTTCTGTGCTGTGCTGAAAGGCTCAGCCGGCAGCAGCATACTCCGGGCGAGATCGGACGGGATTTTTCCTTCAGCTTCATCGGCCTGCACTTTGTGTATTTGAAGGGATGGAAACATATTTTTCCTTTTGCAGATTGAATAAGCCCTAATTAGTGGCTCCCCGTTTCCCACCCGGGTGAGGGTGAGATTCACACGCCACACGCTGGCAAAACAAAAGCCAACCATCCCAAAGCGGGGGCTGTCCTCTCCATCTAGCAACCAGCTAAGAAGCGTTCCCCAATTTCCCAGCGGAAGCTTTCTCTTGTTCTGGGACGTTTTGCGGGGTGAACAACAACAGCGAAAAACAGTAAAGAAGGTAACGGATTTTCATTCTTCTCTCACATTCTCATGAAATATAAGAAAACGGGAAAAAATTATATTGCTGTGCTGGTGTGTGTGTGTGTGTGTGTGTGGCGTGTTTTGTGTAGGTTCGTATAAGGTTTCACACCGTTGCTGCATATTCCGCTTACTTACCGCTCTGTTCGCCGAGAAACACCAGCTTGAACTTCCGCAGCGGATTTCCAAAATCGCCTGATGACGACATCGTGTGGAGCGTGTGGGGTGACGGGTGGTGGCGGCGGCGACTGTTATGTTGTGGAGGGTTTTCCTTCGCTGCTCTTTCTTTGCCCTCCGCTGTGTTTTCCTTTCTATTGCTTCTGCTCCCGTTTCACACACTTGGAGCGCACAAACACACACACACTAGACACACAACTCCAATCTCAGTAGACACTGGCACATACACACACACCCTGCTCTTCTTTCTTTAGGCCACCAAACGGTTGCTTGTTGTGCGTTTTCCACAGGGGCAGCGGAGGAAAACTCAACGCGATCAAGCACACAAACACACACACACAATGCGGACACTTTCCACTGGAACTGGAGCACACACAAACACTCACACCTACACACACACACACACACACACGATCGACGGTTATTCCAATGGCACGAAACGTACCATCCGCTGGTTCACACTGTTCACCGAAAAGGGAACACAATGTGGGAGGAGGAGGAGAAGCCTATTGCCGCGGGATGCAAAATGACCCCGTTTTCTTTTCCCTCAGAACACACGAACAACTAATCCTTGAGGATGCACTCCGAGCGGGGTGAAATGCCCACCCCAATGCTGGCCGTTTTTCCGGGCGCTCTCGGGTCTTTGCACTCACTGGTCACCACTGCTGCTGCTGCGTTGGCGCTCCGGCGGCCTCTCCGGCGGGTTTCGGTCGTTCAAGGGAGGGGAGCTGGAAAAGGAAAAGGAAAAGATCAGTTTCAGCTGACACGGCGCACGGCGTTTCGCTCTCTTTCGCTCTTCCGGTGTCACTCCCAAAACCGAGACACGATTGCGTACGCGCCCGCTTGTGTGTGTGTGTGTGCCAGTGTGTATGTGTGTACGTAAAGTGACGGAACAGCCACGCAGATACTTCTTGGGAGTGTGATGAGTAAGTCGGCCACGGGTCGGGATGACCGCACCACCAGCTCCGGACCCGTCACAGCAACGCACACACACACACACCGACACATGCTACATGCTGGGAAGGGGTGTGGGCACCTCAAATTGGGTATGTTTTACCGTTTTTTTTTTTGTTGATGGCCACGACCCCATACACGCACATACACACTGGCACGCGTACACACACACCCCCCAGTTACGCACGACGGACGAAGCGTGTGCAGTTCAACGAGCTCCGGCGGGTCCGTTACGCCCAGGATTTTTGCTTTTGAGCGAACAACTATCACGACCACCTCCCCCCCCCCCCCCCCATCCACTCGGACTGGTAAGATGTTTTCTCTATTCAGCGCCTGCTTTTCTTTCTGCTGCTTACACTGGTACCCGATTTTCCCGAAACGGCTTCGGCACGGGCGTCACTCGGGGTGGATCAATAAAATTAACGGTACGGCTGCTGCTCTACCGCTGCTGCTGCTGCTGCTGTACGTGCTGCTGCTCCTATTGGTTTTGGCGAGTCGTCGGAAAAACTTGCATTTGCTTTTGCTTTCGACAAAAATCTGGTGACATTACACTTTTTTGACAGCTTTCTCCAGTGTTGACGGTGCACGGAAGGCGCGTCGCGCGGTGTCGTGACGGTGACATTTTGTGATATAAATTTATTTTTAAATAATTTTAATTGGTAAATAAAAATGTTTTTAACGTAAAAACGAAGTTTGGTAGAGATTTGTGAGCTGGTCGAGCAGATACATGTAATTAAAATGTGATCATGCAATATTGTAATAAAGGCCTGTCTACACGTTACAAGCAGCATAGTTTGCCGTTTTCGTCAAAACAATCGGTTCCATGCGTTTCGAGATCGCTATTGGGTTATGCTAAAAAATGCATTTAAAAAAGTGGAATTCAGGAATAAGAATTGACTTGCTGAAGAATTATAAAAATGATAAAATTGTAGCACTTTTTATGAACGAGGGTGAAGTTTGAAAGGCTAAAATTTTAATTGGCCGGTTTTAGAGGCGATCTTATTAGCAACCTGGTCTATTTTAGTGATAGGAAAAATGGAGTTTTCGTCGGACTCAATTCCGGCTAGTTCCGAAGTTTTTTGGAATTGATTCCGGATAGTAGATCCCGAATCAGTTTCTAGAATCGGCTCCAGATTCGGCTCCGGAGTCGGAATCGACTTCGAAACGGAGTCGGTTTTGGCATATCCATAAGAATAGGCGTTTGGGTACAATGATGATAAGTCCGAACTCACTGGTTGAACTTCGATTCCTTGCCAACTATGGAATATGTGCTTTTTAGTTGGAAAGTTTTTTCATACAAAAAAAAAAATATGATTTTTTTGGCAAGCCAAGAGATTTTTGTGAAATTTCCAAAAACTGGATTTCCCTTACAAACGCATGCTTTTTGATTAAACTGTCAACCAACCATCGAGCGTTCAACTAAAAAGCATGCCAACTGAAAAGCGTTCAACTATTGAATTTTGACTATATTGTCAGCAGAAAAAAATCAAAATTTACTAGTAAACGATCCAGACTCATGGACATTCATGGGCTGATTTTACTTCTGACACTTCTTATTTCAACTCAAGAACTGATTCTCATTCCGGAGCAAGTTCCATTTTTGAAGTCAATCCTGATTGATTTGATTGGTGTAAATTGCGATTCCCAGGTCGATTCCGATTCCGGTCGACTCTGGAGTCAACTTCGGAATCGGCTCTGGAGTCAACTCCGGAATCGGCTACAAAATCGGCATAGGAATCGGTTCCGGAATTGATTCCGAAACATGGAATTGGAATCGGGTAGGTCTGATTCCGAGCTCCCATCACTCATATGGGGACGCTCATATGCGGCTCATATTATTGACCCAACGTTCTATATAAAGCTTTCCATACCCTCTTAAGCAGCTTAGAAGCTTCTCTAAACATTTCAAACTCTTATGCGGTTTGTTTTCTCAAATAATGTCATATTTTCACTCAGCATGATTGCATGATTTATTTTTCCCTTCATGAAAATTAAAAATTGGTATGAAAAGCCCAAGTTTCCATGAAATTCAAACCATTTGCTTATTTACACAATATTAATTGCGTTCGTGTTCGTGACCGCCTGTTGCACCCACTGTGCACAGTCACAGTTGCACTGACTCAGTTGTTTGGATTTGTGCGCTGGAAAAACATTGCCGTAACAAAAACAAAACCCTCACCCGTGTTTTGCTTGTGCAGAACAAAATTTTAAAGGGCACAAATTAACGCCCGCGTTTCGTTGCGTTATCCTTCCCCGCTGACCATGGCCGAAAATCAGGACACAATCAAAGAGAAGAAAGACAGCGGTCCCGTCGACGGTGGGCCGCAGCTGGATCTGACCAAATCGTCCAAACAGATTTACTTCGAGCTGCTGCGAACATGGGTGTACCATGCGGAAATGCAGAACCATCTGCACGCCCACTTCCCCTACTACCTGATGAACAACTATCCGCAGCTGTTTCAACTTAACAACGGGCAGGCGGCTGGGCCCGGCATGATGGGCCAGTTTGTGAGCGGTGCGGGCACAGCAGCGGCGAACGGCGGGGGAACGTCGGCACCCGGAAGCGGTACCGGACAGGGCACGAATGGTGCCGGGAACCGGGGGCGTACAGAAACGACCGATCCCACCCGACCGGATGATGGTAAGTGGTGGAATCGAACCGGGAAGGGTATGAAGTATTAGCGTAATGAAATTGATTTTTGTTTTTGGCTTGGTATCCTTCCCCTGTGGTGCCGCTCCCCCTCTGCAGCAATTAACCGTCACGGTGGATACGAGTACGTAATTGCCCCGCTGTGGAAGCGCTTTGCCGCCGAAGCCATCGATATAGCGATAATCTTTCTCCTCAAGATAATGACCACGCTCGCGTTTATAGATGCGTTCGAAATCGATCTGTAAGTAGCAGGCCGGATGACGCAAGACCGAAACCAATCGGCAGACCTTTGCCCGCTATCGCAACCCGGGCGCGGAATTTATTTTATCTTAATTTTATCAACGTTTTTCCCACCCACCTTCCTCCCAGCCTGTACATGGACCTGGACGCGATTCGCAACTCGTTCGAGGAGGACTACACCGAGCTGCTGTCGTTCACCTCGGAGCTGATCTTTCTCGAGATCGGCATCAAGATCGCGGTGTGCATCTACGAGGCCGTCTGGACGGCCCACGTCCAGGTCATACCGGGCAGCGCGACGCCCGGCAAGATGCTGATGGGGCTGCGGATCGTGTACGCGGAATCGGTGGCCGTGCTCGAGCCGCAGCCGCAGCCCGGCCTGCTTAGCAATCAGGTGCCGCTGCGGGCGCTGCTCTACCCGGGCACGACGCCCAGCTTCGGCCGTGCGTTTGCCCGGGCCGTGGTGAAGAACGTCGTGATAGCGTTCTTCTTCCCGATGTGTCTGCTGCTGCTGTGCTTCCGGCAGAACCGCTCGATCTACGACGTGATGACGAAAACGGTCGTGGTGGAGGACAATCCCAACCCGGTGCTGAGACGCCGCTAGGCAGCAGCAAAAGGCTGTGGAAGGGACCACCTTCCCACCCGGTACCAAATGAGTTTAACTGTTTTTTTTGGGGGCGAAGTGTACGGGGATTGTGGTCCTACTTGAGGGCTGTTTTGAGTTAACCAAATACCGGAAAGGGGGGGGGGGAAGAAACGGTGACGAGTTACGCCGGCCACTATTACGTGTAATAAATGCTGCGCACCATCCTCCGCTTAGCAAAGGGGAAATCAGCTCTAGTTTAAACATTAACCATTCACACACTTTATTCCCTCATTTGTGACGCACCAATCCCAACACCAATCCCAATCCGCACCTATTGCGCTGGTTTTGGGTGGGCTTTCTTTTTCTGAATCTCGGCCGGGCTCTTGATCGCGACGGTAAACTCCTCCCTAAAGTCCTGCCCGATCGTAAACTGCTCGTTAATTTTGAGATACGGTCCGAGAACGTCTGCAGAGAAAAAAGGGCAATTAATTTAAATAATTTTGAAAAACACTCTGTCTAAACTTACTATTCAACGGGGGCCAGGCGGGCACATCGTTCGCTTCCGGTTTGCCGGTGATGGCAAAGGACGTCCACAGGTCGACCATGCGCTTCGCCACCGCCGTGTCCCGCTCGTTCAGCTGGGCGGCGTTCGGCGGGTAGGGGAACAGGTACATCAGATCGTTCGAGTGATGTACGCCGCCATCGAACGGGATGGCCGACGTGTCGCCGCCGTACCCGAAGCGCGTATGCTCGCCCGCATAGTCGAACGAGTACAGGTACGTCTGGTCCGGCAGGTACATCGCATTGTTTTGGGCCATCTTCAACACCGGACCCTTGATCAGTACGTCCGCCGTGTGCTGTGGGAATTTAATTTGAATTAATTTACTATTTTTTCTAATTATTTTCATCAGGAGGCTTGTACTTACGTCACAAAATCCGGCCAGCAGCTGGCGCAAATCGCCCGACGCTAGCTGCTCGTGCGTGAAGAACTGCGCCATCGTGAGCGTGCGTACCGTGCAGGACGGATCGTCCACACCGAGCACCTGGTTGACCTCGTCCACCATCCGGTGGATCGTGATGTGCGGGTCGCCGATCAGCTTCTTGAACAGCAGTATGTTGAACACCTCCAGAAACGCGAACGTGCCGTCGTGCCGGGTGACGCCGGTCAGCAGCGGCATGTTCTTGCGCCCCCCGCCCTTGCGCATGATGAAGTACGGGTTTTCCGGGAACAGCCCGTTCGGGTCGTTGAACACCATGCGAGCGCCCCCGATCGTGTCGGTACCGTTCGGGGTACGAAGACGCTACGGCGTGGCCAGTAAGGAGATCCATTAATGCAGTGTCCCCCAAACATCGTCCCTTTTTCTCTTACTTACATAATGTTGGGTGAACGCTTTCATCAGGCTGAAAATGTCCAGCTCCATCAGGAAGCGCTCCACCTGCTCGAGCGGTGCCTTCCGATCGAACCCGGCAAAGCCGGCAATGTCGCGGCAGTTCCGCTCCGGGCTACGGTCCCACACCCACGACCCGTGGCAGTTGCCCGACTGCAGGATGAGCCGCTGAAACAGCCGCTCCGTATCGACCAGCGGGCTGTACGTCATGCTGGAAACCATCGCCGCCCCGGACGACTGTGCCATGGCCGTCACCTGCCCTGGGTCACCGCCAAAATGGCTGATGTACTTCTGCACCCACTCGAACGCTAGCACCACATCCATCACGCCCGCATTGCCCGGGATTTGCCGCGTGTTGGAGCACAGAAACCCAAGCGCACCGAGCCGATACTGTGGCACCACCAGCACCACGTCCTTCTCCATGATGTAGTTCGGTGGGTAGTGAAAGATCGCACCGTCGTAAAACCCGCCGCCGTGCACGTACACTATGACCGGTTTGCGGCCGCGCAAATCTTTCGTAAACACGCTGAGATTGATACAGTCCTCCAGGTTTTGGGCGCGCTGCTCCTCCGTCAGCAGCTTCATGCGCTTGTACACGGGCGAGCCGAGCTTCGGCTCGGACACATCCATCACCCCGTCCCAGGGCTGTACCGGGACGGGCGGTTTGAAGCGTCGCTCGCCGGTGGCCGGTTCGGCGTAGCGGACGTTCAGGAACTGCAGGATGTTTACGCCCGTCCAGGCGCCACGTGTCGTTGAGCCTTTCAGCTTCCCCAGCCCGGGAAGCTCGACCACGGGGTTGAGGTCGGACGATTCCGGACTCGCCATCGTGGAGTAGCGCTTGCTGGAGCTGCCCAGTACGGTCAGCAGCTTGCTCGGGCGATGCGACCGGAGCAGTAGCGTTCTGCTGATGCTGATGGCCATTGCAAAACTGAGCGGACCTGCGAATTCCCCCTCTGTTCAAGCAGGCCGGTGCAGCCGACGATTTTTTCGCGAATCTGCATTAGCTTAAGACGATTAGCGTGCCAGCACCAAAAGATAAGAGGGTTTTGTTGCTCGTTTTGCACGCACGGTTTGCGATTTTTTTGTTTGCTTGGTCTCTGGGTCTCCGGGCTGTGTGAACCTTTTTTCGTCTGATAAATTGATATCCAATGGGCGGTGGCATCAGGGTGTTGGGGTAGCAGCACAATAAAGGCTGGGTGCCGACTGGGTCAGACAAGTGGCTTCTTTCTTTCTAAGGTACGTGGTCTTTGGCTCAGTGTACTTTGGCGGTGTAAAACTAAGCCACCCCGTCTGGAGAAGATCGTTGAGGAGCATTTGTTTTGTAAAAGAACTGATGATATGAACCATATGTGTCACACTCATCTGAGGAATACTGTTGAGAAAAGAGGCTCTTTTCAAGTAGTTATTCAATAGATATGAGTGTAGGCACGCTTTTAAGTGAGTTGAATTCGATTTAAAGAGTGACTCAAAACGATTTCAATATTAGAGATCACTTTTCCAGATAGTTTACATTCTGAATCAGTGTTAACAGGGAGTTCCAAAAGAGCGATTCATAGTAAAAGTGAAGAGTGAATAGTATAAATAACCATGTAAGCTCTTTGTACTGATTTTTAGCTCATCCATTCCCTTACTCAGTGTGCATCTCTCTCTATTGTTCATATTTCAATGAGAAATGAAGGCTCTATTCGTACTATTAATGCTGTACTGTGTGCACAGTGTGTAGCTCGGTGAGCGTATTCTAGCTCCGCACGCTCAATATAGCTCCGCACGCTTAATGTAGCTCGGCTTGCTCAATGTAGCTCCGTACTCTCAAACCTATGCGCGGGCTAGGAAGGACGCTCTCCGGGTTGATTGAACATTAATTTAAAGACGAGTTTCATCACCCTTGATTTTAAAACAATGCATAGCACGGAGGTCCATATATTCTCTCACATTGAAGAGTGTAGAGTTCTCTGTGACGTCTGGGCTCACCAAAGAGGTGTTTCATGTCTTCGTTTGGTGCAATTTTGAAGCTCTTGATCATTTTGAATTTAAATTGGAATCAAGTTTCTTCAACTAATGAAAGGCTCAGTGAGATGTAAAAGAGCTTCCGAAAATACTCTCAAATATATGTTTTGGGATGGTACCCATGATGGTACTAGTCAGCTCATCTAAAGCCTTTATTGGGAGCACTCTTGAGACATTTTGTCCCGGTAATCCCTTGGTATCAATGTAAGAGACTACTTCTTTTTCCGCATTACTGCTACCGGGTGATGAATTGGCTGAAGAACTATTTACATTCGGAAAGGTAGATATCGGTAGGCCTAATCATTCGACCATTATTAACTTAACTTAATAACTGAAGCTATATTTATGGAATTTTATGGAGAATTGATGAACGGAATTCAATTATTACTTGCCTAATTTTATTTTAGTTATTGTCTGTTTTACTTATCACTACTGTATTTTATTACATATTTTTCTATTTTAACCTAACTTCAATGAATCATGGATCTGACGAAACGAACTCCATTAAAAATCCCTTAGCTAGGGGTAAAAAGTGCGTACGAATATGGCAGAAGTTCCTTGTTGAACTGCCGTTATCAAATAATCTTCATTATCAGCTTCAGGTAAATGAATTCCCTCGCCATCCAAGAATAGATAACTTGTTTCTGTTGGTATCCAGCTAAACCTCGTCACAGGTTTCCGTATTGTTTGTACTGTTTTTTTTGTCTGCTTGTTATCGGAAAGACTTGCCAAAGTGGATTAACACAACCCCGTCACACTACACTCGTTGCTGCTGCTGGGTAAGATTCCGCCGGATTAGTTCGTCCTGCTGCTGTGTTGTGACGCCGCGGTCCGCCGCGGGTGCGGATGATTCTTTTTGCTGCTGCCGCTGTCGCCGGGCCGCGTCAGCGTTGACCGTGAATTCGTCGAGGAAGTTGCTGCCAATGGTAAGCTCCCGGTCAAGGTGAACGTACGGGCCGAAGATCTCTGCAAGCGGAGCAAGTTACAACCGGTTAGGATTAGGAGTTGTTAGTGTGGTTAGATGTACTGTGACCTAAACTTACGATTAAACGCAGGCCAATGGGGAAGATCGCGTGACTTGGGAACGCCCTCCACTATGAACGACGTCCACAGATCGACCATCTTCTTTGCCATCGCTGTGTCCGGTTCGTTCAGCTGGGCAGCGGTGGGTGGGTAAGGGAAAAGGTACAGCAGATCGTTGGTATGATGCACACCTCCATCGAACGGGATGTGGCTGATGTCCTGATCGTAGCCGAACCGGGTATGCTCGCCACGGTAGTCGAACGAGTACACGAACGTTCGATCCGGCGTGTGGCGGCTGTTGTACTGGGCTAGTCGAAGCACGCTTGACTTGATCAGATGCATTCCACAGAGCTGAAGAACAGGGAAGAGTCAATTTTGTCATACAAACGGAGCAAGCGTTACGATCACTCACATCGATCAGCCCTGGAACCATCTTCAAGATGTCCCCATTAGCAGCCGCCTCCATATCGAGCATACTCTTCACGGCGAGTGGCGTCACCGAACACGACACCTCAACCGTACCGAGAATTCGCTGAATATCCTCGATCACATCGTACCGCAGGAAGTCCTTCTTGTCGTGCAGCTTCAGCGCACTCAAGATCGTGAACACGTCCACCAGCGCAAACGTACCCTCGTCTTTCACCACACCGGTAAGCATGGGAATGTTTTTCCTACCACCACCGGCCTTCATCACCTCGTACGGTGTTTTGGGGAAGAGCTGTGACGGACCCCCGATCGTCATACGACCGCCGGTGTTGTTGATTCCCTTGTGAAGACCTTGCCACTGACATCGAAAAGGGGAGTTTTTAACAAAATCACTCATAATAAGTAAATAAAACCACTCACGTTGTGATGCATGAACGCCTTCAGCAGCGTGTAGGTGTCAACCTCCAGCAGGAACTCCTCCACCTGCTCCAGTGGTGCTTTCGGATCGAAGCCAGCACGCCGCGCAATGTCTCGTGCATTACGCTCCCCATTATGATCGAACTGCCAGCTGCCAAAAGCAGCTCCCGAGTGGAGAATGATCTTTTGAAAGTACGACTCCTTCAGGGCCGGACTGAACAGTAACGAAGACAGTATGCCCGCTCCGGCCGACTGTCCAATGGCTGTCACCTGCGTGGGATCGCCCCCGAAATGCTCGATGTGCTTCTGAACCCACTCGAACGCCAACAGCACATCCATAATGGCCGCATTGCCCGGAATCGTCTCCGTCTTGGTGGACATAAACCCAAGCGCACCGAGCCGATACTGGGGCACTACCAGCACGATATCCTTCTCCAGCAAGTACTCCGGTGGATGCTGGGCGGCACTACCACTGTAGAAACCACCGCCGTGAATGTAAACCGCCACCGGACGCTTGGCGGTCGTGTCCTTCGTATACACGCACAAACTAATGCAATCTTCCAGGTTGGACGATTTTAGTTGATCTTTCGGTAGCTTCTTCAGATCACCGTAGCACGGTGCTCCCTGACCCCGAACCGATACGTCCTGGATGCCTTCCCACGGTTGGGCAGGGATCGGTGCCTTGAAGCGGTTCTTTCCCACCGGGGGTTCGGCGTATCGTACGTTCAGGAACTGTTGGACCGGTGCCCCCGTCCAGGCAGTTTTGGTGTAGGAACCTTTGAGCTTTCCCAGCCCAGGCAGTTCAACGATTGGGTCGTGATCGTTGGAGAAGTTTCGCTTTATTACTACGCCGTATTGGGACACCACACGCGTCAGCGTTTCTTTCGAGGAGTGATGGCGCACTGGGAGTTGTCGGAGAAGCTTAAACATTGTGTGGCTTTTGTTTTGGGAACTATTGTTCACTTGAAGATCACGTCAAAACGAGCTTTTATTGTAGTTTACACTTCACAGTTTTTGCTTGTTCCTTTATTACACTAGTAACACTTCACTTCTAGTTTTACAAAATCACTTCAATGCTTCTTTCAAGATACAACTAGTCCCGCGGTCACCTTCCAACTAAACGGACTTGTACCCGCGCTGGACAGTTTTAAGTGAACCTAATGTTTTTGACCATCTCCAATACAATATCGTGAGTGGTGGTAATGTGTTAGTTTGTTATCATTCCTTCCCTTTGTCACAGAAATAAACTACTGGAATTTGGTATCCATTTTATCACTCGTCAAACCGAATGATGATCCTCCTATTGATTAAAAATTAGGGGGGAAAAACATCGAATCCTCCAAAATAACATCGCATAACGAGATAACAACGGGATGGGTAGGAGTAGTAAGTTTGGCTTACTGTTGTAGACTCCCACTGAATGAATCGGATTGTTTTTGCGCGCTTGTGTTTGTGTGTAGTTCCGATTCCGCGTTCCCCAGGCTTAGCGCCTATGAACTCATCGGTGGTCTAGCTCTTTCGCGTGCATTTGTCACAAGTTATCTATTGCGTTCCGCATTTCAACCGAATTCCAATATAACGGGTGACGTGTAGGCCGACCAACCAATGGCCCGTTTTTGCGTGGCGTGAGGCGCATTTTTGGGATTATTCGGGAGTAGATATCAAGCTGGCGAGACAGTAAGGCGGTGGGCGCCTAGCCTGGAACTTCTTTTCCGCAAAAGCCTAGGCATGGATTAGCGAATTTTATTGAGGCGTTGGGGGTGTTATGACCGATAGGTTGAATTAGAAAAAGAGCGTAATAAACTTATTATTCGCAATAAAACGACTTATCTAATTTATGATAAAGAAATCTCACATACTTTGAATGCTTTTTGCATCATTGCCTTTTATTTCGATAACCCAGTGCGTCCTGTTTTGTGTTTGTCTTATCACGCATTCTCACAAAAACCTTACATATCCTCCAGCTCAGCCTTATAGTAGTGCAGCGGCTCATTGTTGGCCAGCTTCTCGCGGATGCGATCACAGCGCTTGCTGGCCACCTGCTTATCCTTCGGGCAGGCCAGCGCCATCTGACGCCACATGCAGTACCCAAAGTTGGACGTTTCCGAACTGCACTGGCCCGCTTCCCGGGGCATTTTGGCCGCCTTGTCCTTGGCCTCCTTGACGCAGGTTTCGATGTGTCCGGCCAGCAGCGGCTGCTGCCAGTCGTCCGCCGCAAAGTTGCTCTTCACAAACTCCATCAGCTTCGGCTCGATCAGCGTACCGTCCTCGTTGACGACTTCCTTCTTGCGGCCGACGCACTCCATGGCGCAGATCACTTCCATCTTGGTTTTGTTGAGCCGTTCGCACGAGAAGAAGTCAACCGGTTCGTAAGCTATGGGAAGAGAGTGATGTGAAGTTAGTATTGGGAAAACAAATTGCCAAAATCGCTTCGTCATGTTTACCTCCGTCCGCCTTGTTCTTGTTGCGCACCTCCATGAAGCACTGCTTCTTGATTTCGTGGATTTTTTCCATGTTCTCCGTGTTGGCATCGTTGCAGCATTTGTACTTGCGCTTGCACTTATCATCCTGCACTTCAGACGCCGAGCGACGGAACCGACCGAACATGACGGGCTCATCTGCATTGTCCAGCAAATCTTCCATCAAGACCTCATCTATTTCAAAAGGTAAATAAATATATGTTTGCAATGATCATTCAATATTCGAAATCAAAACAAGCACTTACTGTAGAACGAATCCTGGAAATCGTACGCAACCACACACCCAACCAAACCGACGAAAAGTGCCAACTTCAGCATGATGTAAAGAATCACCTAAACACTGTTTGCAGAACGAGAAGATCAGCTCCGTTCTAGAGCTTGTTTGAATTTGATGATCATTCCAATGTTTTGGGATGCTTTATATACCCTGGAAGGCTGCAATGGTAAAAGCAAACAGAGCGGCAAAGGTGTCTGGAAGATATGTATTTTTATTTCACTCACTCCCCTTTTGATCTGGCTGTGTTTGTGCAGATTATTATGCTTTGCGTTCTTCCCGGTGATCTGCATCTTTTAGTGTGTTGATGAACGAGGTAAGAGATCTAGTTAGAAGCTCTGATTGATTTGTGCGGAGATCAGAGATCAAGTGCTTTGTACTGTAGGCTCATCAGGATGCAGGAAAAGAAGTTAGATTTGTAGCGTTACTTAATCATTATATTTTGTAAAAAAATAAACAATACCTTAAGATCTTAAATTTCTGAAAAACATAAATACAATAATTACAGGATCTTTTACAAGTTCTTCCATGGTTATTTGAATGTTTGTCTTATCATTTTCACCGCATCTTTTGCAATTTTCCCAAAACTGGTTTAATGAATTGGTTTAATACATTTGTTGGAATATTCCAATTGCTAGTTGATTTCTGAACTATAACTAGGCATTATACTGTTCGTGTTCAAATGTAATCCTTTCGAAAGATTCATTGGCTGTACGATAAAGAACTAGTAGTTAGAGATGTTCCTTATATAGAGTTTTTGTAATTTTGTTCGTTTATTGGGACAAACAACTTACTATTAATCCATTAAATAGAGCATTGAATATTTAAAAATAACTTATACAACTTTGAAGAATTCAGTAAAGCAATAACACGTTTGAGATGTTATTATAAAAACCCAAATAATTAATTAAAATAATCATTAAATTGTGAAACGTGTTTTAAAGTATTTGGGACAATATGCTAATTCTATAGACCTCTGTGGAGGAATCGTAATAAAAGTTAATCAGAACTACAATTTTTACAATTTTTTTTGTTAAATAGGGCCTGAACACTGAAAATACTTCTAGAACTAAATCCCTTTTTAATGCGCTCAATCGTGCTTAATTTTTTTGCGCTTTTTCGTTGTCTCCATTCTACAGTTTTGTTCTTGGCCACCCCATAACAAAGATTGATGATTGATGGGCGTAAGATCCCGGCCGTAAGATTGGGAAAGCTCACAACAAGCTTCGCCACATATGACTGGCTCATCCAGCAGATTCGTCTATGTTCTCTGTTCTGGACCAATCGACACCCATCCAGCGACCCAGTCTGTTGGCGTGCAGAAAATAAAGCAGAAAATAAATATCACTTTCCTAGGAACTTATATTTGCACCATTGGAAACTGGCCCTTCCAGTTAGGCGGGTTGCGGCTGTTGTTGTTTTGGCTGATTCGTGTTACGTACGATCAGGTCAATGATCCATGGAATTACCGAAAAGCGACCAATGTATGCCTATGTCTACAAAACTGCCAACGGGAAGAAAGCACGGCTGTAACTGAACAAATGACATGGTCAGACTTCGCGATCCGCCGTGATTGTGCGCTCGGTGTTAATTCTACAGGTCAACAGAACTATTGTGTAAGAGAAAATGGTAATTCACCTAGAAATGTACGGTTCGCTCCAAGCGCTGGAGATATGATTCACCTGACTCGCCACGGTAAGGGGCAGGGGCCGGGTCTGATCGCAGAGATCGGAAAGAGTTTGTTTGTACACGAAGGAAACTTCATTTCCTTCCCCTCACACGTGGGGTATTGAACAGATTACAACCGCTTTACAACAATTGTGAGAAACTCATCGTCAGCGAAATTACCGCTGCGACATTGCATTGCGGAGATGGCAATTAATGTACGATCAGCACCACGATCAAGCTTGACTCTTATCGACCTCATCGGCCGGTTGCATCGTGTATAAAAGCACTGCCAGTAGGTTCTAGTGGACAGTTGCAGTGTTTCCATACTCGTTCAGTAAGTTCAGACATACGATGGGAAAGGTGTTGATTCTGTTCGTCGGTGCGCTCGTAGTGGCCAGTGTCGCAGCAGGACGATTCGAGCGATCGGTATTTGCGCCGAGGATAAAGCGCGACGCTACGATGCGCTGTTGTAACGATGGATTCGAGAAGAGTGAAGTACATGCCAAGTTCGCTGAAGTCCGGACTGCCTGCATGGAGGAGCTTGGTCTGGGTGAAACCACTCGTAAGTTGATGATGTTAGAGTAGCATTCTTGTTTGTTCGTTTGCCAAACGATCGATTTCTTTGCCTGCAACGTCTAGATGAAGAGCTGATCAAAAACCGAGAACACCTGAACTGCATCACCGAGTGTATCGCCAAGAAGGAGGGCATTGCGGACGAGAACGGCGCACTACTGCACACCGACCTTGCCAAGGTAGTGCTGGAGCACATGAGCACCATCGAGTGGAAGGTACCGCTGGCGGAAGGCTTCATCCAGCAGTGCTTCGATGAGGTTGAGCTAACGGACGGTGCCTTCGTACCGAGCGACGAGGCAAAGTGCAACCCGGAAGGGTTCGACTTTGTGTTTTGCCTGTGGCGTCAGTTTACCCTAGCCTGTCCGGAGGAGTTCCGGGACGATTCGGAGAAGTGCGTCGAGCTGCGGGACAAGCTCACGAACAAGGAGGACGTGAGCGACTTGCACGATGATATAGAGGCGGCTGAGTAGGGCGGCTAGCTGCGTGTGCGCGCCTAGATGTATGCAACCGGAACGACACCGACCTAATGCTGCTGCTGGAGAAAAGATTTAAACTTACGGTTAGGTATCCGTTGCGCACGGATGCAAATATGAATAAATAACACACACGATCATGCCCCCAATTTGCAATGGAGTGCCATTATTTTGGGTTTAAAAATAGTTGCAAAGTTTGCAATAATTCATTTGATGTCGTATTGACTTATGAAGTCAGTCAATAGCTGCAGTGTTTGATAATAGGTCTTAAATTACTCATAGTTTGTTGAGTTGGACCGGTCTTGTAGTGCATTTAGCCATTTTTTTTGACGAAAAAGTATGTCCTTCAAGCTCCGCATGCACCGAGTCTCTCAAAGTCTCTCAAAACGGCTTATTCTGCTATATATACACCACTCATATCACTGATAGGTAAGCCCAGGGACAGCTAACATCGACCAGGTCCGAATAAGGTTGTTGAGCTAAGTAAAAAGGGGAAGTATGAGGAAGAACAATAAGAAAAAAAAGAAGACAAAGAGTTAATTGATAAAATGATAATACCCTTCATTAGACAACTTTTTGTCTCCCTTTTTGGTAACACCATTTTTCGATAATTACTCTTTTTGGTAGACATCAATACCAAGGCCCCTACGTTTGCTAGCAATCATCATACTTTTGACACCTTTTGATAAGTTGACCAGTATCTAGTGCAATAAATCTAATAAGGGTGAACTAGATAAGAAAAAATGGGGTATTTTTGTGTAGAGCAAAATGATTATGGCCTTTCGCACCAAATTCTTATGACGGACATTTAATAGTAGCTATTGCATAAACTTTGTTTGTGAATCGTTACACGAATCTTGCGCCAATTATTATGCAGATTTTAAACTAAACTAAAAAAAATATGTAAAAATAGTAGATACAGTTGAAGAAAACGTTTAGTTTTGATCCAAAAAAGGAAATTCAAAGTAGTGTTTTTAGAAGACTCAAATTCAAAAGAATTCTTGGGGCTAAAAAGGTAAATAAAAATTGAGATTTTTTAATAAACTGTTCGTAGCTTTCGTGTAACTTGTTTAGTTAAAATATAGTGCAATAGTAAGGGCACTTCTTTATAAGACGGTGATTTAAAATATTGGTCTAACTAAAGATAACTGCTCGGAAGCTGTTAACTGGACATAGTATAGAAAAAACCTCACATGCATATTTCATATATTTTTGAAATATTTTATAATTTTTTTATTCAAATATTTTTAAACATGTATTCGCTCTAATTCTTTGCCAGGTCGTAATAATAAAGGGTGGAAAATAGAGGCGTTTGGTTTTGAATGTAATGTTGACATGACAGCCGCCAACTGTCAATCTCCATAGTGTAAAACCGGTTAGTATCATGAAATGCACTAAAAATTTAATTGAAATATTTTAAAACCTTATTAGGAAAGGCACTAAAAATTGAAATGGAATATTTTAAAACCTTATTAGAATAGGAAATTTTAACCAACTTTGATATATCAATAAAATGTTTTATAATAATACTAACCTTAAGACGCACTTTAGAAAGACGTCGTGGAGTAATATTTACTTATACCAGTGTGATATTAGCTCAAGCCTTATTGTAACAAGCAAGAGAGCTTTTTGATTACAACTTGTCTTGCAAGCTGCATACCTTTTTGAATGTTTTTTTTCCAAAATATTTTTAAAAATTATAATTGATATAAAAAGAAACACTGTTAAAACACGCTCATTTACTTCAAACACAGTTTTATTCCTTTGTGCGAACGTTCGTAATAAACGTACAGATTAAATGTAGCAAGGTAGTAATGGTGCATATACGAGTATGACACGTGACGGGCGAAATGACACGTGATAGTGGATGAATGGTCGATGCGTATCTAAGCAGCATGCTGGTTTTGCTCCAAAGCCTGCTGCCGGTACGCTTCGTATGACATTTGGTTCTGTAAAAAAGAAAGAGATAGAACGACGAGAGATGAAAACTTTTCCATAAACAGCAATGCGTTGTGTTTCATTACTGATTTCTTCTGCACACATTGCACATCTAAAACAAACCATTCCGCAAGTTACCCAAGGGGAAGCAAATTAATACGAATTAATACAGCAGCATAATCGTAACGTAACAGCTCACAAATTACAACCCAAAACGTACGCAAACCAATTAACGAGCAGATACCGTGCACTGAGGAGAAAGTATACTTTTGTTAGCGATAAGCAATCGAAATTATAGAGAGGTTAGACATAAGTCGGGAGATACAATAGCATAGTACATCCTACACCAGGTTTACACACGGCTAGTAGCACACTGTTAAGCCAACAACCGGTCGGGGCAAGCGCTCACTAACGACTAACCTCCCAGAAAGCATCGTCCCACGTGGGGAAGAGTCGCTTGAAGCTTCTCGGCTCGGCGCCCTGCTTAAGTACAACGATCGGGACCGTCTCCTCCGACCGCTCGGACGGATCGGTACGGATGTACTGGCGGGCCATATCGATCGACTTGCTGCGTTCCTCCTCGGTTGCACCGTTACCGATCCAGCAGTAGATCTCGTCGCCACCATCCAGCACCATCACATCGTCCACGTTGAGATCCTGGAGAAGAATTGATTAGTTAATTTGAGGTAAAGATCACCCAAGTTCCCAAAAAAACACACTCACCTCCTGCTCGTAGTGTGGCACTTCCTCGACGCGCAGCTTCTTGTTGTACAGAATGCGACAGTGGAACAGTCGGGGCGTCAGGAACGGAGCACCAGCCGGATCCAGCTCCCGATCGTACTCATCCTTTCCACCGAGCGCTGCCCAGAACTCCGCCGGTTCCGACTCTTCCGCAACAACTTCGGCACTTGCGTCGGGCGCAACCACACCGGCAATGTTGGCCGCCATATCCTTCTCCAGATCGGACGCGCCGACACCGTGCCAGATGTACACGGTGCCCGCCGTCTTCAGCAGAAACACATCATCCGACGCTAGCGATGCTGCCGTCGGGGCCATCTCTTCCGCTCGCACATCATCGGAACAGGTACCGCGAATGCGGAACAGTTTCGTATCTTCCGCCGACTGCTTGCCGTAATCGCCCAACAGCGTCACCATTCTGCCCTTGAACAGCTTCATAAAGTGGCGCGGCTCATTGCCCTGTGCGACGCGCACCAGAATCGCTTTCCCGTTCAGCTCATCGTCCATGCGGACGGCGTGCATGGCCGATGCACCCTTCTCCGTAGTGCTGGACGTTTTGCCCTGCCAGAAGTACACGATGTACCCGTGGCCACCGGCCCGGACCGTGTACTCGTACCGCACGAGGTACGAGTCACCGGCGTAGAACGTACCGTACGCATCCGGCTCAACCGGCTCCAGGTCGTAGCTCTGTACGCGCCATATCTCCACCGCACCCTGCCCATTGTCCGGCATGAAGCCGAGCGCACGGCCACCGTTCTTCTTGAACGTGTGCAACACCTCCGGATCGAACTCGGCCTCCGCATCCGACTCGTCCCCGTTGCCCATGGCGGTTTTGATGAGCTGCGCATGGCTAATGCCCTTATCGCGCCAGCTGGCGAAGAATTGCTTGAAGTCGGTCGTTTCTCCGTTCTCCACCACGCGATGTACGGCGGTGTGGACCGGGTAGCCCTTGGCGGTGATAAACTCCTGCGCCTTCACCATTGCCTGGGACCGTTCCTGACCGGTTGCACCCTTGCCGATCCACACGTAGATACTGCCTGCCCCGGTGTCGAGGATGTAGCAGTCCTGCTGAACGGGAGAGAATTGTTGAGAAGTTGAAGAAGGCAACTTTGAGCGGTGTGGACGATGAGGACGTTATCTACTCACATTAGAATCCAGCATGCTCTGCTTCAACGGACGCTCCCCGATCGGTGTGATCTCGAGCGATCCGCTAGCATCCGACACGTGGTAGAGAGCGATCGCCTTACAGTCGGACCGTTCGTACGCTTCGTCCGACTCCGACTCTTCTGCCACAGCGTCGGGAGAACCTTCACCGAGCACGTCAAAGAATTCCTGCTGTTCCGCGGAGCTTGCAAACTCATCTGCATACCACAAAAAGCCTCATTAATTCCATTTCAAGGATTAGACTAGAGTCACTCAAAATTCCTACCTAAGATGTGCACATTGGCACGACCCGCATGATCTTGATCGCGAATCTGGCCCGCAGCACTGATCGCCTTTATCTTCTCCACCCGCTTAGCGGAAGCTCCCACGTACACGTAGATGTCGTACCCGGCATCCAGTATGAAGCAATCGCCCTTGTTCATCGACCCAATCGACAGTGGCACCTGGCGGACGCGCACATTCTTTGCGCCCTTCACCTGGAACAGACGCTTCTCGCCGGCCGCATTCGTTTCGACCTCGTTGAAGCCGCTCTTGACGCCACCGGCAGCGTAGCGCACACCGCCCGGGAAGTAGCTCAGAAACAGCGAACCCTCGTGATCCTGCACCTCACGATGCTGAACCGGGGCGCCGTTGTGACGATCATCCAGCTGGACGGTTAGAATTGCCGCCGAACCGGCCTCGTCTTGAGACGTTTCCAGCCCAAGCCAGAAGTGGACGTCCCACGAGAGTATGCCACTCTTAGATTCTTTCGTCTGCAAGATAAAAGGGGGTATTATTTCGCGAAACGAGGATCAGATCAACGAGTTCAGAAAACTCTTACATTCAGTACGATGTAGGAATCACCGGTGTAGAATTTGCCATACTCTTTTACCGGTACCGGGACTGGCTCAAAGTTCTGCAAGGAAATAATGCGTACGATCGTACTGCGGTCTATTAGAAGTGATTCATAACAGTAGCTCAGTACGATAAGCAGGTTTACGTGTGGGAAATTAACAATCAACCTTCTATATAAGTCATTAGCGACCCACGACGAACGTTTCTTCCGAGCGGTTTGAATTTCCCATGACTCACAAGGTCGCAGCGGCAGTTAAATGGATCGCGGCTTAGAAAAGATCGTGGTTCCGCCTTTCTGCTCAAAACTCTTAGGGGTTTTTGGGGGCAAACTAACCAACGGAAATGGTCTGTTTGCACTGGTGGGTACACAGTGCGACGACTGTTTGAGTGTAGCTTAGTCGTGTGGAATTAATTAAACAAACCAGATGAGACTTTGCCAAGAAAACGAAAAGGGGGATATAAAGCTTTTGCTGTAAACAGCATGCGTGCAGGTTTTGCAAAGTTTACATTAACACGCTTTCGCTAAAAATATACCGACCGAAATTCCCCAGAAAAAAAAGACGTCGGGTGGGTTGCGTTATGGCCAGATAGCGCGGTAATTGCGTTTGTAAGCCTGGGGTTTTCGTTCGGGGAAGCATAGATATCAGTGGCCGTACACCCGATCGATATGACACATTTCGGTATCTTATCTTATCTTGGGTACTGCGCGTCATATTAGCCATTAAGGTAACGCCCGTTCAGAACATGACGAGTTAAATGCTTTCAATCACATGGATCGAATGAGCTGGTCATTTTTGAATTCTTTGAAGAAATGTTGAGTTTATATGTCATAAGAGGAAGATCTTTCGCATCTTAAAGGGCATCCAAGGAGCCCAAGAAATATGTTCATACGATAAGATCTTTTTCATCTTGAAGAGTATTTTAGCCACTTGTGTCCAACCATATATTATGCACTAGCAATATCCTCCCGCAACTAGAATGAACATCCAAAAGGGGAAGTGATTAATACTCCTCCGAAAAACAGTGTTCTACTCCCATGTAAACAGAACATCTGGCGTACATTAATGCATTCCAGCTGTACTCTTGGGGGAGCTGCGTTTGATGTATTGCTTTTCCGTCGTCTATTTATAGAGCTGCCAAGACCTAACCGACTTGCCGTCCGTAGAAGAAGTCGCTTTCCGTTAACACCAACAACCTTGGTTTTTGTCTTTGTTGCAAACGTTGTCACTTTTTTGTTGTTGTTTTTCAGCGTCGATTCGTAACGGCACGTAACACGCATGGGTGATAATTATCAGTCCAACCACATCGCAACAGATAACATTGTGGTTAGCGTATCCGTGAGTCAGGTATTATTATTTACAACCATCTCGGTTGGATTAGATACTGATGGTAGTGCGCTGTGCCGTGCGGTATCGGAACCCCATGGGGAGCTATTTTTCTCCGTGCCGATGGGATGGTCGTGAAGCATTACGCCAGTCTGGTGCCATCGATTTTTGTGTGCCCAAAACTGGCACATCACCATTTCATCTTGCCACCGTACACGTCCCTCACGATCACTCCCTCGGCCATAGTAGGGCCGTCGTTTCAGTTTTCCTCATTGCATCTTCTGTGTGTGTTTTTTTATGTGTTTGCTGCTGAACCGTGTCGAAATAGGACCGAAATCGATTTCGGTGTCTCAAACGAATAAAAAACTCGCTCACAAACACGCACACTTACACACACACACTGCGACCCCTCGTGGCCATTTAAAGCGCTTTATCGCTTCCGGCATCACAGCCGCGAGCCGCTGGTTTGCTGGTTCGCGAATTTCTCATTCCGCAACGCATCCTCAAAATTGCGTGGTTGATTTTTCTGCCCTTCATTCAGCCACACAAAACCTGTTTTGGAACAGTTTGATGCGGTTTTTTTTTGGCCTGTGTTGTTGTGACCTTGTGCATGTAACAAACTCGCGGTATTCTATATTCACCTCAATGCGCCACACTTCCAGACCCTTGCTAATGCCGGCATTTTCAAACGCTGGATGCATCGTTACGTATTCACTGCACAGTGCACTTGGTTGTAATAATAGTAGTAGTAGAGGTAAATAGTCACTTGATCACTCGAGAATCCACCTACACTTAGATTCAAAGAGCAAAATATAGAGGCACTGTATGGAGGTACATCCGCAGCACGCGACTTCTTGCGCGGAACTGTAACGCTTCCATTGGCTGAAACCGGCATTTGTACTGGGACAGCGTTTATCTCGGGTGGCGGGTGTGACCGCGGTGTGAGAGTCTCGAAGGGGGGACCACCCTTTCAGGCGGAACTTCCCAGCGATTGTTGTGGTGGTGTTGATGATGGTGGATAAACAGAGAGAATTATTGAGCTTGAACTTGAGCCGTGCCGTTTCGGCACGTGAACACTGCGAGAGCAGCATTGGATTGAGGTGTTTGTGATGTGGAAACAAAAACTTTGTACATCTGAACTACACGAGAGAAGGAGATATAGAGCATTGTGGCTGGAGAGAACTGAAGATGAGTCACTGCAGTGGGAGAGTTTTGGTAGTAGACTACAGTGATCTTCACAGTTTTAGCAGAAAGGTATTTTATAATAAGAATCAAGTTGAATAAAACCGAATAAATGATGATATTGTTAAGCTGAATGATGTCATGGTTGGAGGTAGATAAGAAAGCAACTATTTTTGAATCCAAGGAATGTACTAAAACTGCCTCATGCATTGAACTGTGTTACATGTTAAGAGAACATGTTAAATTCTTGAATAAAAAAATTGAAAAGATCGATTGATGATGATTGATGATTGATAATGATTGACGTATTATACATTAATCTAATAAGCAGTATGAGCTCGGCATAATATCAACCTTCAACAACCCATACATTAGTGCGTAGATAACAAGAAACTTAGAATAAACTACAGAACCTTTCTTTCTAAATAATCAAATTGATAATATTGTATAGTCGTTGCCGCTACATATTAGCTCCAACTCACGAAGTTTTGTCTTTTAAGAATATTTTTTGTTAATTGTTTCGTTTGCAGCACTGAACATTATGTCTGAAATGGTGTGCAAAATGGTTAAATTTAAATTACATGATTAGTAATTTAATTGATAGATTTTTAAATATTAAAAAATTTTAATGCTACTTTGATTGTTTCAGTGTAGTGAAAAAAGATAGCCGGAATTTTCCGGAGTAAATAATGTCTTAATAATTTAATCAATTGTATTCCTTAACAAACAGTCGAATTGTACAAGTTTTGTTGTGTCTTTGTCATGTAAAATTACAATTCCTATAAATTTGCTGAATTGTTGACTTATTGTACATACTAAAATAGGTAAGTAAGATTCAAAAATGTATGAGAATAGTCAAAAATTAATGCCTAAGAGCCTTCGAATTTTGGTAGAAACGACTGTCCAAAAGAATAAATAATAAAGCATAATAATGATAAATTATAAATTGTTTACTAAAATGATGACAGTTTAATAACAAAATATACAAGGTTTTTAATTAAAAAACAGATTGATTGAAATAAATTTATGCATAAAATATAAATTGAGCGATCATTGATTTATGTAAACAAAGTTTGAAATACCATCTTTGAATACTGTTGCAAAAAAAAAAATAGATTGTAGAATAAAAGAAAAAGATAAGAAAATGATGCAAATCATGTTTCCATGTCAAAAGAAGCATAAGTAATGAGTAATAGTTTTCTTCTCTAATTACTTCTTCACTTTTCGTAACAAATTGCTGCATTTTATGCAATGAAAGCTCATCTGGAAGACGTCTGGGTTAAAAAATGATCGAAATGATGAAAAATTAATATTAAGATTTCATCTTTTTATGATGAATAAGATAATAAATAAAGAGCATTTGGTATAATTCAGAACAAATAGTCTAGCTAGTTTGAAATGCATTGAAAACCAAATTATGACATTGAATAACGAGTTGTTTTTAGTTTTCCAACGTTTTTTTTGTTTACGACTAAATAAGTGGCTTCATTTTTGACAAAATTTGTGTAAAGTACGCCAGCTTTACATTTAACTTTTTAGAAATGCTACATTTATTGGCGTTGTAAACAAAAGCTGCATAGTGATCGTTTGCTTTAAAGGCAGCTTCTAAAGGTCGCAGATAGGTTCAATTTAACTACGTTCTAAGATATGGCGGTATAATTAAGTCAATGACATTTCGCTGCGGGCATGCTGGAGGAAACGATAATAGAACCATTTACCGGTAGCAATAATTGACATCAATTAATCTGCAACTGACGCTTCAAACGTGACCAAATATTGACTGAGTGAAACATCTCGTAGTTTCTCAGTGTGTTTTTTTAAAGACTTCGGATTGTTTAACTCTTTTCCAATCAACACTTCTTTCATCATTTTGTACATTATCTCATGTATTTCTCTACAAAAAACAATCTCATTTTCTACGCCAGTCGGCAACTCAACACCAAACTTACACCAAACGCGACTGGTTCGAGCCGGCAGCACGCCAGGTCTGGAAGAAGTGCTTGAACGGAGCCGTTTCCGCGTTCTGCACCAACCGCTCGACCGGTGTCCAGGCCGGATACTTCTTCGATCCGATGAACTCCTGTGCCTTGGCCAGTGCTTGCGTCTTTTCCTGCTGCGTCGCACCCTTGCCAATCCACACGTACAGACCGCTGCCAGTGTCCAGGATGAACGAGTCCTCCTGCTTCAGGAACTCCTGCTTCAACGGACGTTCGGTGATCGGTTCCACTGCCAGCTTACCCTTGGCGTCCGTCACACGGTACAGCTGAACGCGGGCAGCATCCGTCTTCTCGAACGCGGCATCGGCCGGTGCGGTGGATTGATCCGGCACCAGGGTCGGCGAACCGGAGCCCAGAATCGTGAAGAAGTTCTCCTGATCGGTCAGCGTGGAAAACTCATCCACAATGTGCACCTTCGACCGGCCGGCATGATCCTGATCGCGCAGATCGTTCGCAAAGTTGATCGCCTTCAGCTTCTCGACGCGACCCGCATGCGGACCGACGTACACGTAGATTTCACGACCGGCGTCCAGTATGAAGCAGTCGCCCTTGTTCATGGCCGACACGGCCAGCTCGACCTGGCGGACGCGAATATTCTTCGTACCCTTGATGTGGAACAGCCGCTTCGCACCGGGATCGTTGGTGGTTACGTGCTTGAAGCCGCTGGCAACGCCACCCTCCAGATAGCGCACAGCGCCCTTGAAGTAGCTGAGGAAAAGGTCCGACTCGGTGCCCTCCACTTCCCGGTGCTGTACCGGCAAACCGCCCAACAGATCATCGAGCTGCACGGACAGGATCGCGGCCGAACCGGCCTCATCCTGGGTAGTTTTCGTGCCGAGCCAGAAGTGGATGTCGTGCGTCTTGACCTTCTTCTTGTCCTCCTTCGTCTACATCGGGACGGCAAAAGGACAAAATAGATCATCAATAAAAACCCCCGTTTCTTATCACCTGCATCGGGGCATGGTCGTTATCACTCACGTTCATCACGATGTACGAATCACCGGTGTAGAATTTGCCATGCTCTGCCTTCGGGATGACGACGGGCTGGAAGTTCTCCACACGCCACACCTCAACGCCGACCGTTTTTCCCGCATTGTTGAATGCGGGAATGTTCAGCTTCTTGTTCGGCCCGCTCGCAACGGTAGCACCGTGGACGAGGGCAACCGAAACCGTCACCAAAAGTGCACTGACGAGCAAACGATTCATTCTGTGGGCGAAAGAGTGCAGAACACAGTGTGTTGTTGGTGTTTAATTCTGCTGTTCAATAACATCAGCCCCAGCAGTGTCATTGATGTCACGGTTATCAACGATTGTACAACAAATGGGTGGTTTTGTTTGTACGGTTTCTCCCGATGACCCCTATAGCCTTCACGTTGATAGGCCCGTACGGGGCCCGTGAGCAGATGAGTTCAAGGTTTACCGGAACACAGTGTGTAACACTGGCGCATCGGGTTTTGTCACACACTATCCGATTAGGATATGCTTGAGTGAACGTAGAATGCGAGATATCACATCACAAAAACAAAACACACTTCCTTCACAATCACTTCTAGATTATTTACGATCATGTGCGCAGCCTTACCTAGCAGAGTCTCGCTGTGGTCAACTTCACCGATGTAACTCCGTGAACGTTATGCCGCAACGAAGCTCATGATCATTTATATTCGTTCAGCTTTTTGGAATGGACCCCGCGGTGTAACAAACACAAGTAAGCGCCGCAATTCCGCGAAAGAAGATCGTAGAGAAGTGATTGAGTGATGACGTACGTTTGGGTAGGCATTGGGAAGGGATAGACAAGTAAAGTGTCGGTGTAAGTGTGTGCGGTCATCTTTACTGATTCACACTCGCTATGCTCCCATGTTGTGAGCTGTCTTGACCAGAGATGTAAAACTTTGCATGAAGAGTGTATTTAGAAATATTTGCAATTCTTTTAACGTTTTTCCAACTGAAAGTGTAAAACTGCTGAATACATATTTACATACAATATACACAAAATACATCTTAAAAACATTCAACAAATTTGGATGTAATAGGAAGATCTAATGGATGCGACTTATTATATAGCGCTGGCAAGTAGATCGATTCTCCCCGTAACATCAAGAACTGACTATAGCTCTATGAAAAAATGTGTAGTAATTTATGTACAACGCTTACATGATCACTTTTTCCAATATGTAGAAGTATTGTAGAAGTCTGGTGGTACAGTCGTCAACTCGTACGGCGTAACAACATGCCCGTCATGGGTTCAAGTCCCGAATAGACCGTGCCCCCATACGTAGAACTGACTATCCTGCTATGGTAACAAAAAGTCACTGAAAGCCAAGCTCATTTCACTAAGTGGGTATAGGCAGGCCTTCACCGACAGCGGTTGTTGTGCCAAAGAAGAAGAAGAAGAAGTATTGTATTGTTTGATTTGATCTATTGATTAGTTTTCACAATTACTTTTCAAGGTAATTCGCTTCTGTTTTAATTTATTCCTTCGTATATTAGCTAATTTGACAACCTTATTAGAACCTGATTAAACCTTCCAGATTTGAATATGGCACAATTTTCAAAAGGTTACTTGAAAAATCGATGCCATATTTTGTTCTGATTATTCAAAAATAGATGTTCAAAATACATTACGCAGCCGCTGGGGTTTGACTACCCTGCCATCAAGTGGCTGATCGTGTGATCGTGAGAATGGCACCTCTATACGTTTAATGTTGATACTAAACCAGGGAATGCCCAGTATGCTCACAAACAAACCGAGCTGGGCAACAACAATCACTGACCAGGGCACAATTGTATTAGTGTTGAAGCATGAATCAATCACAAACACTACACTGTGTGCTGCAGTGTACTGCATCGTATAAAAGAGTTGTTTTGAAACAATAATGTCAAATCTTATCGTTGAATAAGGAAATTCCACAACAGATCTGGCTCGAGTTGCAGCGACAGACATTAGCCAGACAAACAAACGGTTCAGTAGTAACTGGAATATGCAGGAACAATCCATTGACTGGACTCTGAGATGTGCTTGCAGAAAGTTGGTTGTTTGTATAAAGAGAAGATAGGCAGATTAATCAGATGCTATGATCACGCACAGCGTCATTGCTCTTTTTTCAAAAGGCCTATCATTTGTATTTGGCATGTTGAAGGGGGCATCACGGCATTTCGAACTGCTGTTTACTATTACTAGTAATAGTCGATATTGTAGAAAGTGCTCATCGAAATTATCATCTATCTGGCCATATTAGGTTGCATCTTGTGCTAGTTATTTTTGATGTGATCGAGCTAAAGTAACTCAGACATGGAACCGAGTAAATCTTTTGAACAAAAAATATATCAATCATGCTTTTAAAACTAACTTTATAACATGAGTGATCCTATAAGGAACAACTTAGACTTGAAGGTGATCACGCTGAACAAGCGTTTTGATCAAATGTATTTCCAACTATGAGATTAATTTCAAAAACACAAAACTAATATTCTTCAAGGAAAATAACAAAAAAAAAGTTATATTAAAGAAAGATCAACTTCGGTTTCTCTAATGCAAGGCGTAACGACCTATACTGACGGCTTATAAGGGCTTCTTAGCCAAGAATCCATCTTAAATTATGTAAACATTTGATCCTTTCTCCATCTTTTTTCGCTGTAATGTCACGCCTAGAGGAATCCACTTCTAGTCTAAACGCTGGTTTCCACAGCTAACTTTTACATAATTTAATCACGAATCATGTTGCGAGTGGTGGAGTCTCTTCGTGCTCGACGAACTTCGAAACTTATTAGATTGTGTATTATCCACCTCCTGCTCAAAATTCGTGCCCTTTGAAAGATCGTAACCCTATGCAGCCGCTTAGTCCGCTCACTGATACTGTCGCTGCTTCTATTATGGTATTTGTGGAGCATGTGTTATTGTGCTACTGAAAGGTATACCCTGTGCTCCTTCGTGAGCGTGACGTTAGTTAAGGATAGCCCCTTATTAGTGCAAATTAAACGGATAGTATTTAGGATTTATGTATGAAGATAGTATTTAGATAGGCTAATTTTGACCCTCGGGCCGCATTAGACCATTGAAAGCCTAAAATGCGGTCATCGAGAACCTGTAATGTGGTCCAAAATGAAAATAAAGTAAACAATCTGTTTTAATATCCTTTTTTTAATTTAACTATGTAAGCATTACATGCTGCATTACCTCGTTTCCATCAATTTCTTCTTCTTTGGCTCAACAACCGATGTCGGTCAAGGCCTGCCTGTACCCACTTGTGGGCTTGGCTTTCAGTGACTAATTGATTCCCCCCATAGCAGGATAGTCAGTCCTACGTATGGCGGCGCGGTCTATTTGGGAATTGAACCCATGACGGGCATTTTGTTAAATCGTACGAGTTGACGACTGTACTACGAAACCGGCTCAAATTAACCGGCTCCATCAATTTATTTATAGAAAAATATGGCCAAACTCATGTTTGAATACCTATTCTGCATTTGCTCTTGTGAAAGTAATTATTTTTATTTTATGTTTATATGCTGTTATCTCTAATAGTAGGACATAAAGTTAAACCTTTAGGTGGATAGAAAAATGTATCATTTGGCTTTTCCCTAAGCGTTAATTTCTGATGTTGAAATGTTTCATCCCCACCAAAAAACCAACCGCGAGTAAATGCCCTCTCCTACCGAAAAGGACATGAATGTATCCAACAAACAGCGGAACAAAAACATAACGAAACTACAATTCCGAGAAAAATACGACTCTATGATTCATTCATCCTTTTCTCGGATGTCAATAAGGGGAAACTCGGATGTCGTTCGCGTACAGCAAAACAGGGCGAAAAATGGATCAACCTAGCCAGGACACAAACCACACGAAGGGACGAATTTCGAACAGCAAAGGGATTGGTTTTCCCTCCTTTTCTCAGTTTCTCGTTATTACTGCAGCGTACGGTCAGAATAACGGAAGGGAGAACAACACAAAAGGAATCAGCCTGAATAAAGGGTCTTTTGTGTGGGGTTCCCTCATGCACAACAAAAACAGAAAAGGTTCCTTGTTTCGGTTTTTGTGCGCTGCAACAAAGCGTAAAGGAGACGGGGGGAAGTAACTTTAACAAGCAAGAAAGAGAAACAGATAAAAGCACGTTTTTGTATGCGTGTTCGAAAATAGAGCGAAGAGCGCGTAGTGGCGGGTCAGCTTTGCATCCCGAGAGGAGTCGTCGCCGTTTTTCCCGATTTTCCCGACAGTAAAGTCGTCCGTTCCAGTGCCAGTTACTTGAACCGTTGTGAAGGCCTTCGTACGCTCTCCCATCTCCTGCGCTGTGAGACTCTCTTGCTCTCCCATCTGTCAATGTAGGCGCAAGCAGGTGACAAAAGGATATTCGGAGAGATGGTGCTGTGTGAGTGTGTGTGTGTATACGCTTCCATCCCGAAAGGCGAAGGCTGCTGCGACGCTAAACAGCCGATGCTCCGAGAGAGCGAAGATTAGTTCGAGCTGGATGTTTCATAATATTGGGTCGGTGTGGTTTTGCGCTGCGGAGTCACCGGAACCGTAACGTAGGGTGCATCCCAGTTTCGCTGCATTAAAGCCTACAAGCGCGATGTGAATCGTTCTAGCTGTGTGTGTGCGTGAAGAAGAACAAAAAAAAAGAAGGAAAACAGTAACTACAATTGTTTAGTCAGCATAAACCACCGAAAGCAATCATTGAAAGCTGCCAAATTCATCCGCTGAAGTGTCAGTGCCAAGTGAGTCGATAATAAACGGTTCGTAACGTTCGTTGGGTGTGATTTTTGCAGTGTGTGTCGTGTTGTGCCAAAGCAAATCAAACTCCTCCAGCTACGACTGAATAATGGACGAAAAACAAACAATTGAAGTGTAAACTATTCCACGCTGCATCCATGACTACGGCCGAACGGAGTACCGTGGAACAGTAGCAGTTGCAGCTGGTTTGCTCCAGTCCAGGACCAGCTTTAAACGGTGACCCCCAGGCAAGCGACTTCGGGTGTGTAGGCGTGTCCAGGGCCGTTCCAGTGCGGGGTTTTTCGCCTGGTTTCGGATTTCGTGCAGTTCGGCAAACTCTGGACCAAGCGGGTTGACAGCGGGCTCGAAACCTCCGAAACCGTGGTTCGCTGAACCGGAAAGCGTACAAATTGGGGCCATCCAGCAAACCAACCCAGTCCAGCAAAGACCCAAACGAACGAACAAACCGAACCGAACCGAACGGGGACAGTGATTTGTCGGCGTGGGCAGAGTGTGTCGAAAATACCTTCTTTATCATTCCGGAAGTGTATCCACCCTTGGTTTTGTTTGTGTAGTGTGGAAAAGCGGAGGGGGGAGTAGCGTATAGTTACGGGAGTGAACCACCCAACCGAAAGGGAGTGGCTCAATTGGGTGAGCGCCTAAAGCTCGCCAGGACTGTTCCGGTCTGAGGCAA
The DNA here is from genome assembly GCA_000349065.1 of Anopheles quadriannulatus. Taxonomy (NCBI): domain Eukaryota; kingdom Metazoa; phylum Arthropoda; class Insecta; order Diptera; family Culicidae; genus Anopheles; species Anopheles quadriannulatus. The sequence goes on along the minus strand of KB666176.1, from coordinate 1,734,391 downwards.
GGTGAGGGCAAGCAACGAAAGCATGCTGATTGTGGGCACTGTTTCTGAATGACCATCCAAAGTTCCGGGCTGACGGACTGACAATCAAGGGCGAAAAAGATAAGAACTAATGCGACGTGCTGGTGCTACTACCAGGGAGCGGAGAGCTACTTAAAGTCACCTCTGCGCGAGAGAGAGATAGTGAAAGAGAGAGAGAGAGAGGGCATAAAAACGAAGGAGCAGCATCAGCAGTAGTAGCAGCAGCAGTAGCATCAGGAAGAAAGAGGTTTGTATTTATTACATTCTTTAAATACCACTCCACGATTGGCCTTTCACGACCATTTTACGGAAGGCTTTCTCGCTCGCTCCCCTTTCTTGAGGCTTGCAGGGAGGTCATGAATTATTTATATCGCAACATTACCGTAGCCCCCGTCCCCGTGCGCAGGTCCTCTTTGGATGGGGCAGTGGGTATATCCTTTTTCTGTTATCCTTTTTTTTGTTATCACTCCCACATCCCCCTCCTTGGTAGCGCCATCTGCCTGCGCTGGTTTTTTGTTTAGAAGTTGGGGTGTTTCGTAGCTCCTCGTTTTTTTATTATGGAGCCACCGCGTAAAGGCTTCCCCACCCGATTTTTCTGGGTGTGTCCGGTGGAAAAGCCCAGCGGCGAAAAGAACAAAAGGAAACGATTCTTTGCCTCCTACGATCTAAACACACACACAGATACACAGTCAGCCTCGCTCCCAACTCCCATGGTGATGTATTTTAAAGCGCAGCCAACTGCGAGACACAAAGAAGCGAAAGCTTCGGCGTCTGTACAGCAGGATATCTACGTGTTTATAAAGGAGTGGAGCCCCGAGTACGCTGAGCCACATTTATATTCCTTTGTGTGTCCTGCGGGTGTGAGTAGACGGATGGAGCAAGTAGCGAAATGGCAACGAAAGTGAAAGTTGTGCGGGAATGGAGTTCCCCCGTTCCTGTTTTTTTTGTTGTTGCTGTGTGGCAATCAAATAGCTTCGCTACGGTGAATCGAAAGGTGCCGACGTTTGCGGTCGAATTTAATACCGTGTCACGCCCTAAATTGAAATTCTACCACCTTACCCTTCGGCACGGTACCAAGGGAAGATGGAGAGTCCATTTACACTTCCGGGTGCGTTTGTTCGGGGTTTGCAGGGCAGGAACCCGAGGCAGCACGTTTGTGATGCCTTGGTAAATACGGAAGTGTACAGAATCGCGTTTTTTTTGCATCCACATCCTCGGCGACTCGGCGAGACCATCAAGAAGGACTCTACCAAATTCCAGTACCAGCGAGACAGATGCGACATTGATATTGAGATTTGCGGAAATTTTATTGACTGATTCCGTTTTCTTCAACTTTTTCAATCTATTTGTTTGATTTGTTGGACTTTTTTTCCTGCTTGGGGCCTGAGGTGTTCCAATATCTGCAAGATTTTTGGCACTTTTTTTTGTCGTACCGTTCATGGCGTACGTCGTTCGCAGGGCAAGCCTCCTGTGATCTTTCTTCTGCTGGTCGCCAATGCTTCAGAAAAGCTCTGCTCCATGGCGATGTGACCGTTGCCGGGGGTAATGGGGCGAATGGAAATGCTTCTTCGCCAGCGTGACACGCGGCGCTGCTGCTGATGGTGATAAAAAGCTGCCGACGAGACGTGACTGCCGAATCTGTTTTAGGCTTCGGGGCGTGCTCTTCGATACACACACACACCCGTGGTTGGTGGGATATTAGATTTTTTCCTCATCTTCTTCTTCTTCTTCACCGTAAAGGTACTTTGATTTGTTGTTTTCCTGTTCCCATCAGTATTTAGTATGATTTTCGGTCTGGCACTCGCAATTTCAATTTCCCCGTGCCCGTGGACCGTTTCACCTGGCGCATTGGTGGAGCTTCCTTTGAGTGGCTCGTGTGCGAAGCTCAAGGAAATCGACACACACACACACACACACACACATTGAGTGAGGGTAAATCAATATACATGGAAATAAATAAATTCGATTTATGGTTGGAATAAATTTTCAATGAATTGCAAAATGAAGTCGGCTGCAATGGGTCTGTTTATGGTGCCGCTGGAGCATGGGCTTAGGCACCGTCAGCCAGCAAGATGCTCAAGCGCTAGCAGGTGTAGGATCCTCGGAGAGAGGCAGCGAGTACACTACACGGTGGCTGTTGACTCCAGGTGGGAAGATGTCTTCACCAATCCATCGTATCACGTGGTCCCGGAGGGTTGGTTTTCCAACGAACCCGACAATGTATACAATGACAACATACCGCAAACAACACGGCGATATTTACATTTGCCATTGTAAGGTGACTTTATGCATGGAACGTGCTGCGATTGTTTGGAGACGGTCGTGGAGAGGGGATAATATTAAGTTTGTAGCATCAAAGGGCATGAGCTTGGTCACATGATGGTGTACCTATTTGGTAGATGGTTTGTTTGCACAGCTTACAGTTCAGAATTATTTCTTGGAACGCTAAATAAAAATTGAAGAATTGACTCATACAAGGAATTTGTTAAGGAATTGTAAACACTTTCAGTACAATATTCTGAATGCACTGGAAATGGTATTTACACTGTCAATTTCTAGTACATCAAATAGTTGATTGACAGCTAATAATTGTCAGTGTTGTTGGAAAACTGACAGCTGTCAATTGCATTACCAATCAATATGGTGGACTTGATTAGAACTGTAGATAGCAAAGAAGAATTAAGATAGTAAAAGCTAGTATTAACATTGGAGATTGATATATACTATCTAGATTAGAACACCTAACTTGTCTAACCGTGAATATGATCCATTCAATAAGTTGTTTTTTCTTTATCAAATTGACAGTTGAGAGCCACTCTTTTGGATCTTTACTATTGTGTACTAAAAAAAAAACAAAACAAAGATAACATTACATCACTTTTAACATTACTTGAGTGGTTTTATAGTTAGTGATGTAGTCAAAATTCTATAATTCAACCGAAATGGGAAATTATGTAAGCTATTCTATGTGAGATATGTTTGGTAAAGAATGTTATCATGTAAACATGATATCAAACTCAATATCAAAAACTTGTAGAAATGGAATAACCTCCCCAATAATGGTAAATTTAGTAATGAATAAAGCGTATTTCCTTAATTGATACACATGTTTACTTTCCCATTTACTAAACATCCCATCTTGATCAGAAACTCCTCCCAATTCTGAGCTGATATCAGTTTTTTTGTTTCTCCAGGAATCACTACCATGCTTCATTAACCGATTACTGCCCCCTGTTTGTACACGTTCTGCCCATTAGGCTACAGCTCTTTGCCACCTGCGTCCGACCTTTCCTTCCCATCCCAACACAACCGATTAACACATGTTCCATCGAACATTTCGACCGGGTGCTGGATTACCCGTAGCGCGCTTCTAATCTAATTTGTCACCGAATAGTTGCAGCCTCGGTAATCGGCCCGGCAACACGTGACACTGGCAGCCTCAACGAGCCGGGCGAACGAGATTACTGTGAGCAATTTGTTTAAATATCTTTATCGCGTCGTAACGATCGACCGTTCACCCAACGGCGGCTGCCGGACAGCGCCTCTCGGGGACAGCTCCCGGGCGTGTTGGCGTCCAACGCCTCTCCGAGGACCGCTTTGACACTTCCCGGAAAGCGAACACCGCTGAAGCCTCAGAACCTTTTTTTGTTGTTGTCTTTCTTCGTCCTCAAACACACACACACACTCAGGTGGTGCTAAAAAGTTGGCCTTTTCCAGAGCGACACGGATGGACCCGGTCACACGCCGGGTTTCCGACGGGTCGAAATTGGTTTCGATCGTATCGGATGGGTCGGTGGGTGCTGTACGGGACAAGGGTCCAGACAAGACCGTGCGCAAGAGTGTCCCTGTGTACCTGTGTACGGGCGAGGTGCGATAAGTCAGATGTTATCCTACTGAGCGACGGCAAAGGTATCTTCATTACAGCCCGTACAACTTGTATGTGTACCAACACACACACACACGCAGGCTGCCAAAATAAGGATTAGTAGAGAATGCGACTGTACGAAACCGTTTTTCGAGAAGCGCAACAAGGACACTGGACCAAGGATCGAGGTACGGCTGCTGTTATGTATGCTTACCGTGCCCCGTTCCTCGGAAATGGCCGGCAACGAGCAGGCCCGAGCAGTCCGAAAAGGGAAAGGAGAGGGCCAGTAAAAATTAATTACTTTTTCAATGGGCTAAAGCCTGGGATCTCTTGCCAGCGATGCACCGGCATGAGGGGAAACGGGGGAGTAGGATCGCCGTGCGGAGTACCCTTGTCAGAACACCTGTTTCGAAGGATGTAATGTGTTTTGTTGTAGTTGTTCTTTCCATTTCTTTTTCCCGCTGGGTTTTCATCGATTTCTCTTCTGCGGGTCTTTTGTTTCAATGTAAATGGAGTTCTTCGAGAAAACGCGGTTGGCTGGCCTTGCACGCTGCTGGTCGCTCGCTCGATAGGTTGATATGGTTGGCTCATTAAAGACAATTAACTCCAACGAACGAATCCTCGGAGGTTTCTTTTCGGCTGGCATGCTTAAGCATCCCTTTTGATTCTATTTCTGTGTCTGAGGTTTTCCACGTTAATGCGCTGAGCTTTAAACATCTTTAAGGATCTGTTCTGGTTTGATTTCAGCATCGCTCGGCAGGATGCATGCAGGATTTCTAAAATCCAACATCCAGGTCTGCATGAGCATGACTTGGAAGGTTTTATTTTCTTCATCCTAATGAGAATTGTGTATTTCGTTTTGTCTTGAGCTTTGCATCAGGAGCAGGTAGAATGGAGAATGCTGCACTATTTCCCATGGGTACCAAACCGGCATTGTGCAAGAGTTCTAATCTGCCGATGCAACTGATACGTAAACGATGTGATCGGCTGTTTTGCTTTTTGCTGCAGTCGGACAGTGAAAGAGCTTATCGATTTTTAAAACTAGCTTGGGAATTAAAAACAAACCTTCTGCTGTGTTCCAATTGGCTTTCTTTCCCAGTTTGCGTTGGTTTTTGCTTGCTCCTGGTTCTAGTCCGATCCTGCAGGGGGTCCGCAATCGTAATTAAAGTTCATCAATTTAGCCCAAGGTTTGCAGACGCTTGAGGATGCCTATTTCCTGCAGGGCTTGTTCGGAGTTTACCCTCCTTCCGGCTGTCGGAGGCGAAGTGCAAGCTTAAAGTCGATGTCGATGATTCATTAATTATTTATTCCACTGAGTGTGGCCGGGTTCCGTTGCGTCATTTTGGTTCCATCCGCCTGCCCAAACCGCTACGCTGCCGTTAGGAAGACGATCCTATGGAAGGTAATTTCCCAAACTCCAACACGCGGCGCTCTTAGAGCTTCGTGGTGTTAGCGATTTATCCCACAGCTCTTAAGTGGTAGAGAAAGTGAAAATAAAGATAATACATTTTATATTTATACGCCCAGACACTGGCCCCTGGAACGCACACAGGCAAGGATCTTAATGTTGGAAATAATCTACGCAGCCTTGCGGAAACGTGCGTAAGGCCGTATACCGCAACAAACAGCTGCAGCGGTAAAGGCTCCCGGGCTAGCACGAATAGCGGAAACGCGGTAGCGGAAAGTTTCATCCCTCCATTCCAGGACCTTTTCTTTCGCATGCAAGCGGGCGGCGGCGGGCGGCGGCAGACCGGCTCAGACAATTACGATAATTATGATCGTCAGTGCAATCACCAGTCGTAAATAATGGCTTTATTTATGGACCAGAAGCGAACGCATAAATCGTTCGCCCGATGAAAGCAATAGATTTTGCTTCGCAGCAGCATCGCCGATGTGCGATGTGCGTTTTTCCCTAACCGGGTCGGGCCGTCCTCTTTGCCGTCCTGTTTATTTCACCAACGCACACACACACACACACACACACTCATACAGGGAGAACGCCTTTTGGAGTCCTTTGCCAAAAATAACCCCGAGGGCCGGAGCGCAAATGGAAGCCTGAGAGCTACGGGTGGAATGTACTACGGTTAAACTCTCAAACGCGGGACCTCCTCCGTTGCGCTGATGCTATCGTTCAGAGTAGCGGCCAGCGTAAAGGTGGCAATGAAATGTGTTCGCATTCGCTTTATTTTCCTTACCATTTTTTTTTGTTTCTTGTTGCCTATTTGCGAAATGGTTAATCTTCATCTTCTTTTTCTGTAAAGAAAATAATGCCTCGCTACCGGGCAGGATTTGAAGTGATTCGAAACGTACGAGTCATGTTTCTGAAAATGGTTGAAAAATTAGGCCTCCGTAGACGTAAGTGTACCGCAGGTACGCTGTGCTAAGAGCAGCGTACACAACCGTTTGAAGAGGAGGAAGCTGGAAGCTGGAAAAATATTAATAGAACACTCTCGAGAACGCACAAGCCAAATGTACGGTGGTGTTATTCTGGGAAATATCGCACCGGCAAATGCCTCTTTGTTTGTGCCATGGAATGCCATTTTTGGACGATGATGAAAAATGAGGAACCCATGAGGAGGCTCTTTGTTTCTTCGGGCTGAGGAGCATAAAGGTTGCCCGTTGGGATGCGATGCGTTTGATGAGATTTGTAACGAAGGCACCTTGGGACCGTTTGTAGTCCGGCGAATGGCACTGTTAGGTTGAAAAAGCAAGTAAAGTTAAAGCTGGAAGTGATATTAGATTATTTTTGAGTGAAGCCGTTTGCTGTGGATGGGCTGTATTCTTTGACGGGAGTTCATTTATCTTCTGTTTTGTTCCAGTTTTCGAGAGTTTTTCAGTTCAAAGTTGTTGCTTGGTTTTGAAATAAGTTTCGTATTCCAGTATAAGATATTTAGTGTGATACTATTAAAAAGATTGTACTGTTATTGCCTTACTTGAGAGAGTTCAATCAATATGAAGAGTATTGTAAGGGTTGTTGTATGTGCACTTGAGACTTCCACTCCTATTTCAAGAGTTGGAATAATTGATAATACTTCATTTGTTGTAGATGTGATACAACTGTTATAAATATACCTAAAATCTGTCCTACGAATGTCACTTAAAAGCTTATGATTTGTGCAATATTAGCAAGAGATACTTATGTCCTGCAGGATAATCCACTGATAAGACTCTTGACCACGCTCTGTACTAATTATGTTTAAGCGCTTAGCAATGTACTAGTAATCTATCTTGCTATAATGCTGTTTGGAGTAGAATAGATAATCCATTAAAACAGTGGTTCCGTAAAGCTCTGACAATACAATGAAAACTTGAAAACTTGCCTGAAATACCAAACATTTTACGTTCCTTAAATTCCATGAATACTCTTGAAATTTCCATGTTTATTCTGCTTTCGCGAAAATACCATAGTTTTACGTTGTACATTGCATTCTTTCTTTGCGATGTTGCGACTCCTCTCCTGTTCCAGCTCAATGATGCAATCGCTTCAGCAAATAAAGATTACTGTTTTCGCTCCAAACCCGTAAACACGCACAGTTCATGATCGCTTTTAATCGCTAAATTTTATTGGGCAGAAAATTAACCCAAAAAGTCGGGGAATAAACATTCCTGTGCCCTTGATGGGCTAATCTGTTTGCACAACAGATCACCGGGAAAGAACTGTGCCGATGGTTCTGTGTCCCGTGCTACGAATCTCAGCCCTGCAATGGGAGGTTTTATTTGACGTTCGGCACCAAGACTGCACAGACCGTCCTAAGGGTCCTCACTGGGGATGCGGTGAGCCTTGTCAAACTATTCAAAACATTCCATATAAATACGGAGGAAAATAGACAACACACGCGTGTTCTCTTGCTCTTTCTCTCTCATTTCCGGAGCATGGAATGAAGCTCCCAGGTTGCAAAAAAAGGGGTAACATTGAGGCTGCGTGTCGTCCTTTTCACCTTTCGTTCCCGTAACTTATTCCGCAACGACAGCCGCCGCCGTGCTGGTTCTGAACGGTGATGACAGCTGTTCGGTGAGGCGTAAAATTGAATCCAATCACTGCGTAATCCTGTCCTCGTCGTCGCCGTTTGCTGTTGAGGTACCGCAGAATCGATGGGATCGATGGGAGAAGCCACTCGAAATTATTCATGATAATCATGGCGAGAGGAAAAAATCACGTTTACGATGTTCAAGATGTGCAGCGTTCCGACGACGGCTTGCAGCGATGACGGCGCAAATGTTGGATCGTAGTGATTTTTTGGGAAGATCCTATTCATTGTAGCTCCGAAAGCTCGAAGAGCCGTCTCGATGTAGAGTGGTAAAGAATGATCCGAAAATTACACAGCCACACACATACTCGTTGTAGCTGGATGGTTTATTGAGGGTCTATTCAACGCGATGCTCTTAGTGCTTAGTTCGGTTGGCGGGTTGGCTGGGCAAAGGTAAAGGCATTGTTAGACGTAGGTTAGCCTTTGGAGACGTTTGAATACAACCGCTTTGTGCGAAAGGAGCGGAAGAATGCCGTGATGTAACCGCGACCCTCGATTTGTCGGTTGCCGTCGAGAATCGCTTGGAGGTCGTCCTTTTTCGGCCGCTTCAACGCAACGTGATTGAGGAGTTAGGATTCTTAGGTCCTCGTCCTGTTGTGGTAGAGGCAAGGTTAAAGAAGAGAGCTTAAATACCAAACCAAACGCACTCTGTTCCTGCGCTTTTTCCGGTTCTAAGGCGGCTATTTTTCCTCTGTCCCGTGATCACATGCTTCAAGGATGATGAAGCTAGTTCTAGGCGGTGTTGACATGGTACGAATGATTTGTATTGAGCCTTTGGTCACCCAAAAAAAAAAATCCCTCCTCGCACCGTGTAATAGAGGGAACCGAACAGCTGGGTATGAAATGGCCGAAGCAAGAGGCAACGCACAAAAAACTAGGTCCCGAGAAAAGATTTCCACTTTTGAGGTGATTAATTCCCAAATCCCTTCAAAATCTCCATTGAGCGCCTTCGTCAGTCGGGACCCGACCTTGGGTTCCGGGATTGTCAGTAGTTGTACGGGACCGATTATTTCTCCCGCTCGTTATCTCGCCCGACAGCAGAGAGACGACGACGATGGGTTTAGCAGTCCTTTGTTGATGTGAATGGTAGGAATTCGGTCCAAGGGATTGGAAAGGGCGGCAACCGAACATGCTCATGCAATATGCTCAATCGATTTCATGTTCAATTTATTGAATTTTTGTGGAACTCTGTTGAGCAGCGAACGTCACGGGTTGGTTGTTGGCGAGCGTTGCCCAAAAGCGAGTGACTGAAATGTTTGCTCAACGTTCGGACTGGGATGGGATGAAATGCACGAATGTAAGGCAGTGGACCAACGGTCGAACCTTTTTGTTCGTAACAATGCAATTTTGGAGGTACAAAGGATGCATGAAGCTACGATATTGTGTCCATGACATGGAGTCCTTTCGCGCTCTAAACCCAATTTTTTGTTGTTCCAAAGGAGGATATTCGTACGATAGGTCCTTGAACTTCAATATTGTCTGGTTCTTAAAGCCGTCAGGGCACTTGCAAATACAAAAGTATCATTTTTAGTAGTGTTTGTAGCCAAAACGCAAGCAAATGGTTTGTATTTCGCTTCCAAAAAAGATAAAAATTATGTTTAAAAATGCTCTACTCGTTTGGAACAGCTTCTCCCCAGGGAGATACCATCGTGACAGTGAATAGAAAATGAACATTTTAACATTTATAACAAGCTATCAAGGGAGCTCCCGAGTATCCTGACAACTTTCCCCGTGCAAAATGGGACGAAAAACTTTTTGCTACCTTTTCTCGTTTTTCTCTTTTGCCATTTCTCTCTCTCGGGAGACTGCCGCTGGTCCAGCAAACCCGAGCGAACGCGGACAATTTTTCACACCGTGTCTCCGGGATGGGAATTCGTCGAGCACACAAATCCACCAAGAATGGCAATCATATTTCGGCGAAACAATCAACTGAAGAACGCCATGCTCGGGTACGCGTGTTTTGGCTAACGAACTCTATAATTTATGGCATTTCCTATTACCCCAAAGCAAAACCCCCCCAAACCTGCCCCGTCCTGGACGGGTCAGGATGGTTGACAGCTTAGGGTTGTTGGGTTGGCTCGGGTGTTGAAGAAGTTCAAAAACCTCCGAATAATAAAAACGAGGACAACACAGTGCCCACAAGTGTCAACCATTTATCCATCGATGCGTTTCTTATGATATGACGACCCATGGGGTCGTAAGATGATATGGAATCGGTTGTCGGGCCCCCCTCTTCCTCTTCAAAACAAAATGGTTTCACTGGAAAAGGGCGGTCCCGTGATGGAGCTCAAACGCAAGCAATTTATCATGAACTGCCAATTTTCCCCATTCGTATCGCTGGAAACAACTCCAACTCCAATAGCTTCATTTCAGGTGACAGGGACATTGGTTGTTTCCACTTTTTATTGTACTTGCCATTCTTTTTGTCGTTGTTGCCTGGCACAGCTTTCCGTTTCGTGTCCTCGCCTCCCTTTTGCTGGTCTGGTCCAAAAGTTCTACTTCCTCGCACGTCTCAAAACCTCAAAACGACAGTCGTAAAATCGCGTGCTCTGTCAGACTCACTCCGGGCGTGCGTTTTGGGGGAAGGAGTTGCCGGGTTTTGGTGTAGTCAATTTTCACACAACACCTCCTCTGGGCTAGCCGCAGACTCAAACTTCAACTTCCCTACTGCTACTACTCCCTTGCTGTACTTTTGCGCTGCTGTACACTGTACTGCAATGAAATAAAACATAAACCTTTTCCAACCGTTAAAAAGGGCACCATCATGACGACTTTTTGGGGGAAAAAGATGGAAGGAGAGCGACAGGGGTTTAGCGAGCGCGCGCGTGTCTCTAGTTGTTGATTTTGGTTCTTCCGGTTGTACACTCCGCAGCAGGGAGCTGCGCAAAAGGAGGTAGCCATTTTGCCCGCTGGCAGCAGGCCGACAGTCCAAACGTAAATTGCACCGAAGCACAAAGCGGTAGCTAATTGCATTATCGAGTTTTGGTGCCGCCGAATCAAGGGGCCGGGAAGCAACCAACTCCGAACCGAATCTGTAAGGGTGCGCGTGTACCTCGCGTGATGGGTTTGCGAATTGTTCACTTGTTCACAGCTCCGTTTGCAGGAAAGTAGAACCCCTCTGTTGGATAGCCGAGGACGCTTCCTCATCTTTGGTTGAGCAGAATTTTCACGCCCGGCAAACGACGCGTCCACCCGGGTGCCTGTCGGGTGGAAGTGGGGTCGTTCGCGTGTTCCGTGAGCAAATAAACATAAATTAAATTTTCCCATTTTGTTTTGGAGCTCGGCTTTTTCGTGGAGGGGTTTTCAGCTCAAATGGGGGAAAAGCTGATTCCACACCCGCACTACCGGGAAACTTCACTGTAGTGCGCTCTATCGGCGTGGATGTCGGAGAACACATTCCCCGCCCCAGCACAGGCAATCGTTTAGTGTTGTCCAATCAGGTCGACTTTAAAGCGCTGACGGTTCCGGCTCGACAAGGCTCGTTTGGAGCGCGTCATCTGCCCGGTGTCGACGTGTCAGTTTGGGCGTTGGAAAAATTGGACGCAAAATGCACGTCCATGCACGGTACTCCAATCACGTGCAGGAACTGCGGGGAGACAATGGGGAGTGTGAACATGCAGTACGTCACCGCTCAAGTGACGGCAACTTCAAGTACTTCGATCTCTACTACGTAGGGCGTAGGTCCTTGAAGGTTGGCGTTCCGTGTTGCACTGTCTGCGCACCGTCCCAACCTTCCAGAGGGATTCTTGCTACTTGCGCTCATTCGTCTGAGTGGCCCGGCCTGAAAACCGGAGGCCCAGCCAACACGGGTGTCAGATTGGACGAGAGGAAGGGTGGGTAAAAAAGAGAAAGAAAACAAAGCATAAATGTCAAACACGTCCCGTCTGACTCGTCTGTTGTTGTGCTGCAGAACGTCGTCGGGTGCGACGATACTCCCTCGGTGGTTTTAATCAAACGAACCCCTGCCGGGACGCACAGAAGTGAAGGCACCCGTCACCGGGTCTAATGATGCGAGCCGATGAAAATCGATGGGGCAGAGACGGGGGCGAGCCTTATCGTAGTCCCGGCACGATTCTCACCCCGTATCGATTGACGTGCAGCGCGGGCTCTCGGTGTACTCGGCAGCAGTTGCTCGGGAAGGCACACCACGTCCTTAGGAAGAGCGATGTACTTACCCGCGTGCGGGTAAGTACACTTGGGCTAGATTGGCAGTTTTTCAAATGCGTCTTGAAATAAACCTTTAAAGAAACATGTGTTTGTTGTCTCGCTCCCGGAGACGGCCAGCAGCACCGTGTGACCGCGGTGGTGTGTTTTATGTCGGCAGCCCCAGACGTACCGTGCTGCCGTTGGTATCGGTCATTGCGCAGAGTAGCAGTTGTCATTTGTAGGATCTTTTTTTGTTTGGTTTTTAGTAAAAGAGGGTATATGCACTTATCGTTGTATTGGGATGACTCATGTAGCGTTTTATTTTAGGATTGCTTCGTGGGAATTGTTTAGGAGAGCGACTGAGAAGGGAGAAAGACTCCGAGTTCGCATTTTGTCAAAAGTTTGATTGCAAAACAAGAGGAAGGTCCTTTCTTGGCAGTGCCAAAGAGCACGGCAAATCGGCACGTGGGAGTCGTTTTGTCACCCGCACCCAGCTTGCGGGGGTGCGTTTACTTGAAACGTTGGGTTTTTTTTTTTTGGCAATCAACGTAAGTGAGTGGCGAGTTTGGCGCTTGGGTCGCACAGAACTATTTTAAGCTTTTATTTCGCAGAGTGAGTGAGCGATGATTAGTCTGAGTATTTGAGGTTATTAACATCGACAGTGCAAGAGTGTAACATCCCAGCAGTGTAACATGGTTTCGCAACGCAATGGTTGCGCATATTTCTTCGGTTTTCAGAGTGTTTTGAATGATGGCTTTCCTTAAAAAAATAATTTATATGCGTAAAATTATTATATAAAACGTTAGAACAGTACGGCCAGCCCTATAATGAGACTTATTATAGTTATAATTACCAATTTTTAATGTACTAATATTGCGGCCCTTTCCGTTTTAAGTTCGTAGGCTGAAATTTCATCATGTCAGCTGTTTGCATTGTATAGCAGTTTGCGGGCAGCTATCTAAATAGGTATAGTATACAGGAGGGCTTATCCCAAGGTGTATGTATCTTTTATTTTATTTTATTATTTTTATCGTTTTTGATTCTGAATGAAGATTTTAAGAGTGTTGCGACGATCGTAAACAAATAGAGTAGAACTGTCACCGCAGCAGACAGCCAAACATTCAGCACTTGCGATCGCGAGAGATTCCACAATCTCACCTACAGAGGGCACTGTAACGGGTGCGGGTACAGGGAAGGCGAATGACCTTAGGATTAGGAATCGGGTTCCTCGCCATCGCGATTAAAACAGTAGCATCACGACAGCGAACGACACAAGTTAAAAACTTTTTAAAGGTATACAAAAACCGCGATACAATAAAATTTCTACCCAAAGCGAAACTCGGTGATTAAACATTTTTTGACCCCTATAAGAAAGTAATTTCTATATCGTTACGCGACTAGTTCGGGAGCTAACAAAGAGTGTTTTGAGTATTCGTCCAGCCTCCAGAAAGCTTGTTGGAGCAAAAGTTTTCACTCGTTCTTTCAAAAAGTGATGTTCAAAATTGGTTATAAAAACATGCTATGGGACCACCTGGACTACATAGACTTTGATTCTTGATTCCATCACTAGATCTCTTTAATGCACCTTGGGATAAATGTAAACAACACCTTGTTTTGCCATTTTTCGAGCAGGTACTCGAATCTAATTGTAGCTTTGTGGCTAGAATAATCTAGACTGAAAATTGCAGGCTAGTTTTTTGTGCGGTTTTGTATGGAGTGTTTACATGATTTTAGCCTCCAACTGTCAAACTCTACATAAAAAACTGACTAGAATTGTGAAAGGCCCCATTAATGAAAGGAATACAGCAATCTAATTTAAAAAAGTTTTGAAGTATAAAACATGGTTTTTTTGTAGTCGTGTTCTGAAATACTGCATACAAAAAACAGGTTTGAAATTACATATTTGATTGCATCATTAAACTATCAAAAGGAAAATCGATGTAACAATAAGCGTTATTAAACAAAATGTGTTTAACACACTAGCAACAACGGTTCTAGGAAAGAGACACAATTAATTTGTGTTTAATTTAATTATCACGCTCAATCAACTGCTCGCGTTTGACGTTTTATTTTCATAATTTACCAGAAACTCTATTAGCTGCCAGTGTGCAAAAATAGCAATTAAATAGAAATATCCTTTTTTTTTATATAAATCATCTGGGAGGAGTAATTCCAATCAACAATTTAGTTTATTAATCAACTACACATTAGCGCGCCAGCTGTATAATTATATCAATTGTGTAAATTGTTCTTCATTGTTTAGCTTACAGCTGTTAATAAATGGCAACACACTTTTTGGAATTTAAACCGAAGCAAGTTTTAATTACATTTATCAAATTGCACATAATGGGTGAAATTTAACAACACAAAAAAAAAGTGAACTCGACACACCGGTAAAGTGTGCGCACTTCAAACCCTTTGAACCGTGTTAAAATGGATCATATTAATTGCGAAAAATCTCTTTGATGAAGCTAGAACACGCGCGCGGGCATGTGACAAACATTGCTGGCTGGGAATGCCGTAGCGCTTTATATTTACCTTTGTCCCACCAACGGCTACAAAGAGGAAAAGGACCTTGGTGAAAACGTTTAACTAAGACGAACTGCTACACCGCTACTGTGTGTACCCCTCGCCTACAGGTATCAAATATTTCGTTACATCTCCATATCCTGATTCATGTTTGAAATTCCCACCCATCAATTTCCAAACCCGCCCGGCCCGGCGCACGTTAAACTGCTGTTGCGGTGGTGTGGTGTAATTGACAAACTGCGTCCTATCCGGTGTGTCACGCCGCATACCTTTTACGGGCAGATTTACCGGGTGAAAATGGCGTTGGCTTTTATTAAGGTGAACCACCAACTAATGAATGTTGTTTCTTTAAACTTTTCCCTTCTCTGGCGAGGAAGTTGAAACAAGCAGTAGCACTTCCACCGTTTGATGTGTATCTGTAACCCGGGCCCCATGATGATACAGATGGGAATGGAGGTGAACCGTTTCACAGATTCCTCCCACAGCACTTGTCTCCCTTTTGGAAAGGACAACAAACGGTCGGTACACCGTTCCGGTCGGTTTGCAAAACCCCCTCTAGCGGTGGAAGTGGTTGGTACACGATGACAGTCTTTCCTTCACTCTGTTTCTCGCTCCTCGCAGCAGTCAATGAGCCAGGGTTGCCAAATGGGGTAAGGGTAGTGCCGTAGCCCGATACGAACGAAGTACAAATTGAACCTGCTATTAACAGCAAATTTCGTACGCAAATATATGCCAAAGACCGCGTGTTCGGCAGGCTGTTTTGGCTCGCCCCGTCGCATAGGGAGCCTTTCCCGAGAATCAGGGGCTCGTGGGTACAACCAACGAGGTTGGTTCCAGTGTGCCGTGCCGTGTTTTACAGATCAGAATAGGTCTGATGTACAAATCACGGTTAGCTCCTACGATGCGGCGCAGCCCTAGACAGGCTAGAGGGCGTTTAGTGTTAGGGGAGAGATTTTTGTTACTATTTTGGAGTGGGGTAGAGAGCACTGCTGCGTGCACTTTATGTACATACCGACAAGCTACTGGATGGTTGGAATGTGTATGTGTGTGTGTGAGGTGCATTGTTTGCTCAGTCGTTCCCTACACTTTCCTCTCCGCCAGCTAGTTGCTTTCATGTGGTGAACGTTGTAGCAGGCGATAGGTTTGGGATTGTTTGTAGAATTTGAAATTTTACCCTGCACGACAGAAACCGATCGGGAACCATAGCACGGCACAGGTGGTTTGCGATTTGCCTGGGAATGGGTAGAATCCGGAAGCAGCGGGTAGGAGGTGGCTAATTTAAAACATTTTTCCGAAAAACCGAAACCCAACGCCCTGTTTCTGGCTCACCTGGCGTAAAAGTTTGGTGAAGGATCCCGTTCCCGCTGTCACGGTACTTGAACGCTTGCCCACGCTGCAGACGGAGCACCGGAGGCAGATGATGCTGACGTCTTGCCCGGGTGTTGCCCGGGTAAATGGCGTGGCTTGTTTGCATACTTGCTCGTTTGTTGGTTAGCTATCCCTTCTGCCGGTTCAGCTCCCAGGGAGAGAGACAGAATTGCATGCGATCACGTTCAACGTTTTGTTTGTCCGCACGCTTTCGGAACGCACCTGAGCATCAGCCCGGTGTTTGTGAGCTTAAACTATGCTGCAGAAGTGACGTGACAAGCAACTGCTCCCACCCTTCGATATCTACAGCTCCATGGCAGCTCCGATAGCGGGGAAATCCGATCCGACCCAACCACCAGATCCTGGACGAGCTGGACGGCGTCTACCAGAACGCAGGGAAACGTTCCACGGAGGTGCAAGTGCCTCTTCGATAGTTGGAGATTCATTAGCAAGTTGTCGGTAACGATTATCCGTGGGTACTTTTCGGGGCGATGGATTTGGGTGTTGGCGGCCGCCGTCGCGTTCGTCCTCGCTTTTGAAGGACGCCGCAAAACGACGCTAACGGCTCGTGTTGTTGGGTGCTCGCAGGGCTCGGGCAGGGATAGCTCAGGCGGTGGTAAATCGGCGGCGACAACAGCGTAAAAAAAGCCGTACGAACAACAGTGAAAGCGCCATCGCCGCATGGCATGGCGCATTCGCGGCGCAAAGGGAGAAATGCTCCAGAAGCGCACATAAATATTCATAAATGCGTCGTGTTGTGTGCCGCAAGACAAATCGGATTCGCTACGGCGGTTGAACGTGGTTTAATCTTGTACCACGGGAGGTTTTGTTCTGCCTGCCCGCACGCAGGGACCGTGAGGGGGGGGGGGGGGTGTTTTTGGTGTTTGTGTCCCTGTCCTTTCGGCATGTTTTCCCTTCGCGTCTGTCTTCTTTTTTTGTTGCTGTTGTTGGCGTGGGTTGGGGAATTTTGCATTCGATTGTTACCGTTTAGTATTCCGTTTAGTACGCTGAACCGTACCGGTACCGATGGCGGGCTGGCGTTTTCTATCGTTGCAAAACCATCCGCAGCTGTACTGTTGGCGGACGGGTTGGTAGTAGCAGTAGTAGCCCGATTTGTAGAGGGCAATGTGAAGCAATGTGTAGTGGACCTGTGGTGTGCATGGGTGCGAGCGTGAGCCAAAAGTTTGTACATATTATTAAGGGTAATTGCATGGAGGGAAAAGTGATACAATAGGTGAAATATGGTGGAAAATCAAATTTGCACAATGGAACGATAGGGACAGGCTGATCGCGTGGCTTTTTGCGTGGAATTAAAGTGCAACGATATGCTGCAAAGTGGTGGCTTTAAAGTATGGTGGGGTTTTGGAGTTAAAAGACTGACTGGGCTTTAAAACATTGTGAAACAGGTATTTGCTACTAGGCATCGACATTTTCAGTTATCTTTTAAATTTTATTCTTTAAAAATGAAGTTGTATGCAATTTACTGAAATGCTGGATCTAATCATTCCACTAAAAACTATAATTCATACAAAATGTACACTCGTGTATGCGGAGAGTATCTTCACTCGACAGGTTTTACATTAAATTCGTAACAAGACTCGGTCCCGTGGTACAATCGTCAACTCGAACGACTCAATAACATGCCCGTCATGGGTTCAAGCCCAGTAGTTAGGTTTCCCCCGTAGCAAGGATTGAGTTCCCCGGCTACATGGTAATGAATTAAGTCTCGAAAGCTTGTATAGGCCGGCATGTCCGCGTAAGACGTTACGCCAAACAGAAGAAGGAAGAAGTCGTGATAACTAGACTCATATCAAATAAACACGTCCTATATGAAAAATGTCCTGAAGTGTGGACTGACTGTTTTATTATATTTTGAGCCTCAAGATAGTTGTGTTACATATTACAAACATTTTTTGGGGATTTAAGAACTCATTCAAAAACTTGCCTTAAAATCCGTTTAGAGTGTGTTCAATATTATAGGTTACTCCTAGATCCTATAAGGCGTCCAAAGTTTTTTTGGACCAATATCTATTGACTATTTATTCGAGAGTTCTGAAGAAGTTGAGTTTC
Organism: Anopheles quadriannulatus; assembly: GCA_000349065.1. Classification (NCBI taxonomy): domain Eukaryota; kingdom Metazoa; phylum Arthropoda; class Insecta; order Diptera; family Culicidae; genus Anopheles; species Anopheles quadriannulatus. Next base: position 1,716,367 of record KB666176.1, on the reverse strand, counting down.
TGAAAAAATCTAAATACCAACAAATTATTTATTGATAGCAAGTCGAAAAGCCTGAGTAATAGCATAATACGATATATACAATATTGAAAATTCTTCTCAAAGGACCATAAACGCAATACGGCAAAGCCAAAGGACCATAAATTCATAATAAAAAGTATTTTGAATATTAAGGAGCTACTTAAGGAGCTTTACAATGCAGTTAGAATTTTCGCCTAAAATTAATCAAAATGTTAAACTCAGTTGAGACTGTACCACTAGAAACTGTAAAATGTGACGTGAAGTTCCTGCAGAGTGTATTCTTCTCGTATAATGTTCTCTAAGTCTAAAGAACTTTATTGTTAAGTACAGGAGACCCCTGAGAAACGACTGTATTTTGGGACCAAAAAGTCGCATGTCGAATATATGTCAATACTTAGTTTGTAAGCGAAATTGAAGAGTCGATGAAATCTATGATATCGTGTACTTTAACTAACTTTTCCTTAATGCATAGATTTTATAAGAATAGTCATTTACTGTAAATCAATATCAAAATTCGAGTAATTATGGAATCTTCAATTCTGGAATTCTGGAGTCAATTTCAGCTAAATGACTAATGTGAAATGTCACAATCAAAATCTTCGTACCTCGATTGGGTCCGTTTTTCGAAGGTCACACCTGCATCATATCTGTGAGCAAACCTGTAAATTAAGTAATATAATTTACTTTTCATTTATCCCGTTAACATTACTGTCAATGAACTCTGGGCTCCAGGTGGGGATTGATCCTCTACCTTCCAGTATACCAAAGAACGAGCTTGCTCCTGCACAAAGTAAGTGTTTACATTGTGCTATACTATTTCGTGGATTTTAGCTTGATTCTCTCCGCCTCGAATCATCGCTATTGTAATTCTTCCCGTTCAATGCCCATATCTAAACAACAAAAGAGAGCTTCTATTATTTAAACCGTCCAGACAAGCATCGCGGAATAAATGGGCGACAATAAAGAATGGCTAAAGCCCGAAACGATAACAGCACCAAAACAACAACAACAGCAATAGAAAAAAAACACACACTTATCACACTCACACACACGTCTACACCATATGCACAGCAACCAACTGCAACCAAAATACGCATTGCACACAATTGTAATAGACAAAACATGTTGTGTAGGCCTGGGTGACAGTGGTGGCAGCAGCAGCAGCAGCAGCATCAAGCAGAGGGCATTGAGGTACATCTTAGTCACAACATCGCATGCAGCAGCAAAAATACATAGGTAAAGAGCAGAGAGTAGGGAGGAAAAAGAGTACGAACATGGACATAAAATGGCAACAGCGTTTGGCACAAGCTGGCAAAGAGTAAAGGGGGAAAAGGGAGCTCAACAAATGGCCGGGGAATTATTTATGTCCACGGAAATGGTTTGCTACGTTTTGTTGATGGTCGACGTCCGTGTTTTCTTTCTTTTTTTTTTTTGGGGACCCTTTCGGTGTGAGGGAAGTTCGCGAGGGACGACATGGGAAATGCGGGCGATAGAATGGTTGGACCGAAAACGAGCTGCACTTTCTAATGTGTCCTGCAGGAGGGAGAGAATGGAGGCCGTTCCAGACAGGGGTCGTACCACCGATGCATACCAGTGACAAGTGTGTGTGTGTGTGTGCAGTGCGGTAGTTTGTTAAAAAATTTACAGGAAACAATTTTTGCTGCGGCGAATTGTTTTCCACCATGGCAGCTTGTGCACATTCGTGTAGAGTGTTAGTGGTGTGTGTCAGTTTGGGCATACACATCCGCAGATAGGACCCGTTTCCGTGTGCTTTCACTCGTTTTAACACATTTTACTGCGCGTTATCTTGCACCAGATAGTGAATCAAAGCGTGAAGAAGGTGGTGTAAACCAAGCATTTTGTCTTTTTTTTTGGTTAGAAAAAAAACGAAGCGACGCGTTAACGCTTCCTCCCTCAGGATGTTGAAAATAAAGTCATAAACATAAATTTCAACTGACCTGCTAACCTAATTATGGGCCAGCAAAAAGCGGGCTGCATATCGTGCTATTTAGCTTTTGCAGCTCTATGTATGTGTTTATGTGTGAGATCCGAAGGGCTTTTTCACCCAAAAAAGGGTTTTATTATTTGTTCGCTCAAACAATCGTCACAAACAGTTTGCAGGTTTTTTCGTTTCCGTTCCGGGTCTTTGTGGTGTGTGAAGGTGTGAAGAGCTGCCAAACCCCGTTTCCCAGTGCACATTTCCGGTGATGCAGTATGAGCAGTGTGTCTGTGTGTGTGTGTCTGTGTCAGTCCTGCAGCACATCCTTTTTGATTCTGTCTCCCGCCTCATTCCTTCGTGCCAGAGATGCAATAAAATCTACGGTCTGATTGTTCACACGTTCCATGATTCCATCTTTTGGGTAAACTTTGGGATTTTATGACACTGCGGCGACACTGCACTCGCACTCCTGTCTGTTTCTTCTGTGCTTCACGCTCTGGTGGAGCGTAGAGCCACAGGGATGATGCACCTATTTTTTGCGCGCCCTCGATGCATTGTAGGTCAGCTAATTGGGGACGGGCATTGCAACGCGGTGCAGCTTCAGGCCAGCTTTGCTACCACAAATAATAACTGGGTCGATGTTTAGCCTCTTTCTGCAGGATCTTGGGGAACTTCTTACGAGCAACTCGTCTTAAGACGTGAAGCCGGTGCTGCTGCTGCTGCTGCAGCAAATTGGTGCATTAAATCGCAGTGACATTATTGTTTTTATTACTCATCCATCAGAAACGACCGCGCGCGGGGCTCTGGGTGTCTGGGAAGGTCGTCGTAGGATTCGCCTCCAAGTTCTCGCTAGCGGCACGTCAGCTCCAATCATTCCCGTCCACCCATAAACCTCTGCTTTGGTACTAATTATTTGTGAAGTTTCGGGGAGGTCGTTCACGCGTCAACACATCTAAGTGGCGGGGGAGACACAAACACACACACACACGAGCCCGCCAGTTAATCCACCCGGATGAGCGACTTAGCGGTGGGTTAGCGGATGGGAGGATAAGAATGCTCACTGGTCTGGCGTGTCACTGTGAGTTTTGTTGCCGGGCCACTGACGGGAAGTGTGAAGATGTGTTGTAAGCTGTGGTTCATGTGTGTGGTTTCTGGTACGGGATGGACCGGGGAAGGTAAAGTTTAGCGTCGGCAAAGTTGATCATAGCGTCTTCATGCTATGATTAACTTCGTTGGGGACATGCTTACGCGGCGATTGAATGCGACAGGGAAATCGATTTCGAAGGATGAGAAGCTAGACACACGCGTCAAGAGCGCGCTGTGTATGATATCCTTAGTATAGGACGCTGTAATTGGCGGAATTAGTTAGCAAATGTATTTTCAACTCTGTAGGGATACATAAACAAATAATGTGAAGTAATGAAAGGGTTTTGATTTCTGTAATAAATAAAGTGATTTTGCTTAGACTCTTCATTGTTTGTAGGAATACAGTTACTAGCTGATGTAGTATTTTATGAAGAAATAAACTACAATAAAACATAGAATCTAGAGATCTTGAGAAGAGTTATGTGAGGCAAAGAGCTATCTCATTTGTTGCACTCAGTTTGATGATCTCGTTTAGTGAAATCCATATCAAAAATTGAGCATTAATTATTCATGACAAAACTTCGTTTGATTGAGTACTCAGTGTGGGACCTCCTTGAAATCCACGCTCATGATGAATAACTGCTCTAGAGTGCCCAAGGATAACCGCGCGGTCCTTAAAGTGAGTTATTTTACTTGGATTTTACTTCCAAAGTCCTTTTCAATTCTTTGAACGTCAAATATCTTTACTAGAAGTGTTTTCTGATCTATTCCTATCAAAATAGTTAAATTGCTGAAATATTGATTTTTTTGAAGTTTAAAGAGGTCTATTCGTCCCAATTCTCTTCAGAATAAAAGCAGTTTCTGGAGAAGCAGTTCTTTATGTTATGTTCAAGAATTTACCATGACAAAAATTTATTGGAAAAAATGGTTAGAAATGAACTTTGTCTCGTCTTTGAATGCTACTCATAAGTATGAAGTTCTTTGTTAGTCTCTAACGTATTACTGGATTAAAGCAGTGTACTGTTGTGTAACTGTTACAGCTGGATGGATTTTTTTCCTGGATGCTTATCGGTCCAGATTGACAAATCAATCAGATCCAACCAGTCAGTGGCTTCAATTGTCACGGACAATTAAGATGCAGTACTGAGAAGCTCCTTGTGCTAAACACAGACAAACACACATGGCACCACACACTTTCTCCCCTGCACACAGCGAGCCCATCAAATCTATTGCTCTCATTGCGTATCGATCGGGTGCGTGTCGGCATCCATCCGGCACGCAAGCGGGATTTGTTGACTGTGCGTTGGCAAATCAAACAAGCGCAAGTGTGGGTGTGAGTTGCAAAACAGAATAATTTCGCCCCGCAGCCATTCTACTGCTGCTGCTGTTGCTTTGATGCGAAGATTGCGATCGCGGGCGTAGATTAGCCATCAACCACCGCCATAACACGCACAAAGCGCAACGATGCGGGCGTTTGACGGCAAGTTGACGGTAGGGCTGTTGCGTAGCGTAAGCGGGGAAATTGTTTAGCAGAGGCTGCTCATTTCATTCCCATTGGAGTTTTCTCGTTGTCTGGCGTACCTCCCGTCCATCCGTCTTCCAAAAGTTGTGGAAATTTCACTGCCGGATGTCCCCCGCTCGGGGTGCGAAGAGGCAACACGATGCGGAAAAGGCGCCACGTGACGGATGCAGAGGGAAGGTGGAGATAAGATTTTTCACCAAAATACCAGACGTTTGGTTCGTGTTTTTTTGTTGTTCTACTGCTCGGTTAGCAACCACCGGGGGCGCTTGTGATGCTGTATGCGAAACATCGGTACATATGAACGATTTCTTCGCCCGCCTACGTAAACGCGTAGTTCTGTGTGCGGCAGTCTGCCGCCTTGGATACACCGCTAGCGGCATTATTTGTCCAGAATTAGCAATGTTCAAACCTCTCAGCACGGTCGCGCAGTCCTGGGCAGGCAGTCAGGTAGGTGGGCGGTGTACATTATTTCTCGCACATTTCTCCGGTGCCCGAATTTGCTTTGAAATGTGAACCGAAAGTTGCTCCAGCTCCGGGTCTGCCCTGAGAGGATGCTTCGGATAAGCGAAAGTGAGTGTGCTGGAGGGAAGCGAGGGCGGGAAAAAATTGATTACACTCCGGGGATTGTTGGGGAATTGTTTGCGAGAATGGAGAGTACAGGGAGGCTTAGGCACCCGTGGGCCATCGCCCGGTGCCGCTCGAACGCTCAGCCGGTGGAAAGCAATAAATGTTGTTCGGAAGTGTACTTACACTGCTCGGCAAGGCTCCGTTCCGTTCCGAGTGCATATGGTATGGAGCGTATGTGGAGGGGAGGATGAGGTGTCGGATTTTCACACAGGTAGGTTGGCCCATATCACTAGCCCGTGCAGCAGTACGGTCCCTTCCGGCAATGCGGGCCTAGCAGTGTCGGGGACCGATATAAGACGACAATTTAATGCAAAGAACTCTCTGGCAAGAACACTTTGCGGGAAGGCACAGGAGATGATGTCTACATGTGTTGTGAAAAACCCACCCGGGACTTGGTGTGCAAAGCTGAAGCTACTGGAGGACACGAGGCCTTGGAGGCAGTGAGTTTCCGGTAGAACAGAACGTTATCAAATTCAATTTAGCCCATTGAATCGTTTATTAAAGTAAGCTCCGAGTGTACGAGTCTCGGGGACTGGAAAGGAGGCAGCTGCGTGCGTGGTGGAGGTCCAAGACGTGCCTGCGAGAAATTGCAAAGTTTCCATTCGTGTCCTATCAATTCATTTTCAGCTTTACTTGCCGGAACCTGAAGTCGGAGCTTTGTCGACTTTGGAACCTTGAAGAAGTGTGTGAGGAGCGTGTATGTGTGTGTGTGTGTGTATGTGCCTTTTTCTTGAAACCGGAAGCGTTCCAAACCATATTTTCTCCACACGTGCGTATGTGTGTGTCGGTGTGAGTTTAGCAAATAAATGCCATCCATTTTAGGGGAAAGTCAACTGCGAGCGTATGCATGTTCCGGATGAAACTCATTCCATTCCACTTTCGGGGAAAAACGGAACGCTGTAGATCTCCGCTGCAAAATGGCGAGGGTTTGGTCGGTGATGGTGACAGTGGCGCTTGGCTGCCGATTGTCGCTTGCCATTGAAATTGCTTAAACTTTATCATCCTCCACTTTAAGCTGTCAGAAGAAGTAAATAACGGAATTATTGGAAAAGTTGTTTTACGGTGCTAGCGGAGGGGTTTTGGAATGGTGAGGAGGCCGTGGGAGTCATTTTCGGGGCGTTTGCTGTACGGAGGCGATGGTAGATTGAAGATCGACCCAAGTCAAATGCCGATTGTACGCTGGAATGCGAATTCGTGAAGGATTTTTCGTGGAAAAATCACTCCGAAAAATGCTCGGGAGCGAGAAGTTGCTCAGAAGTTTTAAGCACTTGAATCATCGAAATGCTTGCCAAAGTGGAGGTACGACTCGATGTTAGAACTGGAGAGACCGGGCAGGGGAAATGCTTTTAAACGGAAAAAGAAGTTAATCGTTGCTGGAAGTCAGGGGCAAAATTTAGATCCGAGCGTTGAATCAGAAATGAATTCTCCCGCATTAATCCCACCTTTTTTGTTGTCGTTGCTGGAGAGCGGAAAGGTGAAGTTTCGGTAGAAAAGGGCGGATTGGATGGATTTGTTAAAAAGAAAGAAAAAAAAATCCGAAACTCCCAATCGGCTAAGAGCAGGCAACCAGGCAACCATGGTTGGAAAATTCGATTTCATCTTAGCTGTTTCACACCACCGGTCACCGGGTAAACTTGCAACCTCTCATCCCAACCCGCTGAACGCGGTAGCATATCGCGTTAACGATAACGACTTCAGTCACACGTTATCGAGCCCTCGAGTCGTTCTCGGCGGTACGTGTTGGTTCGCTACCGTGCCGGTTGTCACTTCAGCAGCATAGGTGTAATTTAATTTCCACAGCACTCGAAAGGTCTTGGCATAAATTGTGTTAGCAGTGTTAGGGTATCGTTTCGCAGTTGCAGTTTTTACTTTGGTGTGTGCTGAATAAATAATTCCAACGTGTGTATGTAATATGGAGTGAGATATTGGAAGGTGCTCTTGGAAAAGTTATTTGTAATGGGAGTACGTGTTTGATTGAAGTCCGAAACTGAGGCTTCAATAGAACTTTTTGCATCAGTGTGTGTTTTTTCCATAAATTTCATAAAGGAACTATTATTGTTAGATTGAAGTTTTGTAACTACAAATATCATTAATGAGAAATATCTCTCTGTCTTATGTTTACAGAATATCCATCTACAGCTCTGGATCTTCCTTAATCTTCAAAATGACTCTCATCTTGTCTTGGATCTTCATACTTGGACTGATTGTTCCGGATCTGTCATCAAGCTTGCTGCACTGTCCACATCGCTGCCATTGTGATGATGAAAAGCTGGACGTCAACTGTGAGGAAGGACATCTGGATGTGCTGCCCATCGCGCTGAACCCTTCCATCCAGCGATTGGTGATCAAGAACAACAAGATACGAATAATTGACTCGTCGATACAGTTCTACTCCGAGCTGACGCTGCTCGATCTCAGCTTCAACTATCTGTTCAACATTCCCGACCGTACGTTCGGCCACCAGCGGAAGCTACAGCAGTTGCATCTGAATCACAACAAGATCAGCACTATCTCGAACCGCACGTTTGTTGGGCTGGGTGAGCTGCTGGTCCTAAACCTGCGAGGTAATCTGATCGATCAGATCGACGCCCTAACCTTCACACCGCTTGCCAAGCTGGAGGAGTTGAATCTCGGACAGAACAGGATCGCAAGTGTCGGTTTGTCGGTGAGTTCGTTTGTGGGAATCGGTGATCTGAAGATTCTGTTGCTGGATGACAATCTGCTGAGTGTGATCCCTTCGGCGGAGACCTTCAAACCGATCGACAAGCTGGCGGAGCTGTACATTGGCACCAACTCGCTGGTGATCATCGAGGATGGTGCGTTTCAAGTGCTCTCGGAGCTGACACTGTTGGACCTGCGAAGCAGTCTACTGCCGAACGTATCGGAAGGCACATTTGCTGGGATAGAGAACCTGAAGACACTCAACCTTGCGGATAATCGGTTCGTGCGCGTTCCTTCGTCCACACTTGCAGTGTTGCGTCGTCTAGAGGAGTTAGCCATTGGACAGAACCACTTTGAGACTGTGCCAGCCCATGCATTCCGTGGTCTTCCGAATCTGAAGCGCTTCGAGCTGAAGGGCTCGCTGTACTTGCGCCGGATCGAGCGTGCCGCTTTCCAAACCAACACCAACCTGGAATCGATTGTGATTGAATCGAACAAAGCTCTCACCGTGCTGGAGGAGGCCACCTTTGCCGGGCTGCTCTACCTGAAGCATCTCAGCCTGCGCAACAATGGGCTGGAGCGGCTCGACGAAGGGATGCTTTCGTGGAACAGTTTGCGCACGGTCGACATCTCGGACAATCCGATCAACTGCGACTGCTACTACTCGAAGCTGCTGCAGCGGTTACAGTCGGCCGCGCGGGTCAGCTACAATGCCACCGGGTGTCCGCACCATCTGCCCGACCAGTGGGAGTGTGAGTACGCGCTGGAGAAGAACAAAAACCTGATCTCCGTGGTGGTCCCGTTGGTGGCGATCGTTACTGCGATTGCGCTCGCATTCTATCGCTTCCGGGGACTGTTGCGTGAGTACGTGAAGAATGGGTGCAAAAGCAAGGCGGCTGCTAGTGTAACGCCGGCCGGTCCGCCCGGACTGCCGGTGCTTCCACCGATCGGGCGTACGGAGTTATCGACGGTGGTGGACTACGATAAACCGCTCACCGACGACGACTACGTTATACGGACGGGCAATCTGTATCATGGCGGTACAGGGCAGCCGATGCTGAACGGGGGCTACCCGCTGTACCTGCAGCAGAACCCAAGCGTCTACTACAACAAGCCGCTGCCGATTACGGAGTTATAGTATTGAAGGTTGGAGGAATGCGACGCTAGCGTGTAAGTTGGTTCTCGCTTTCGGAATCTAACTGACTACTTTAAGATAAGGTTCTACGTGCGCAGGTTTAATTTATTTAAGTTCGGAGAGCTACAAGTCTTTTGTTTGATGTGTTAAGCAAACAGTTTACATTACATTACCATACAATTACATTCCAAAAGAATTGCGCACCTTTCGCAAAACATTCCAGCATGAGACGTTCGGTGCGCAAGTGGATCTGATTTAAGCCTCTAAGTTGATTGTGATGTTTTACCCCCTATTCTTCAAATAATCATGTATATTTACAATAAGGTTTGCTGTACGATATAATGCTTGAACTACTCTTTTTTGATAACAAAACACTTTTACCGTTGTCGATACGTGATGTACAATATTGTCTATGATCGAGAGATCCGGTTTTAGTCGAGAGTTGTTTTTCCATCGAGTAATCTGTAAAATTAAGTGTATTAGTATAGTTTAACATCTCTCGAACTTTGAACAACTTCGAACATCAAAAGGTCTTGTTGCCTTGACTGGAGGATAAAAGCGAGGGCCATCCGTACTGTGAGACCAACTAGACGAACTGGCTTGCTGGGAGAGGAGAGTAGAGAATAATCGATAGTATTTCTGCTACTACTAAGCATCACTATCTGTAATGTACGCCAACGAAAATTAACTTCCCATAATACAAAGACGAAAACCAGCACAGCAATAATGAAACGGTTCAAAACAAGCCTCCTTTTACGGTAGGAAGGACAATAGGGCATACAGTTTAGCTCTACAAAACTTAGAACTAAATGTCGGATAACAAATTACAAGCGAAATAACGCCACAACACATTATCACTGCATCTGCACTTCATCTCATTATATATTTATCCTGTGCCCTCTTGAAGCACTTAATATTCTTAGCGTCAAATAAATAAAGCATAATTCCACATACACAAAAGATACAAAGCAAAGAGATGTGAAAAGAAACCCGGACTAAACTTTGAACTCGCCTAGCCTTCCCTCTAAGCTCCGAATTTCAATTTGATCAAAGTTAATTGCTTTTTTTGTTTCGCTCGGCAAGAAAGGAAGAAGTAGAATCCTCGAAAATAGTTCCAACTTTTTGGCGCCGTATCACTTCCACCTGAAACATTGCGCACTCACCAGCACATACGGGCCCAGGGACACACGGTACGGTGCGGTCATCCCGTTTGCCGTGCAGGGTAATTGTAATTATAATGTGTTGAAGTGTAACGAGCAAAGCAGCAGCGAAGTGAACCAACCCGAGGAACCAACAAAAAAACACAAGAGGGCCAAAAAAGATTAGTGCAAACAGGTCCTTGCCGTTGTTGTATTTCCTTGCGCGCTGCGTACACCGGATACACGTAGATAAAGTGGTTGGAATTTAATCCCGTTTTTGTGCACTAATCCGTGAAGGAAAGGTGTAGTAGTACCATGGAATGGTGAAAGAAAATTGAAAGTAGAGGTACCCTTTTCCGAATGGAGGGGCTCTCTTCGTCCATATCCCCCACAGCTACAGTGCCAGACTAACCACAATCCTGGCGTTTTGTTTTTTTGCATTACCATTTCCACAATTTCAACACCAAAAGCCAGAAGCGTCGGCCCGTGAGGGGCCGATGTAACTGCACGGTGGCTGAGTTAGGAATGCGGAAAAAGTTCCACATTTGCCATGATTATCCGTTGCCGTTTCACGTGCCGGGAGAGCGAAGAACGGGTGGCTAGTGCGGTCCTCTGGTCCGTCCACAGCAGACGTTCCTGTGTTTTTCAGAGCACTTCAGCTAGAGCGTGAGTGGATTGGAGGGTTGGATGGCTAACCGTTTGTTTTTTTTTTTTGTTGGTTGAATTTCTGCTACGGCTCCCACGGAAAGCCATTGTCGGAGGTGATGATGGGGAAGATGATGATGGTGGGCTAAAAATTAAAACAAACGATTTGCGAGCGACTCTCGCTTGCTCACCTTGCATACTGGGGCGGTCCAGGCTCGAGTGTTCTTATCAGTGTACACGCCGTCTGTGGATGGTTTGTGGAAAATTAAAGAGCAACCTTCATCCTGCCTGTGCAAAACTCCCAACTGTTTCGCCTCTGTACGTCTGTGTTTGCTTTAAGCAATTTTCACATTGTTTGGGCAGAGCGTGTGTTCTCTGGTGGTGGACCAACTTTGGCCCCACACACACACACACATACAACACAAATAATGAGCAGAAATTTGGCAACGTACCACAGCGTGCAGACCACATCGAGCATCGAGCTACCATCGGGCACATTTTGCATTCCCCAAATTCATAACCTGGTAGGAGGTTTTGTGGGGAGCTTTTCCGGGATAGGGACAGGGACCGGGACTTTTACTTTCAATTCTCTGCACAACCGCTCGCATACCGCGTCTGCTGCTATGTCGGAATGTACGAATGTTTGTCCAAAGCCTGGAGTACTGGATCGAGACTTTTGGGGGATTTTTGTTGTTGTGGTGTGTGTTTTCGGGGGGAAAAGGTATGATGCGGTCCGTTTTTGGAAAATGGCTATACAAATTATGGATTTTCACATTCATTGTTTTTTTGCTGATAGGGTCTTGGTGGGCTGAGCTGTAATCGTGGTGGCAAAGTCGGTGGGGAAGTAAAAGGATAATAAAACAAATGGAGCAGCACCACGTGTACGTGGTGGAGTCTCGAGTGGATTGGTCTGGCCGGGCGCTCTGTGTTGTGGATGTTCCATTGGAACTCTCCCCGCATAGCTCACGTTACATGAATCTGTAATTACCGTTGGCAGACTGCCCCAGAGTGTGTGTGTGCGGCGCGAAAGTCTGTATCCTTAGCGAAGGTGGCGGGATTGGTCTGGTCGATTACCTCTTTGCCTGCGATGGTTTGGTGGCAACCTGTGCACAAAGGTGTGCACGCGAGGATCGACGGAATGTATGTATGTACGGGCCCGACACGTGCGCGAATGTTTTCGCGTGATGTATCGTGTACTTTGAATTCCCATAACACGGGAGCGCTTTTTCGGAGGAGCCTGCAAGAGTGAGAAATTCTACACACAAGCACATACACGCAGAGATACATTTCACTGGCAGCTCTTGTAATGGTTATGAATGGTACGCGGCCCGGTGGCCCTTTCTGGTTCAACGCACGCAGGAAAATTCGCCGAGACGGCGGCGGCTTTCTGGGGAAAACTGGCACACCGTGATCATTACTGGTCTCTGGCGGGCAGGAAGCTGTTGGCGTGAAGATAAACATTAACAGCATATTGAACACACACACACACACACTCAGCGGCTTTGGTTGGAAGTTGTTAGATCGCTTTTCCCCCTTTTTGTTGAACCGCTTTGCTGGTGAAGAGCTTCACGCGTTTTTGTTTTGTTTCACGCTCCCTTGTGAAGGGATTGTGATACTAAAGCTTTTCGATGTACGGTGAAAGCACACGCCGAGCCGAGGTGTCTACCTGTGCGTTGGAACGCTCGTAGTGGAAGAGTTTAACTTTGATTGTGCTGGGTGAAATGATGCCGCCATCACAAGCGGGTCTGGGAAGTAGAAAAAGGGAGTCATTTGTTGTGGTTTTTTTGTGTGTGTCGTTATTCTGGTTCTGGTTTCAGCCGTTTGAAACGTTAATAATGGGCGTGCTGAAACTTGGCGACTGGCAGGATGCCACTTGTACGCCGGCGATTGTTGTCCATTGTTCGCTGGAATGAACTCCGGCAACGGAATGAAAAGTGTCTCGTTTGCAAATGGGTGGAAATTACCGCCCAAATGGATTGGTTGAAGTTGGTAATAGTTGTTACAATGCATAGAATTGAACTATTGGAGAAACTAAGCTAAGTATTGATTGTACTCTATCTTGGATTCATTTGAGTAAACAGTTATTATTGAAGGAAACATTTTGAGTTCTTTACGTAGAGTATGAAGAACTCTGTTATAATGTGGGGCAAAATACAACAGATGCTGATGTGTTTTTATAAACAAACTTTTTACTGAATTTGAAGTCATCTCGGCAGAATAATGACTGATAAGCATCACATAAAATACTAAGTGACAATGACTGATAAGCATCACATAAAATACAAAGAATGATCAGAGATCTCAGTCTTCTCTATCATTTAATGCATGCTTAGAACTTACAGAGGCTATATGAAGTATCTTTTACACAAGTTTAAGCTCTTTACAAATACTTTCAAATATAGTTTTTATTTGTGAGCTTCACAAAAGAGTCAAGTCAGAGTCATGTTTGAATCCTTAGATATCAGTCTCCAATGTCTGCTTCCTTCTCTGGCTCGACACAATGGCACAAGCCAAATTAAAAAGCCTTTAGGCAAAAGTGCCAAGTTCTGTAGTGATCTGTGCCAAGTATTCATTTTTCACTGTCAACGACGTAGCGAGACAACTACCTCAAGCCATCAAACCTGTTTTCTGCCTTAGGTTACAAAAGATTAAAGCATTCGCGAGGATTCAAATTCAAACGAATAGAAATCGATTGAATAACTCGAAAGAGTCGAGTTTTGAACCTCATCAAAAGGCCTCTTCACAGAAAGTTATTTCAGATTATTGTCCATCAACGCGTATGATACAATCGTGAATATCAAATTGAGCTCAATTACGATTCAACTTACTGACATTGAATATTTGATGCAAATGATACAACAGAGCAACACAAAGCAAAGCGTCCATGTATGACATCACACAAGGGCAAATGCTCTGTCCATCCGCCTTCTAATGCGCAAGGATGATCAGGCGATAATTTAGTCAAGCGAAATTGTGCTTTCAAATGAGCTGTTAAACAAATTACGCTCCCAACACTAACCGGCGGAGAGGAGTGTGTGATATGTAAATTGGAAAAAATGCCTCCCAGCATCGATCCACACTCACGACTGTGTGTGTGTGTGTGCGGCCGGGGATGTAATGTAATAAACTCATCGAATACTTTCACTGGCACTTTTTCCTTGTTCCAACCATGTGGCTGGGTGGAGGTGTAGATAAATTGTTGAAATGTTTCCTATCACTTACCACACACTCTAGGCATGTGCTCGCGAACTCACTCGAGGCTGTAAGTGAAACGGACGAGTTTTTCGTAATTTTTACCGCAAGCTCAACACGTCCCGGCACGGGTCTTGCTGCTGTCACCTGCTGTTGTCGTAACCATGCTCGACTGCTTCCGGAGATCCTAGAGACCGAAAGAGAGAGAGAGAGAGAGAGAGAGAGAGAGAGAGAGAGGGGGGGAGTGAGCGTGATACTCCAACGAGAGTAGCTGTAGTCAAAATGTTTGATTAGATTAACAGGTAATTGAGTGCAGCTGGGTGGAGTTTGTGTGTGCTGTTGTGTAGCAGCCATCCTGGTTTGGCTTGTCAAATTGCTTGAGAATGAGCGAACATATTTGTGACAGGATAGAACGCAAAATCAACCAATCGGTAGGGTAGCAGGGGCTCGATTTACGCCGGTAAAAAGTTTTCAGCAATAGGAAAACTCCGAAGAAACCGATCCCTTTTTCCTTCCGGTGGGGCGATTGGGGATGGATAAAAAGTTTTACTTGGCGGATTTTTTGTTGTTACGCGATCCCTCTTTTGTTTTGAAAATTCTCGTAGATAGCTTATTGCTCCATTGCTATCCATTTCTACGCATGGCATATGAGCTGTGAGCGAAACACAGGGCACGGCCTCTTCGTCGCAACCACCTGGAAGGGTGGAATTATTTCCTTGGAAAAGCTTCAAGAAAGGTTCGGAAGAAAATGGCAAACACAAAAAACAACTGCTACCACATTACTTTACAGCCCACGTCCTAATCAGCTAATCGGTCGGCATGGAATGATGAGAGTCGGCGCACAAATTAGCGGAAGTGAATATTTTGATAAAATCATCCGCGCGGCGTCTGAGTGTGAGGCTCTGTGTGGTAGGAGAAACCGCCCCCTGTCGCCCGGTACATATTTGCGTACGGAGACGCACGATGGTTTGGGGGAATGTGCGAGTGCCACGCGAAGGTATTTCCCTTCAAGAAACAGACAAGGTAGACACAGACAGAGGGAGAGAGAAAGCAGAGCAAACAGTTAAGAGAGTGTAGTAATTAGGATAAATTATGTAAATGTGGATAAACTCGGGGCTCAAGTTATTATTTTATTTATCTTATCCGTACTCCCGACCGCATCGAATTAGTCGCCCATCAATGGGGAGCCGGGCACATGACCGGCTGCTAAAAACGGAGGGTTGGAGAGGGAGGTGAGATTCAGCGGGCGAAAGTGGCTAGCCGGGCTTTATCATTTGGCTGCCATTAGGCCGC
The DNA here is from genome assembly GCA_000349065.1 of Anopheles quadriannulatus. NCBI lineage: Eukaryota > Metazoa > Arthropoda > Insecta > Diptera > Culicidae > Anopheles > Anopheles quadriannulatus. The sequence goes on along the minus strand of KB666176.1, from coordinate 1,701,110 downwards.
CAGAAGGGGGGGTAAAGTAGAGTTGAAGGGATGATCCATCCTTGAAAAGAAAGTAAAAGTGATGAATATTCATAAGCGTCTTTGGTTCTGCAGGTCCCGGGCTGGCGGTAGCAGGGATGCCATGAAAGGTTATCTTTTAGTCCGGAAAGGTGTTTCTTAGCTGGTGAAAACTGTTTCGTTGGTTCAAGTTTTCCAAAGTTCCAACGAGGTAGAAGCGTCGGCTCGGATGGGGGAAACAGTTGTGTTGCGTTTGTGTTTTAATCTGCTTTAAACTGAAATAAAGGAGCCAACTGTTTGGGAACGCGAACGCGAAGCGAGAAGTGTAATTAAATAAAGATATAAACATAGCAAGAAAAGTAATAACCTTAACAAAGCAAACATTAAACTCATCAATACAAATACAAAAAAGACTTGAAACTGTGTGCTGAACTGGCAAGGATGTACAGTGAACTGAAGCAAATAGTACTGAACGGAGAAAGAGTAAAAAGGGAAGGGGAAAGTTTTGTAAAAAAAGAGAACGAAAAAGAAACATTAAACTAACGAATAAAGCTTCCCGAAAGCATTGATTGGAATAATAGAAAAGTCAAACCTTGTGGTAGGAAAGAGTCAAATAGTGTAGTGGTAGTTTAAGAAAGCATTTTTCGTTTAAGATAAAATAGAATAAAAAAAAGTAAATCACCACTAATATGTTAATCAAAGTGGTAACAAAGGGGAGTAAAACAAACACTAACATAATGCCAGTACGAAAGGCGACGTGTCGCCAAATAGCCAAATAAACGTAAGAAGCGAAACGAAACAAAACAAAAACATCAGCAAAAAATATCAATATATCAGACAAAACAATCGATACGCGGTATAAGTGTGCGTGTGCGTGTGTGTGTGTGAGTATGAAACCGAAAGTAAACGGAACCGATCCGAACCTGGAATACAATCTTGTACGCAGTTGCAGATTATAAGGCGTATAAAAAAGTGACTAACAAAATTGTAATAATCGTAGCGATAGGAGGTGTAAGTGCTAGCAATAAAATTGATAATATCATGTTTGAAATTGAAAGTTATGATTATTTCATTGCTGTTTTGCTTGCTTTTTGTTCTATATCTCCCATCTCAAACTGTATCCGAAACGAATAGGCCGGCAGGACGCTGGCAGGACATCTTTAAAACAAGCTCAATTTATCCCGTAATGAGGTTTATTACTGTCGGAAGATGGGGAAGAAACAATACAAAAAAAACCCAACGGAACAGTTTGCCGGCTCATTGCCTAATAATTGAAAATACTGCCCCGTGCTGATTGAGTTTTGGGGTGGAAAGTTTCATTACGCTTTTAAATTTTACTGAAGCATTAGATTGGGTGCTTGCGTCGCCCATTTTTCTGTGTGCTGATTTGCTTTAACCAGCACTTAACACGGAAAGAAGCAGCGTTTTTCGCCAGAAAAGGCTCATCGGAACCTTTTTCCTCCGTCGTACATAAAGATCTTATTATTTAGGAAAACAATCCCGGACGAGCTTCGAGCTGATAGGCCCCGAAAGGTTCGCGAGGAGGAGGACGAACCAAAGATGGTTGGCGGAAATGGTGTGACTTACATTGGCTGGTCGTTAGGGAAACTTTTCACCGAGCTGGAGGCACACAGCCTTCTAAGGTTCTAAGTTTTCTTCGAACAGTGAATCGTGTGCTTCTGGGAAACGTTCGTCCCCCTCGAGGGAAAACGAAAGAATGTCAAGAGCAGTGAGTGCGTCAGAGGAGAAATGAAACTTACATCTCCTCCCGAAGATGGCAAGCTATTGCGTGCCTTTAGCCTTCTTGAGCTTCTGCCTACATGGCAAGAAAAACAAACGATAGCTCATCAGCCATCAGCCTGTTCGTTGTTTGATACAATCCACTGTACGGGGAAATCTCAACCCTGACATTGATTAATTTTGGGTACACGCATCACTTCAGCGGTGATGCTGCCGCTGCTTTTTTATCGTGCTCGATCAAATTGTGTGCGCCCGGGAATTGGCAAACAGGGCGATAAAAGTGAGCCCTCGCGTTTAGACTATACAACAAGGAGGAGGGCTGGGCTGACTTTTCGCAGGAACGACACTTCTAATCCCTATATCGATACCGGTGTCAATTGGGCGATTGAAACGAACACAAACTAAAGTAAAAGAAAAAACACGAAACAGGCAACGCACCGTTCGTGGCAAGATTCAGGCTTTTTGCGTACCATTGCGCGGATTAATGCAATGAGGAACGGCAGCATGCAAATTGGCCACCGGGTTGTGAGGCTGCCGGCGAGACGGTTTCGACGGTGTAGGATTACGCGCCATCGACACTACGCCAGCTACAGGATGAAAGGATAATGCGCTAAAAGGTGTGCGGATTGCAAGATTGGAAGTGATCGCAAAAAAGCTTGGCAAAAGGAACTGTTTGCCGGTGGTATAATTAAATCGATTTTCATTAACTCGATCAGCGAAGGGATTAAGCGTTTAGCCGTATTGAAAAGGGTGAGAGAACACGTAGCGGGAGGATTTTAAAGGATACTGGATTCAATTTAATTGCTGGACCGTTGGCAGGTGACTTTTGCTTTTGTGATAGCTTAATAATGGGATGTTTGAAGTTCGTTTGTGTTGACATATCTTTCAACGAAGGACGAATTAAATATTTTTGGCATTGCCCTTTTTTTAACAGACAACTGTCATTTATTAAATTTATAAATCATCTTTGAAGTAACTTTTTTTGTAATAAACGTTATATTACATCCAATACTTCCATCATGGGATGACTTTGATGCTTCATTGGACATATTTCACACATCTTTTGCCTAATTGATTGTGCGATAATGTCAATAGCCTTCTATAGCCTGAGATCCTGTCACCAGTTCATCTCAAAAAAGTTTTCGTAATGTATGAAGCTGGAACGATATTGTACCTTTATGGTACTTACATACATCTCTGAGACATTCACTCTGTTTAAATCTGGCAAATCTCTTTTCGCCGAGTTCGGGACGAAGGTGCTCAGAAGGAGCCGATACAACGACGAACTATACGAGATGTACAGGGCGATCTTACTGTGTTGTGTGGCGTATCAAGATCGTCAGGCTCCGGTGGGCTGACCATGTCATGTATGTTCGAGGCTCAACATGTATGTCCCGCCGAGATCGCTCCGAGCTAGATCGCTACTTGACGTGGAGGAACGCCGCACTCGCTTTGGCTCCTCTGATCCGTTTATTCGTATGTGCCGTGAGTTTAATGTTATTTGTGATCGTCATCAACCTGACATGTCGCGCACCGCATTGTTAAATAGTATTCGTGTCGTGCGACCTTTTACATGTTAATTATGTTACTTAAGACTAAGCGTGACTAATGAATGACCGAAATGTGACTATGTTATAATGAATGAATGTAAATGAATTCGCTTCAAGTGGGCCACTTGCGGTCCGTTGAATTTTAATTAATAAATAACAAATAAATAACAAATGTTCATGGATGTATTGGATAAGTTAGTAAGTAATGCCTATAGATTTCATTCAAGTATGTAAAGATAATCGTCTAGATTGCTGCCCAGATATTCATTTAACCACTATGTTGTGGACAGACCGCTGCCTCATCCTGAGGGCTCGCCGTTGACAGCAGGGCTGTCATCCGGTGACGTCCTCAGTGAGGATCGCGGCGCGAGCAGGACCAGTCGTCCTCTCCCCGCATTACGTGCGTGTGTTTACTGTATTACATATACCAAAGATAGTTGTTAAATATATATTATGTTTGTGCCGTACAACGTACACACCGTCTCCATGTTTCATTTGTGCGGACACAACACACTATACAACCTCTGTAGATGGAAATTTCAGTAATAGATCTAGACAATGTAATGTAATTGAAACAGAATAAATCAGATTAATTGTAGGAACTTCTCTTACCTGTTTCAATATTCTCAGGAATTATGAGGCTCAACTCCGAGTTATTTAGTATTGTTTGTATAATTGTTCATTTCCAAACATTCACATCCATTTAAGATTTACCAAATGGCATTACTTTGATACAGCTAATAAGTTGATAACAACTTGGTTAATTCTAACCAAGGATTTATGTATAAAGATATACTTTTACATCTAGTATAAAAACTCTGTATTGTGCAATTGTCCGTCCTACCTTAGAATTTGCTAGTATTATTTGGACTCCGACACAGCAATATTTAATAGATAGGCAAGAATCGGTTCAACGCAAGCTTACTCGTTCATTGTTTTAACGTCTCCCGTGGTCTCGTAATTTTGGTTGTGCCTCTTACCGTACAAAGTGCCTGTTATTTGGACTAGAACCTCTGCAAAATAGAAGAAAGACGGCACAGTGCTTATTTATACCCAAACTTATTAGCGGATCTTTAGACGCCCCGTCAATTCTTAGTAAATTGAACTTTCAGGCTCCCAGTAGAATGGTAAGAACCAGGACATTATTCAACATAGAATTCAGTTCGACTAATTTTGGATGTAACGATCCTTTATTAAAAATGATAAGTGCCTATACCTCACTAGGAAACAATGTCGACTTGAACTTAAACTTAAACAATTTACGGACCTTTTTACATAGCGTAGTATGACGCATCCAAAGATTATGTTTTTAATTTATTTATTAGGTTAATTGACAGTTAAACTAGTTATGTCATTCGATGCGTTTTTGTTAGCACTGTTCTATAGCATTAATTATAGAAATAAGTATGTTTTGTAAGCTTACGCCAGCTGGATAACTTTCGGAATAAATAATAACAATAATATTACTAATATACAATAAAACTCTTGTCAAAACTATCAACTTTGAAGATGGTAGTGATATGTGATAATTTGTAGTTACCATTATTATTAAAATTCAATTCATGAGGAGATCTTCAAACTTTTGATCGTTTGACTTCACTTTTTGTTATGTAATTGTTCAAGTAGCGGGACTGTTTGTTAATCTATTTGAGTACGTTTTTATGCTTCTAACAAACTGTTTAAAGCTCATGTTATCGGTTTTTCAACTCTAATAATCATCCAATGCGCCGCAATTATAACATGAGCGGTAGTTCGATTGCACAAAAAAATACATCCTCGAATCAATTTTCCAGCTCCTGCCCGCGGAAAGTGTACAGAAAGATTTCGAATAAATAACAACCCTCCGTACAGGAGCGGCGCATCCCGTTTTGGCGCAAGATCTATGGGAGCACATTATCTGTACACAACAAAACTTAAATTGAATAATTTCCCACCGCTTCATGCCCGCAGTGGAATGTGTTTCTCGGCAACGTGAAGGAACATGGGGCGTCTTAACAGCCTCGTGGCACTACGGACGGGCAAAGCTTGCGCTTCTCGAGCTTCTCAAGTCAGCAGCTTCTGCGAGGGGTTGCACTTGGCAATCGGTTTGCCATTGGCAGTCGTACATCTTACACCGAAAGGCCAATAGATTTTCCACCGGTGTCGGCCACTTCGGTACCGTTGATTCATTTCACCTTCCTGCCAGCGCTGTGTTGCTGCTGCTGCTGTAGTTGTTGGTTGTGTGGGCCAACTCCTCTATATGGTTCCCGTTTCTTGGGCTGCCATTACTTCGTGCAAACACGGGACGGTACGGTATCTTCCTCAAAGAGCATTTCACCAAATGACGAAGCAAAAGGCGGAAGCAAACCAGCTCACTCCATTTCCCTGGCGGTGGAGAAGATGCACTTCTTGATTGCAGGGATTCGCCGGGGATCTTCTGCAGTGCTGCCCCGGAAGCTCGTCTGGATCGTTTTGGCTGGAAGATACGCGCCACTGTATTGGCCATTCGGTTTCGGTAGGGTGGCTGAGTTTATAAATTATGCAACGGTTGAATGAAACCAGGGGAAGCTTTCATGTCTTAATGGGATAAATGTTTCTCGGATGCTTCGGTGGCTGGTTGGTGCCTTCCGTCTTGCTGCGCTCGCTCGAAGGTAGTACATATCGAGCGTGGGGTGGTAGATGTTTAGCAGGAGCTAGAAGATGGTGCATTTGTTTCTTGCACGGAGTAGGGAACAGATTTAACTCCTTGAAGAAGTTTTTGTAGATTTTGAATGTAATGTTATTTAAGAAATGATTTGATTTCACTGATCCATTTTCTAAAATTTAGTTCAAAATACCATTTACAATTTGTAATGAGGTTTAATTCAAGTAATGAGGAATATATGTTCATTTTTCCATTGTTGCAAAGAACCTTATTTCCAAATCAAACCAACCACCGGAAACCATAAGGGCAATCAGGACTTTTCCAAGCGACTTAAAAGCTAAACTAGCTCAACCAACTCTGGGTGTAAATCCTAGTTTATCCCTTCGCCGTCAAACCACTAGAAACCAAACCATCTGAAAATGGAAAATAGTACCTTACCCAACAAGACCACTGTACCGCAGTATTTCGATCATCCTGTGGCACCCACAACCGCATGCTTTCTTGGATCGTAAATAAATAGCCGGATTGAAGGTGCTGACCTACATACTAGCAGTCCTAGGCAGTGGGAAATGCACATCCAAAGTGGCCAATCTGCAGGTGCATACGGCTTTACACCAATCAACCCCAACGGTCAAATGGTGCCTCCGAATCGAAAACATCCGCAGTCTTCTGTTGATCACACTATCAATCACGAAACAAACTGCAAAGCAGGAGGAGGAATTTTGGGGCTGAGTTTAGCAAGGAATGAACAACAACAACAACAAAAAGTGATGGGTAAAAATGCTTACACGGCGGATCAGGTGGCCGCACCGCAAGGCCACCGCACTAAATAGCGATTGCAAACTGTCGATCCCGTTCGATAATTTATAGGACCGTGGAAAAATGGTGTGCTTAAGTCCATTTGGTTTATCGCAGAATTTGTTTTTCGCTTCCTGCCATCCGGCTGCTGCTGCTGGATGCTTTATGGGGCTGGGGCAAACTGGGTGGGAAATGATTTATGTGCGGAATTTAAAATTGCCCGCTTAGCTGCTGGTGGAGCTTTTCACACGCGGTGGAGTGTCCTTTCCCTTTACGGCGGGGAGTGGCGATGGGAATGCTGTTTCATCTCATTTGAATACAAAAATTAACCTGTCTATCAAAGCTAATGGAATGCATCACTGCTGTGTGTGTATGAAATAGGATGTGCTTTCTGTGTGTAAATAATGGCCATAGATAGATTAATGGGCATTTTTGTGGGGTGAGCCTTGGTACTGCTGATCGTTAGTGGTGGATTTGTTTTAAATTGGCAAGCTTATCTAAATCATATCGTACATTTTAAAAAGGCTTTCAAATGGACCAGTTGGAAAATGAATGAGTTAGAAAGCTTTCAGCCAATTGGGATATTTATTATTTTTGTTTGCATCCTGGTCACGGCACCAATTGCTACGCTCACATACAATAAATTTAATGTAGCTGTACTAGGGTTTGAAAAATAATTTGTAGCGCTTAAGTTGCCAAGACTTAGTTGACTCTCTATTATAGAGATGTATTAATAGATTTTGTTAATTGTAGAGTTAAATTTAATTGAGATTGTGTTTCAGTGTTTAGTAAACAGCATACTAAAAATAAAATATAGTTCAATACTTAATGGTACGCTTATCTCATTTCTAAGACCTCATTTTCAATGTTTTTTTTTTCTAATGGTATACCATTGACTTCTCACCGTAACCGCTGTGTCATATTTCCAGCGTGTCCTGATCGACCACCGTGATGCACCGCAGCGTGTTGAAAAGTAACACCACCAAGGGCTATCAAAGATCCCACAGTCAACGGACATCCTGCAGTGCGTCACTGTCATCAGTCAGCAGCATCAAAGGCTCCGAAGCATGAAGGAATCAGCGAATGTCAGAAAGAAACAACCCTGCAACGATGGGTTGTACTAGTGAAGTAAACCATACCGTCTAGACCACCAGCTTGCGTTCTCTCGCTCTCTCTCTCTGTCTGTGTATCACTTCGTAAACCTTACTTCCCTTCGTAACACACCGCGCGGCAGACCGCACCGCTCGGTTTGGGATTCATCATCGTTTTGCGGGAAGTACGCTCCGGGGAAAAATTGCAAACTTGCAAGTAAATAATAAATGAAGCCTGCGCCAGGTGTGGCTAGTAGTGGTGAAGGATGAGCATTGCTTCCGATTTACCCAGGATTTGGTATGGGCAGTGACGGTAGTGTAAGAAGGAACCTGTAAGGGAAGCGGCTGCAGGAGAGGGAGAATGTTTTAGCACCTTTCCCGTGTCTTGTTACTATTACCGCACATACTACGAACGGTGTATGGATTTTTATTTCACTTACTCTCGCGAGTGTCTGGCATGGTGTATGGCAGGGGCAATGGGAACGTTGAAGCGCTTCGCGTGCACTGTTTACTACCGTTGGTGCTGTCGTTTGCGGGACCGTTACATTTTTCCGGACCGTTTAGCAGAAAGCCCGACCGGAGGAGGCACATGTGTTGATGAACCGGCCGGCCACCGTTGTTGGTACGGTGGGGAGGGAATTTTGTTTGGCGTAGTGCCTTTTCCGAAGCTGTTTGAAATGATGCAACAGAGATTTGATGAAAAATAACTTGTAACAAAGCTTTTTCATTGGATGTACCATTTTTCAAACTATTTGAAGTACAATTAAGTTTGATTGGGAGATGCCTTCATCGTTTTTATTGCATGATAGAAAAACAGATAATGGCTCAGCCTTTCCTACTCATTCATGGAACTTTTCTTACAAAATATGGCCTATTTTCTAATTGTGTTAATGCTTTTCTAATAAATTTATCATGAAACAAGAATCCAAATAGCAATCTTGGAATGAGAGACACATTTGGATGGTGGAATTCAGTACCATGCAGCCGGGGTAATCAGTCTTTGGTACGGAAGGACGGTCCATATGAGGGCTGAACCCACGACTGACATGTAGTAAAGCCGTACGAGTTGACGACTGTACCGCATGACCTGTTCCTGGGGGTACGTTAAAAACTTGATACGGAGCTCCCTACATTCGCCGGAGTCATCATAAATTTTGAGTTCTCAGGAAAGAACAGGCAGAATCTTTCTTCTTTAAATGCTGTACGATAAACTGCAAAAAATAGTTTTTTAAACGTTGTATGATTTATATAATGATTCAGATTATATTACTTTTGAATAAATGTAGATTATATTTAACGGCTAATTTCTATAAGGTTTGATAACACGGTTTTCCCTTGGTCATTTTTATGCCGAATCATTACTGCAAAATTCATGTCACAATCACAGTGTTGATTATCACAAACAAATTCTGAAAATAAGCGATTTTATCATTCATTTATTATTGTTCAGTTAATTTACATTCGTTTACACGTTAAGTGACATTCCTTAGGCTTATCGAAAAAAATGGTAAAATGATTTATGTTTTTTTCTGAAAAACTGCATACACTTTCAAGTGCAATCAGCTGTCTATTAAGTTATGTTTAAATCCCAGTAAAATAATATCGGCTCGTATGGTGAAAACAAACTGTAGAGTTAAAGATAAAAATGGAGAGAGCGCGATGCTTCGCCATCATGACATGCAAATGGCTTAGAGTTGAGGTTGTATACTATGAGGTATAAAAACTACAAGAGTTTATTTAATTTTCATCGGCATATTTTATGAATATTCGATTACCTATGTGTTGAAAAGTTGTAAGCAGTGCGTCAAAATGTCACTCTCAATGTCATAAATACGGTTGGTAATACTACTGAGGTGATACTCAGAACGGTTGGTGTGACTAATACATGCTCTTGACATGTTTGCGACCATCGTTTTGACCAAACTCACTATGCCACAACTTTTTTTTGCTGTGATCAGTTTTGCAAAATGTCACTGACATAGTCATGACAAATTCCGACTGAAACAAAACCATGTCAGCGTCACGAGTTCTACTGTGATGCTCAGAGACGAGCCTCCAACAGTTGGTGCGACCATCACATGCTTGGTGACATTGTGTGCAACCACTTTTTGGTCAGTCACTTGGTCGCGACATTTTAAGTCGGTGATCATTGCGATAGTCATGGGAAATATACGGCGCTTTCGAGTGGTTCCAAGAAACAAAATGAGCATGTTTTCTCGTTCTGTTTGACCCGACAGATAATCAAAACAGACAGAGGGAGAAAGCATACTCATTTTGTTGCTTGAGCCTACACGCCATGTATATTCCAAGAATGTTGTGATTATCGCCGACAAAAATGTCGTGACCTAGTGAATGACCAAGTGAAGTTCGGTGCTAAACTAAATGTCCACAAGCACGTGATTGATTCTCCAACTGTTTGAGTATCGTCACTGATCATCTCAGTTGTGTACGTGATCTGATTTGAGCTTCGTTTCAGTCATGAATGTTGGTGACTGAAACAGTGGCATTTGGCAGCACTGTCAGAAAAAATCTTGATTATGCTTGCGCCGGCATTAAGCTAAGCTTGTCAGTCAGAGTATCGCGTTGGACTCAAGAATTCACGTGTCGTGTTCAGCATGTCATGACGCACTTTTATTGACTATGAGCAATGAGCATCAAGCTACGACAGATATGTTCACTGTTTTCGTTGGTGAAAAGCTCGTGATACTCATGACATTTTGCAGCACTGGTTGTAAGCCCCTAATGTTACTCTGAATATGTCGGGATGTGAACAGGTCGATTTGCAAACATTCAGGCGTACAGTTGCTGCATGAGCCTACTGTACCCTTTGATAATTTTTTTTTCGGCAATGTTAAACAACTCTTTATAAACGAATAAACTTTATAAACGTTCGATTTGAGAGCATGCAAAAAATATTTCATTTTTGTTATCACAGTATATTTTTTTGTTTATGAGAATTTGAATACTTCTTCGTGTAAATTTGTAAGGAACTTGTTCTTCTGTTCACCTAGCACAGGCATCTTTATTTTCATCTCCCAAGTTCATTGGTTATGTATGAAACATTGATTTCCCTGTTCGCTTCCAATAATGATTTGGCAAATAAAGTAAATCTTACACTGTCTGCATTATTATTGCTGCCACCAAATCAAACTGCTTTCGGAAATAAAAATCTGCCTCTTGCGCTTATCACGACCATTTCTCCCTTTCCGGCCGCTATGACCTACGCTAGATGTGATAGAGAAATCGATGCCATCGTTACCTCCATTTCGTTTATTACCTCTATAAATATCAATCGATGGGTTCCTTACCGCGCGCGTTAGGCATGCGGTACCTTGGTCCTCTAGGCTGCTCAAGTTACGCACACTTTTGTCACGCTCCAAATCGTGTGTTTTTTTTGTTGCAGAGAAAGTGTGCTGGCACTGCTCTTCACGCAGTTTTGTGTCCATCCACGTCAGGACTGGGATGCCTTTAAGATGCTGCTCCTGACAGCTATTCCATCCGGGGCCGGGAACCCATATAGTACCCGTAGTGTATTCGCGTCAATGTTACTCCCGCTTGTTATCGTTATCACCGGGAGCGGGAGGCATGTCCGTAAAGAGCTTTGCCACTTTACGGCGATTACGATGCTTTTCCGCGCGCGCACAACGAAAAAAAAAAAACACTGTAAATTTGTATCGTTTGGACAGTGGAAACGAAGTGTTTAAAACAACATCTACTACTGTCTACTACCTCCCGGGTACCGGCACTAAAACGACGACAGTCCACAAATCACGCACAGCAGCGCCCGCTTGCCTGCCATCGCCAGGATAAGGACACGCAGCTTTGCACGCGGCTTTGCGCTTCGTTCCCGCCGGACTACGGCTCGCTGGCAGGGACACGTACTCTCTCTCACACACACACACATGGGACTCCCACGGCTCAGAGGCTGGACTTGTGCCCCAACAGTTTCCCACCCCACGGGAATCGGTCAGCCGGAATGACAAACGAACTGACAGGCGCACTTTTCACCGGCGGCATACTAATGCGCTGCCCGGTGGGTGTGCAAAACGATTTGGATGCTGGGTCTGTGTGTGTGTGTGTTTTTTTTTCCTATACTTTCCTCATCCTGCTCCTCCTGCTTGGAAGTGGTCCGAAACGCATGAACTGGCCCGCTGTCCAGTTCGGTTTACGTTTAGCGCGGATGTTTCGGGTCGCTTGAGTACATGCGAGCGAAACACGGCACCACCATAATAGAGCTTAGTTTATCTAAACGCATGCGGGCGGTGATGGGGGGGGGGGGGGGGGGGGGTTTGAAATTTTGTGGACATGTTGTGGCGCGCGGTTTGTTTTTAAAAGCTTTGTCTGTACGGGCGTGTTTGCGAGTCGAGTTTTTAAGTGGCTTCAGTACATATGTTTCCGGTTATGATTGGCACCTGCGTTGGCACATTAGCTGGTGATGAAATGTTTGTTCGATAAGCAGCTTTTAATAATTGCAAACAAATGCCCGTTCTGGCAGGCAACTATTAGTTGTATGTAATGGTTTGTGGCTGTTGTGGAACTGTGTAAAGCAGGGGTATTAGCTTGTAAAGTTTCATTGATCGAGTTGAAATTGTAGTCTCTTTATTTATGCAAGCCTTTTGCAATATGATGTTTTTAAACAGTGACATATTGATGACTTACAAATTGTACTTTTGCTCATTTCTTCGATAACTTGAGTATTGTTGTTTTTTTTATTTTTTCATGATTTAAATATATTGTTTATTAAACTTTAATTTCGGTTATTTGTTTTGATTTATGCAATTCGATAAAATCGGAACATAAAACTCATGGAGAGTCCCACGCTCTTATGACTTAATTTTACAAGCCTAGTGAGATTCAGCTTTTTCTTCAAATTTCAAAATAATTAATTTATTTAGATCTAAACTACAGATCATATCATTTCTTCTAAAATGAGTAAAACGATCGAGATTTTAGCAAAATTGCTCCATTTAATAAATGTCCTGTTGGAAGCCATATAAATAGCATACATTTAGGCGCATTGTTTTCACATCCCTGCCACAGTCATTCCGAAGGTATGCAATCGCACTGTGAAACCTTACAAATGTTCTTTACTTCTTCCCGATTTCGGGCTAATTTTTGTTTTGCACCAGATTTAGAAAACCTTTCGCCAGAAATGTAATTAACATTTCACCAGAATGTTACACCGTTCGGTTGCGTTTGACTGGAGCGCAATAGAAAAGCTGAAATCAATTTGTCAATAGCTTCTACATTTATACGTTCGTTTCCTTTCGAGTTGCTAACCTTCCCGGAATGTCAGGAAAGCGTTCCGTGACGTTTTAGAAAAAGGCAGCATTGGTAGAAAGGCACAGAACGGGCGAAGGAGTACTGACACGACAGCCGCTTGGACCGATGATACGTACCCACCAGAGACTTCACGTTGACAGGTCACAAAGGGAGATAGAGAGAGGGATCGAGTGTTGAGGTGCATACAAGGGCAAAGCTTGCTGTTTTTACTCTAATGGTGTTGAAATAAAAAACCACCACCGAAAACGATCCGCTGCGCGTGTCAATGTGGATGAAGGTTGTGCTCCGTTATGTGAACCGATGATGATAAGTCGCATGGGAAAATTACGCCACGGAAGAAGCAACATTTTTCTTCATCCGACCTCGGGGAAGGAAGAAAGCCAAACCGCCTCCCCGGGCTGCGCTATCGATTTTATGCCATTTCTAATTTGATAGCACTTCCTTCCACTGCTCTCGTGGGCTAGAATCACCAACGCATCCCGACGTCCACCGCTGAAAGTTTCCGGACATTTTGTGTTTCTTCATTTCCGGGAGAACCTGCGCGGAAGGAAAAGATTCAATGCCCGAAAGCTAATGGTTCAGCGTAGTTGTGCTCGGGTGCTTTTCACAATAATCCTTGCCGCTCCTTCCTCGGTACCACTTCTCAGAAAATGGGAATATGTGTGCTATAGAATTTCACTTTCGCCATCGACAACTGACATTGGTTTTTGTAGCCATCTTTTATTTTTTCCGCAAAAACCAGAAAGCAGAAAGCTCTCGGCACAATGTGTGCGAAATTGAAGCATTATGATCTCCGTTCGCCACTCTCTTAACGGCAAATTGTTTTCACCACTGACAACATGAATCATTGTTATGGAATTCGATATGTTCACTTCCGTGCTCGGTGTCTGTAACGACCGTGAGGAAGGGATGCGGAGAGGTAAGGTGCAACGGCGGGAGAGTTTTGAGAATAGGATATTGTTGTTGGTTCGTGCCAAAAATCGGTGTCGAAAGCCAATAAGTAGCAGTTTGAAGAGGAAAAACCCAGCCCTCAACTGCTCGGAAGGTGTGCTGCAGTGTCAAGTGGTGTGAGCACACTCGTTACGAGTGCACTGGTGGAGTGCCGGTATGTATGGGCTACAAGTCTTGTTGCCGTGGCTGAAGGAGTCTGGACGGTCAAGGATTGCATGGTGGTTGCATTCGTGTACGGTTCAATCACCAGTGGGAGTAAAAAGAGGTGAAATATCAGGCCAGATACTGCAGTGTAGAGATGAACAATGATAGAATTGTGGGATTGATTGGTAAATGGTAGATGAATGGATGTACAGTTTTGTGGCAAAAGATAAAACATTGATGATCGATAAGAAAACTACAAGTTTAATAATATTTATATTGCAACCCCAATCTGACATTGCTTTGTTGAATGCCAATGGAGGAAAGCAAACGGGTACCCAGCGCCGGCCCTGCCCATTTATCAAAACAGTATCACGCACGATGTCCCCATGTCGTTGACATGGTTTCATCGTGTCCCTGTGCGTCAACGGTCACTGCAGTTGTGCAGTGCAGGGCTACATCTTCCCTTCTGTCCACGTTGGCGGCATGTTGTTTGCGTACGTTTGATTGCCAGTGTAATGCAATGCAAACATGAGCGCTAGTCACCATTACCACCATCGCTACAAAACCCTTCATCACAGGCCTTGGAAGGAGTTAGAGCTACGGTAAACAAGCCCGAAGCATAGAAGCTGCCCTAGGGCGTTACAAAGCCGGACCGGCAAGGGCTGAGCTTCCTGCTGCACCGTTACAACCAAAGCTGCCAATCCTTGCAAACAGAACACTCAACTCACCCTCTCTTCCAACCCATCCCGTGTTTCAACACACACACACACCCGACAAAGGGTCGGTGTAACGATGTGTGAGCTAGTTTTGCGTACGCAGGCGACGTTCTGCGCAAGTGGCAATTAATATTAATGAACTTTAAAATGTTTTCAATGGCATCTAATATTCGATTATGGCGGGTGTCCATGGCTGTGCAAGGTGCTGCTGCTGCTGCACTACGTACTAGGCGAAGGTAGTACAATGCAGTGCAGCCCATCAACTAACCGAATGGTCGTTTACTGCGAAATTGCAATTCGTACCGTACCGTAACCGGACCGTAGTCTCACGGGACGGAGCGAATGAGTTCTCTGCTGCAGCCTCCGTACGGCGCAGTAGCGCAGTCTGACGTCGAGTGATGATTGTTCTGCAATTGTGGATGCGTGGTGCCTGATGTTGATGGTTACTGCTTACAGTTCGGCTTGGGTGAAAATGCTAATTTCGAAACGAAATGTGTCCTTGCTTCAGTTTTTTTTGGGCGGGGAATGATAAAACAAGTCGTCTTGTTCATGGTTTCGATGGACGGTGTCCTTTTTGAGAGCGTTGCAAAGGGAAAAGGCGCCTAAAGTTAGGCAAATTTGCATCACCGAATACTGGTATGGATAGTGGGATCTCTATAGGACCTTTTGTTTGGGTGACAAAGGACACAAATTACGATACATATTGAAAATATTGTATTTTTTTATTCATTAAAAACTTATACAACGGAACTCCTCGTAACGAGTGTCCCTTTGAAAAATGAAAGTCAGTTGTGTATTAGATCTTCAAATGGGTAAAACAGTTTAAATAAATAAAATTAACAAAGTATAATTTAACATAAAGAAATCAACACAGTCATCTATATTGTTTATAAAATCATGACTTTAAGCAATATAGCATAGCATTCCTGAATATAAAAAGATTATAATATCTTTTTTTTTCTTCCTACATTGAACAGATGCACAGACGGCGATTTTCTTCATCCTGCACATCTTTTCGACAAAAAATAATGTAATCTGGCTTGGACAAAATAATTGGATGATCATTCACTTGTTCAGGTGCAATCCATATTCTCCAAACCTAAACTACTGCTACGCATCAATTGAATCGGCCAATATGAATCGTTTCAATTCCTTACTATCCTCATGATAATTGCCCATATGGAAATGGCCATCAAACCAAAGAGGGTTGAACGAGTTGTGCTTGACTTCCTATGCCGAACGCTTGCAATCTAAGTCAATCGTACCCAATCCTACCAAAACATTCCAGGAAATGCCATCCGAAGAGTTTGTTTTGGAAATTTAGAAAATCAGCTCACGAATAAAAATCTGACCAAGGGTTAGGGCATGGTATTGCGTACGACTGCTGCTGCTGCTGCTGCTCGTTTACCGGAACCATTCTACAGCTTTTTTTTTGTGTGTACCCAAACAAGGAATAAGTGCAAAACCCTCAGACCCCGTAGACCCCGTGCTGAGGCACCGAAGCGTCCGTGACCATCACAAATCTTGAATATCTTGAGCGGCATATCGGTATGCGGATGCTTCGCTACGGAAGCGAATCGAACGAGAGTGCCATTTTTGCATGCCAATTGCAGCTGTGGTGCCGGCAGGCAAATGGGCGCATTTGTTGCCTGTGATTTTTTGCCCATTCTTTTCCCTTTTGGAATGAAAATGTTTGTGTGTGTGTGTGTGTGTGTGTGTGTGTGTGTGTGTGTGTGTGTGTGTGTGTGTGTGTGTGTAGAAAACAAACTAAAATAAAGGAAAATGAACGGGAAGAGCTGCAGTGGAAGAAAAACAGGCTATGATCGCTTTCGATTATAAGAACCGAGCGGACGTGTCCCAGACCGATGCAGCATATAACTGGGCTTGACTGGCGGAACTCAACCGTATCGCAACGAGTTTTACGAGCGCTTCTTGTTACGTTGGGCTTAGTAATAAAATCTTAAATTTTATGCTCATGTACGTATAAAAAAAAATCCGGGGCAATCGAAGGGCGGTTTCGGTCTCGGATTGGTTGCACAAATCATGAATTGGCCTACCGTTTTTGGGAGTAGTGTGCGTCCTTGAAGAAAATGAAATTATACTGCATTTGATTTTATTGCAGATTTGTTTAGTTTTTTTTTAAACTAAAAAAGAATTCACGGTGTTTAAAACAGGGGATATGTCAATTAAACAATTTGATTTGAAATTTGAGACTTGCAGGGATATCCTGCTAGCTATTCAATTCCCCTGAAATTATGCAAATTGTTGTAGAGTGTACGAAATGAAGATTGAAAATTGCACATTTTTTGTTTACTTCCTTAACAGTATCCAATTGCCCCGAAAATTAGTAATATTTGTATAGAATTAGTTACAAAATTCCGTTGTATATCTAAATAACAACATATTAAAAATAAATTAAAATATTTAATATATTGCCTACATTTAGGCGTTCAGCTAAACTCGCTGGCGTTCAGCTAAACTCATGTACCAAATGTGAACACATTGCATACCTTTAGGCGTATAGCAAGAATAACCAGGTAAAAGATGTGCAACTAAAAAACATTTCAAACCCAACAATTAGAAGAATCGTGGGAGCAATGAACGATGTATTGTTATTTTAAAACAAGTACGGGCTAACAACATGTCCTTTATGGATTCAAGACCTATATGAACTGTGCTCACACATTCCTGCTACGACCGAATACGATTGTTGCGCCAAATAAAACATAAATAACAGTATCAGTCCTCCTTGGATCCTTGGAAATGGGTATTTGGATGGATTAATCGGAGAATGACAATGAAAATCGTTTAGAAATATAGCTTGTTTATGAAATGATACAAAAAATCACCAAAATAAAACAAAATATCATTCCTATTCTGGTGTTTTACATGCATCTTTACCCTAAGACTAAGGTAAACAGTGTTGGGCTAGTACAAACAAAATGTTTGATCCCATAAAACGATTGAACTATGTTTCATTTCGTAACACGTCGTACATGCAATGTTGAAAAAGTAAACCTCAATCCAAACCCGGACCACACAACCAAGTCTTGCAGGATCCTCACTTGTGCGTAAAAAAATGGTGCAATATAATCCTAGCTTCCCACGTGGCACGTACGCGTGCCATCCGTATGGTTGCGGAAATTTCGATACCCTTTTCGCATAGCACTGAACACTTGAAAGTGGGTCCAGTTTCGCTGCTCAAAGGAATGCTGTAAAAATATCGTCCCTTTTTCAACGAGCGAACCTGTTAAAGTTACGCATCCGGTTTGACGAACGAAAGTGGTCCGGCGACCACTAACGAACGGAATCGGCAAACCCTTCGAGCTGGTGCTATCTAGGAAGGACACAAACGCGGACCCTAACAACAACAGAGGACACAGGGAAGACACATTTGCTACCGGCAAGCAAGTGAAAAGTCAGAAATGAGATTGAAATTTGATTAAGTGATTGTTGTTATCCGGAATTCAAAACTGAAGGAGCGAGCCCTTTTCTCGCTGTGTGTAAGTTGTTTGCGTCGGCTGCCAAGGGGCGTGTAGCGTGCAAGTGTGTGTGCAAGCGGCGAGAGTGGAATGTGTGTAGCGATGGGCAAACACGCACCGTGGCCCTTCTTTCCCTGCTGGTCGATGGGACGGAGTGTTCCGTGGCTCCCGTTCTGACGAGGGAACGCTGAATGGGTGCCTTGATTGCGGATTTTTCGGTAAACAATACTGACGCATAAAGTAAGGTAATGGCTCACTCGCACTGTTCGCGTCCCGATTGTGGCAAGTCTTTGTGTATGGTACGGGTCCGGGATACTGGGGGAGCGCTTCCGATGCTCGATTTCCGTTTAGAATTTTTGCACGCTTTTTTTCTACGCATTTTCAGTTGCTTTTCACTGGGGTCAACTTGGGTGTGTGTGTGGTTTTTTGCTTTTTCTACTCTCCTCCTTAATCCCTAAGCGCCCATTGAACGACGGTCAGATCGAGTGAAATGGTTTAGCGTGCTTGGGTGATAAAGAGTTCTGTGGTGTTAGTGTGGCCCTTTTTAACACACACTCACACACACATTCTCTCTCTTTCTCTCTCCTTCTTTCCCAACGATAACCCAACACAATGTTGTTACTTAAAAAGGGTGTAAAATTTGAAACCGAACGTTAGCAAACCTGGGGGAGGGGCTGCCCATTAACCCGTGAGTGGCGTTTAAAAAGTAATGATTTTTGGCAATAATGTTTTTTGGTGTTTGGATCGATTCGGATCGGTTCAGGTTTGGGGTTTGTAAAAACAGTTTTTTTAAAGGTGCTTTTATGAAGCTGAAACGATAAAAATTGAGCTCTTTTTGCTCGCATGTGAGTGTTGATTGAGTAGGAAGTGAGGCTTCAAACAGTGTTTAGATGCACTTTTAAGGACTTAATGTTATGTGTATCAAATGTAGCTAAAATTATTTCGATTTCATGTTTTTGTTAAATTTTGGTCTAGTTGGACGTATCGATACCACAGTTTTGGGTTATTATATAACAGATATTATCACTTTCTCGTGTTTTTGTTGACTGTTGTTGAATTTTTAACTACTTGTCTCATTTTTGAGTTTGAGCATGTTGAATGTATTGATTAAAAAAAAAATACAGAGCTCTTTGGCCGCTTTTCAAGCATTGGTCTTTGGTATTTTGCTTAATCTTCATTAACAACCCTTTTAAAAACAACTTTAGCGATTTAAAATTCATATTGCGCTTGTGAAAAATAGCATCGATGCG